>JMSH01000016.1:0-154039 GCA_000712465.1 Huntiella moniliformis | reverse complement strand
TTTTTTTTTCGATATACAAGCTTTATTTAGGTGGATGGGATTTGAGACATGGGATGATCTTGATGGTGCAGTTTGTGTATGGAGGCTTACGGTGTGTTTTTGACGCCGCCTGGCTGCAGACTCCTCACTGCCGACTTTGCATGAGAATGGAGGCTTTGTGATGATGGGTCGCAGCTTGTGGTCGTGATTCTAGTAGTAGTAAGTGTTCATAGTAGAAAATAGATTGTACATACGTATGTACCCTTGTTAGCTGGATTATGTGGGATTATGCACATGACTGGACGGGTGATGATCCTGCGATGCGGCTTTAGTGAGGAGTTTATGTACATGGTACTTTTTGTACTGAACATATAGATACAATATCCGTATGAATACTCTGTTGCACGGAGTCTATCATGTCGTGATATCGTTCATTGTTGCGGGATGGCGGGAGGGCTTTCCTGTGGCGTTACGACTGGCAGGTAAATGTTTCTAAGCGAGACATTCCACCCATGTATAGAAGTGGAATGGTAACCTTGTGGTCAGTCTCTCAGAGTGTACAAAATTTCAAAGATTGACGATGTCTGGTTTGATGGGATACCCCTTCCCCGGAACTGGACCGATCCCAGGGCTGATTTGCTAATGGAAAGGTGTTAGCTCTAATCGCGGTTTATGTTTAGTTCCGTTAGTTCCTGGCTTGTGTCTTGATAATCTCATGTCATGGTTCAAAAGTCAAAGTGACATCCCTTTCTTATAGTTGGAATCTCGCCACTAGATCTATACATACAATCAACTTATCTTCATCCCTTCTATCTAAACATGGTACCCCTCTCGATCCTTCATTATATAGTCTTTTGTCAGCTCACACCATAGAAATAACCCTCCAGATCCTCCAAAATGTCCCTTCCCTTCCAACCAAGAAAACCACCATAGTTCATCCACGTTGTCCGAATTTCCCTCCTCATTTCACAAGACCTTACCCCCGTCCCGCGTACAACAGACACGGATACCGCCTTGTCTAATCAATGTATCATACAAGCATAAACCCGTCTTTTTGTCTACATACGTCTTCCGTGAAATCCATCAACATGTAGCTTGTACATACATACATACTGCTGCGTATGTCGTAAACAAGGGATACCGACTGGTTGCTTTCTAGGGATTTTTATTAAGTCGTACTGGGCGGCCCGGTTTGATTCGTTTGTGTTGTAATACCTGTTTTTTTTCTCTGTCTTTTTTATTGTTTCTGTTTGGTGTGGTGTGTTGCTGTTGGCTTGTGAGGCTCGACTATTTAGTGTTAAAGGAACGAGGTTTGTCCCATTGTTCTTTTGTTTTCTTCCCTTTCATGTATTCTACATGTTTTGGTTTATTCGTTCGGGTTTTGTCTTGCTTGTAAGACTTGGATTTGTGCCTGTTTTTCATTGTTGCTGTTTGTCTTGTTTCTCTTTTTATATTTCCCCCGAGGAAATCGGCTCTTTGGCCCGATTATCCGGCTTCTTTATCACCGATATCTTACGCCACTAATCAACTCTCATAACCGATCCGTCTCGCCAATTATCATCGCATCAGATAACTTTGGGGAAGAGTTCTTTCTCGTCCCATTGACAGGGAATTAAACCTCCCCGCTCGACAATCAAAAATAACCACAGGCCCGTGGTTTCTCTCGGTCTCGCCAATTCACTTACACAGATCTGAGTATTGCAAAGATGGCGGCTGTTGTGCTCTCCCCCGGTACTTACCATCTTGGTCCACCAGAAGATTTGTCTCTCTCGGAATCTCTCAGTTTATCATTCCGACTTCACATAATTGCTCAAAAATGGATCGCTATACAAAAGGTACGCTACCAAAAAATCTCAGTCTCTTCTCAATTCTTTCCCGTTATTCTTCCCCATGACATCCGTCACCTCCCATGCTGTCTTGGCTCCTGTTCCACCATAAAGTACACAAGATGCAGCCACAACAGCTCCCGGTCCCTCCGCCGTCTCACTCTATCATAGTCAAGTGGGCTATCACTTTTATTCTTCGCTTTTCTTGGTGTTTTTGATTTGTTCCAAATAGTATTGCGTCGTCAATTGCGGGTCTTGTTATCGTCAGCTTCTAATCCTGGAAGTGGGGTTTCATGATTCCTCAAAATCTAACCCAAACCCTATCATTTGATAATAATTCCAAATTGGGTCATATTGATTTAGAAGTTTGAGTCAAGTAACAAAGAAAGGATTTGTTCGATTAACATGAGCCTGAGGGAGTTATGTGCATACATTCCTTCGCGCAGCCGACAAATAGAGAACCTTCTAACGTCTCATGATGTCGGATGGATTCAATAACATCCAGTGGCTTACTATAAGTACTGTGGGCTCCTTCATGTGATGTTACATCTTGCACATTTGTGCTCTCAATATTTGCCTATTTCCAGTCACCAGACCGATTTGTCACTGTCGACTCCACTTGTCAGGTCTTCCCACGTTTATTTTCCTATACCGCTACTTTGTTCCTCTTGTTCTATCTCCTTCTTGTTATGCATAGTGTCACCCACACCTTCTTTTGCTCAACCCACCTTGCTAAAGGTGGCCATCTTCCAGCTCATGATTTAGTTGTCTAGCTATTTGGAACTATCACAACCTCAACTTTATCATCCAATGGACTTCTTGTTGCCCCCGTAACCCACCTAAAACGGATACAGGGCTTCAGGTTTACCCGACCATTTTGTACAAAGTGCGTGCGTATGCATGCACTGCGTTATTTCACGGGCTGCGATAACGATGTCATCGGTCCGAGTGTCTTTGTTGGGGAACAAGGCGTCTTTGTCTTTTCTTTACTACAATCCTCGGACGGGAGAGGGTCCAACTCCACCTCTTTAGTGGGGTCAATCCACCTGTTACCACCACCACGAGGTCTGAGGAGTAAAAGCAGGTCCAACCAACCACTATGTACCAGTTTGGAAAGACTACAGAGAAGCTTGGAGCCTCGTGCAGGAAAGCTTCCTGCATGCGCTGATTACGCTTGGCAAGTTGACACGCACGTGCTGAGACTGCAAGTGCAGGTTTCATGGAAGAGGGGAACTTGCTGATGAACAATGACATGTCGGGTTTCTACAGACAGACAGACGTTTGTATAGACAATGAATGAAGACCGACCCTTGCGGTAGGACCTCTTTTTGTCATTGTCTTTTTCGTCTTTGTGGCATTTTTTTGTGTTTCTGGGCTTTGATAGTTTTCTCAACAGAGGGCTGAATTATTGCAAAAATATTTTGTGCGCTGTGCTTTGATAGCGTGCGTGATGAGAAAAAGTTGCACATAGTTGGTTGACAATGAGGCCGTCTCTGTCTCTGTAGTCTTGTGACATCCTGTCAAGTCCACGAGAAACTCATCCTTCCCGTCTTTGGCTTGTAAGCTATATATCGCACACATGGCATTTGTCTTGTCATATTGAAACCCCCCCTCAAAAAGAACAGACGATCATCGACTGTAAATCATACCATCAGATCTTTTTAACGGGCATTTTCTCTTTTCCTTACTTGCATCGGCTTTTCTAAGTTGCCCTGTCGTTCCTGGTTCATGCTGTCAGACCAAGACGCTGCAGCCGTGATTAACAGTCAACTGAACTTGGTCATACGCTTTTTCGGCACCCACGCCACCACAGCTAAACTTTCTTTTGTGCCACCAAGGTATGCACTGAACTTTTTCCTGCAGAGTCACATCTGAAATGCACCGTCTTTATTCTTTCCCGCGTCGTTCATTGTCCTCCCATCTTTAGTCTGCAGCCCAGACTGATTTGGGGGGAGAGGGGGGATTGAATCCCTTAGCAACCCTACATTGAACATGTCATTCTATTGTTTTTTCTTTATAAAAAAACAGACAATCAATTGGGTCACTAGTGTTTCTGTCAGTGAGTTACGCTAGCCTATTGGAGGGGATCAATAGTTGAAATTGTCTCACCAGAGTACATTTTACTCAACGACAAAGCTGGTTACCTCGTTCCGACATCTTACACTATCGGGAAGCACAAAAAAATACGCCAACAAGATGATAAGATCACGAGAGTAATTCGAACCCCTGGATAAAAGTACGCCAGTGTCGTTATTGTTCCTTTTCACTTATAGCCCCTGCTCTTTTGATCATGCAGCAATTCAAACTAGGGACAACGTTGTGATGGACTAGTGTTCGTGGCGTAATAGTATGCTCATTTCCCTTGGGTTCGCGTTGCCCCTCTTACCCCCCACTATATACCAGATTATACATCATAACGTCTCATGTCCACAATGGAGACAATGAAGAGACGACATAGTAGTATCTGTGCCTCTACAAAAAACAAATTGTACACTTGGCATTTACGTGACTTGCCCTTTATCCACTTAGCCCTTGCACCAAACTTTTTCATAAATTTGCACAGATCACAAAACATAAACATTCACTTCACTTGTGTGTATGTATGTACAACATCATGTCCAACTTGCTTACACTGATTACCACCAAATCCACAGAATAAACTCGAGATTACACCAACGAAACGACACACTAAAGTCACTGTAACCTCAGTCATCGGTACCGTACTTAGCCACCCGCGATCCTATGGAAACACTCTCCCAGGAGGATCCCACCGCTACATTCTTTCGTTACATCGACTGACCGAATTACCACCATTGCCACCACGCGCAAAACGCGCCCCCACCAGAAACCACACCGCCCAAATCATTGTGTCGCCGTCAAAAAAGTCCACTATCCGATATCCTCATTTGTGTCCCCAACATTCTCTCCGTACCCCGCTACTACAACTACTACCCCGCTATTCGCCGGTCTACCGGGATACCCGTCATCACGGGCCCCCGTCCGCAGTTCGTCACACCCTTGACGAAGCTCGCGCCTTGCCATTGGGAACTTGTGCCTGCGTGGCTAGTGACGCACAAAAACACAAGTGGAATCCTGGCTCCTCTTCCTCCTGCACATTGTGCATTACCTTTTACGGAGGTCAACCGCCCCTTGTTGGAACTGTTCAGCCAGATCGATTGCCTGCAGTAATACCAGTAGTAGCGGATCACAAGGAGGCGCATAATTCGCCGAAGCATCCTTTTTCGCGAGCTTACATTGACTGGGCTGTAGCCATTGGTGTCCGCCAACACAAAAAGGCAGCTAAGAAGAAACAGTCTCGGGCGTCGCAGTCGCAGCCTTCAAAGAATCCTGGGAATAGTAATAACACGGGTAATAATTCCAACAGTGGTGCAGGCTCCAACAGCCCCGCCAAAGACACAGCCAACTCGTCATTGAAAAAAGGCAACTTTGACGCAGCCGAAGAAGACAAGGATTCTGACGACAAGAACCAGGCAAACTCACGTAGCGAGCTGGGTTCTCGACGCGAAACGAAGACTGTTTCCCCGTCTGTGGAGACCCCGGTTATCGAGACTGTTCGTTCTAGTTTGGCTTCCGGGACTTTAGTTTCCAAGGACCCGGCGCAGGACCCGGCGCATAGTGATCCACCGGATAAAGAAGCGGTGGATATAGAGAACCTTGGAGAAAGATACTGTAGTAGCAGGGGAGAAGTAGATAGTGTAGATCACTTTTCTTCTTCCTCTGAAACTAAGTCTACAAGTAAGAAAGACGATAAGATGGATGATGTATTTTGGACATCATTGGTTAATAAACCAAAGAAAGGTACGTTTATATCATATCCTACAGCTGCACTACTTCAAGTATCGTTGGTATAACCAGTGATTATACCCGATTCAATGAATTCACACCCTCCCAATCTAAATCCACACTCCCTGCTTCCAAAAAATGCTGCCTCTTCCTTCTCCGGCGCCAGAGAAACGCCTTTCGCCTTGCACCGGTTTCACTGTCCAGAAGCGATCTCACCCTGTCCAGCCATGAACAAAAAAACGCACCAACCAAGGACTGCCCTTTATCCTTCCCTTTGCCAACGAAGTCGATCCATGGCTTAGTTTTTCTGAATACTTATTATAAGCAAAGCTTTTTTTGGGGTGTTTTATTGCCTCTATATGCGATCCTATGGCTCTGTGTCCAACAAGATCAACCCTGTCCCATGACATGACTTCACTGGTTTTTTTGCCAGCAAGGCCATCCATCCATCCCCTCGTTCGTTCTGGAATGACTACATATGTAGCTTTTCCTGTTGGTATAGGGGAGGGGAAAGATGGACTTTCTCCTGGATAGTGCTTCTCAACAGAATATTGAGAATCATTTATCTATCCTTCGTACCGTTCTTTATATGTACATCTAGATATTGGACGTACCTTAGAAGAAAGAACAAGAAAAACGAAAGAACACGATCCAATGTGACCTTGGGTGTCACCTTATCCCAGTCATCTAGGGCCCTTTTTTTTACTGTCACGAGTGTTGTCCAAAGTAGAGAAAAGAAAAAGAAAAGCAGCACGGAAGTCAACAACAGCCAACAAACAATTAAACAAGTAAAAAAAAGAAAAAAAAAAGAAACAAGGGTCCTAAAACAACATACTCTATCACTCTTCACTTTGACGAGCATCATTGCGTTATTCCTTGATTCTTTTCTTTTTCTTTTTACTCTTATTTTATTCTTTTGTGTTTTATTATTCGCTTTTTTTTTGGGTTTACACAATTCCATTCCATTTTCCCTTCCCAGTTCTCGTCTCATTATACCTATATTTCCCACACCGACAGTCTCGATATACACACGCACCAATTTGGAATCCCCAGAAATCATCCTAGACTCGTCTACATACTGACCCAAGAAATCACCCACCGCAAAAAAAACAGCCACCCAAACATCCACCATCTTCGGCCGTGACTCGCAACCCACTACAGTTCCCGCATCTATCTCCACCACCACCAATCTCCGCGGTCTAGATTCTTTCCAATCCCACATCACCGACCCCTGGGGCCTACCCGCGTCCGTCTTCCCCGACTCCGGAACACCTACCACTTCTACCGCCCCGCAATGCGCCGCGCCTCAAACATCTAACACACTATCCTCCACCAACAAGACCAATCCCTCGTCTTTCGCGCCTCCACCGCAATCGACTTTCACATTCGGTCAATCTACCAATCTACCCGGCCAAACAAAAGCGCATTCACAATCTTCATCGCATTACGCGCCGCCTCCGTCTACTTCCCCGCCTTCTTTCTTTGGAAATACTCAACAAAGTAGTAGTCCTGTTGACGATTCCTTCTCTTGGGGCTTATTCTCTAAACGTAAACCTAAGAAACCTTCACATCTAGACGACGGCGCAACTTCGTCTCCGTCAGAGTCGTCTAGGCGCACCCCCGATCTATCTTCTTCCTACGAAACTCGTCCGTCTGTTGACGACGCGAGCGCAAAGATGGCCAAGGATAATGAGTCGTCTGGTGGTTTCTTTTCTAGATGGGGATTGAATAAGGAAACTAAGAGTAAGTAAACCCAATTGCTATTTTTCTTTCTTTTTTTCTTTGTTTTTTGAGGGTGGGGGTAACTACGATGTCAAAAAATATCATGCAAGTCGCAATGTCTTGTGGTATATTTCTTTTCTTCGTAGCACCATGCGACCCGGGAAGAAAAACAAACAAACCCCAAAAGAATTAATCACCTAGTGACCACGTTCAAATGCTAATACGTAGTTCTTCAAATCATCCAGAATCTGCCCCACCACCACCACAACCTACGCCGCAACCTGAACCAAAACCCGTAGAACCAACTCCTCCTGCCCCACCACCACCACCAGCACAAGCACAAGCACCAATAACTTCCTTTGGCACCGATACCGACCAACTATCTCGTGAAATTGCCGAGGAGGAAGCCGAGTATAATGCCTTATTACAAAGATCCAAAACCAATAAGCGCCTCAAGCCCTCCGAGCAAGAACGGTTAGAACTTCTAAGTCGACGCATCTCAAAACGGAATAAAGAAAAGGCCAAGCAAGAAGCCGCTATTGATGCCGAGGTTGAACGCGCAATAGAAGAGAAGCGTCGAAAAGCGGAAGCTCGTGAGGATGAGGAGGAGTTTGAACAGTTACAGATGCAAAACTCAAGGCGCAAACTCGTAGGTAGAGAGTTAGCTCGCTTTAACGAGTTACAAGCCAAGGCGAATGAGCGCGCAAGAGAAGCTAAAAAGATTGCCGACGAACTGGAAATTAAACGTCTTGAAGCTGAAATCGCCGCTGCTGAAGCCGAGGATGCAGCTGCTGCCGCTGAGGAAAAGGAACTTGCTGCCCTACAGACTAAGAAATCAAAAAAGGCTCTTAAGGGTGGTGATATTAACCGATGGAACGAACTTCAAGCCCGCGCTTCTCAACGGGAAATCATGAAAGCTATGAAGGAGGGTGAAGAGGCCGCTCGCCGACAACAAGAGGAGGAGGAAGAGGCAGAGGAGCGTCGGAGGATTCAAGAACTTAATGCCGAGCTTGAGAAGCAAGAACGCGCTGAGCTCAAGAAGGATACTGTACGTCTCGAAGCTCTTCGTCGGTCCATGTCTATCCGCCTACGAGCTCGTCCTGACGAGAAAAGGGAGGCCGATGAACTTGAGATTCGCATCAAGAAACGTCAAGACACCCTTAACGCCATGAAACTCGCTTCACAAGGCTCGAACCCTACTATTCCACCACCGCCATCACAACCCGCCGCCATTGTTTCTGAATCAGAACCAGATCCCGTCACCGAGTCCGAACCAGATCCCGTCACCGATACAGAGCCACCTTCCGAAATCGAATCCTCTGCTCCTGACACACAAACTGAAGATGAAGGTGTCGGTGACCGTGAATACCAAACTCTTCGGAGTAAGGCGATGCGGAACCAGTTGACTCCTATGGAAAGTGTTCGTTATCGCATCTTGCAGGCCAAGAATGAACCACGGAATACGGTGACGACTGAGCCGCCACGGGAGACTGAGCAACAGAAGAGGGCGCGCCTTGAAGCTGAAAAGTTAAAGGAAGAAGAGATTGAAAAGGAGGAGAAAGAACTTGCTGCCTTGGAGGCTCGTAAGAGCAAGCGTAAGCGTGGTCTCAGTGGTCTTGAAAACACTCGCTATGAACTCCTTAAGCAGAATTCTGCCGCTCGTAGGGAAGAAGCCGAAAACAAAGCCCGCCTTGAACGGGAAGATGCTTCTTCTTCTGCTCCCTCCGCTTCTGCTAGTTCAGTTGATGCTGATGTTGAGTCTGCTATGGATACTCACGATGATGATGACAAGGATACTGTTATCGCCAATGAGGATGCAAACCCAGCTACTATTCCAGATCTTGCCAATGAGCCTGATGAGGATCCTGCTGTCGTTGCTTCAGAGGTTGCCGAACTTGAGAAGCTTGAAAATTCTAAGGGCGCCATTTGGCGTTCAAATACCCCAAAGAACGATGCGCGTATCGTTGAGCTTAAGAAACGTGCTGCTCATCGTGTCGAAGTTCAAGCTGCCAAGGCTGCTGCCCGGGCCAAGATCGACGCTGATGCTGTTGAGAAAGCGACTGCCGCTGATGAGGCCCGCAAGGCTATGGAGGCGCAGGTGACTGCTCTCATTGCGGAGAAGAAGACCTTAGCTGAGAACGAGATGGACCTTGCCGAAATCAGTAAACCAAAGAAGAAGAGCAAGATGGTTACTGATCGTATCAATAAGATGTCTTCCAAGATTGCTGAGAGGAAGAAGGTCATTGCGCAGATGGAGGCTAAGCTTGCTGATGCTGAAGACGCGAGTTTAAAGGCTCAGGCTGACGCAGCAAGTGCTGCGGCGGCCCAGATCGCCATGGCTGCGCCTGTCGTTGTTGAACCACCTGTGAAAGCTCCTACGCCACCACCAGAAAATCCGTTTGCAAAGGAGGAGGCCGAGTTTGACGAGCTGCATGCCAGGCATTTGACAAGGCCATTGACGGGTCTCAACTTGAACAAATATAACAAGTTGAAGAAGGCGATTGAAGCCCGCCGCGCCGAGGCCTCTGCAAAGCAAAAGGCCGACGATGATGCTCTCATGGCGGAAGCTCAAGCTAAGGCGGAGGCTGCTATGATTGCCGCTGAAGAAGACGAAATGGCTGGCCTTGAATCTACTATGCGAAGTGGTACACGTTTGACTGTTGCCCAGCTGAGCCGCATGAGAGTGTTACGTGCTAACCGCGACGCCCGCGCGGCAGCTTCTTCCCCGAGTGCCCAAGATATTGCCAAGAAAGAGGCTGCTGAGAAGGCGCGGTTGGAAGCTGAAGAAGCCAAGAAAAAAGAGGCTGAGATCGCTTTACACGCTTCTGAAGATGCGGAGCTTGACAGACTGGAGCAAAAGTCCGAGCGCAAGATCAAGCTCTCCCCAACCGAGCTCCGCCGTCTTCTCGAGTTACGGCCTAAGGTTGGTGCCCGGCGGCAGGAAGCTAAGGAGCGTGAGGAGGCTGCAGCCAAGGCGGCCGAGGAGCAACGGTTGAAGGAGGAAGAGGAGGCGAAGGCTAAAGAGGAGGCTGCGTTGAAGGATGAGATCGCCGAGCTTGAGAGTCTGGAGAAGCGCGCTACTTCAAGGCCAAGGATGAATTCTACTGAGCAAGGTCGTCTTACTTCTCTGCGCCAGCGCGCAGAGAAGAGACGACTTGAGGCAGAGGCCAAGGCGGAGGAAGAGGCACGTATTGTCCGCGAGGAAGCCGAGCGAGTTTCTCGGGAAGAAGAGGAGAAACGGGTGGCCGAGGAGAAAGCGCAGAAGGAGAAGGAGGCGGCCACGTTGGCGGCTGAGAAGGCTGAGTTGGCGAGATTAGAAGATATGGTCAAGTTGCGGCGCAGGTTGACTTCAGATGAGACTTCTCGGTTGAAAGATCTGAGAGAGAAGGCTGCGAAGCGGAAGGCAGAGTTGCTTGCTGCTAAGGAGGCCGAGGAGGAAGCTGCTCGGAAGGCGGAAGAGGAGGCGAAAGAGGCAGAGAGATTGAGATTGGAAGAGGAGGAGCGTTTGAGGAAGGAGGCTGAAGAGGAGGCGGAGCGGGAGAAGGAACGGGTTATTGCGGCGGAGGAGAAGGAGTTTGCGTCTCTGGAGTCAAAGTGGAAGAAACGGAGGACCTTAAAGGAGCCAGATCTTTCGCGTCATGCCTCACTCAAGAAACGTATTGAAGCCCGTGCCGCGGAGGCTAAAGCCATTGCGGAGGCTGAAGCCGCCAAGAAGGCTGAAGAAGAGGCCGCCGCTGCCGCTGCCGAAGCTGCCGCTGCTCAAGAACTTATCGATGCTGATGGTGAGGCTGATCCTGATGCCACTGAAGCTTCTGAAGCAGATGGTGACTCCGAGTCTGAAGATGAAAGTCTTACCCCCGCCGAGCGTACTCAGGTTTTCAAGGATCGCCAGGATCTCAAGAATTTGGAAGACCGCCTTGAAACGAAGGGTAAGCTGCCTTCTAAGCTTTTGGCTCGGTACAATGATCTGCTTGCCCTTGAAGCTGAACGTAAAAAGAGGTCCAAGGCTCGTCGCGCCGCTCGTGCAGCTCAGGGTGAAAACAAGGCTGCCGTCGAAGCTCAGAAGGCGGAAGAGACTGAGGCTGATGAGTTCCTTGATGCCGAAGGCGAAGATGCGGAAGGTGAAGAGGATGATGATCTCATGAATCCCGAAGTCGCCGCTGCCGAGACTGCTGAGCTCGCCGAGCTTGACTCTAGCAAAAGACCTCTCCGTGGTGCTAATCTTAAGCGCCAACAGGAACTCGCTGCCCGTCGTGACGCTCGCTTAGCTAGACAACAGGAAATCCAGGAGAAGGAAGAGGCTGCTGCTGCATTGGCCGCCGAGGAAGCAGCAAGTGCTGCTGCCAAGGTGGAGGCGGAGCGTGCGGAACAGGAGGCAAAGGAGAGAGCTCAGGATGAAGAGGAGGAGAATATGGAAAAGGCGGAGATGGCGGCACTTTCTGTCAAGCGCAAGTTGAAGCCAAAGGACCAGGTCCGACTCGATGAACTCAAGGCCAACGCCAAAAAGCGGGTTACTCGGAGGGTTCAGCGTGCTGCTCAAGAGCAGGCGAGAAAGGCGGAAGAAGAGGCTGCTGCTGCCGCTGCTGCTGTCTCTGCAGGGGAGGAGAGAGTTCGTGCTGAGGAGGAGGCTGCAAAGGAGAAGGAAGAGGAGGAGAAGCGTGTCATTGTGGAAGAGGAGGCGGAGCTCAAAGCTTTGGAAGCTACTCGGTTGAAGAAGTCTCTTAACCGCACCGACACTCAGCGATACAACCAACTCAAGACTCGCCACAATGAGCGTGCCCGCGTTCAAGCCGAAAAGGACGCCGAAGAACTTGCCGCTAAGGAAGCCGAAGAGCGTGCTGTCAAGGATGCGGAGGAGGCTGCTGAGCGGGAGAGGATTGCAGCGGAGGAGGCGCAAGCTGCGGCGGAAGAGGAGATGCGTATGGCAGAGATTTCGGCGGAGCAGGAGGAACTTGCCCAGCTTAAGAGTTTGCCTAAGTTGAGATCCAAGGATAGGAAGCGTGTTGCTGAGTTGGAGGGGCGGGCCCAGGAGAGAGAGGACGCGAGATTGGCAGAGCAGGCTGCGAAGGAACAGGCGGAGGAAGAGGAGAGAGTCCGCTTGGCACAGGAGGCGCAAGATGAGAAGGATCGGGCGGCGAAGCAGGCTGCCGATGACCAGGCTGAATATGACATGTTGTTTAAGCGGAAGCGGAAGTTGTCGCCCACGGAGGTTACGAGGTTTAAGGAGTTAGATTCACGAATCAAGGCCCGGGCTACTAAGAAGGAGGAGGAAGAAGCCGCGGAGATGGAACGTTTGGCAAGGGAAGCCGAGGCGGCACAGGAGGAGCAGAAGCGGAAGGAGGCTGAGGAGAAGTCCAGTGGAGGCCTTTGGGGTGCATTTGGTCTCGGGTCCGCTACTAAGAAGTCTGACGTTAAGCCTGTTGAGACTACGGTTCAGGGTGCTATTGATGATCTTTGGGGTATGGATGCGGGTAACACAGGATTCGACACTAACATGTTTGGCGCTGGAGGGGATGCCTTTGGGACTGGTGGTATTGATGTGTCTTTTGGCGATTCGTGGGGTGTTACGAAGGAGAAGAAGAAGACCAAGTCGCGTGCATCCAACGAAAGTGCTGCTGCTATTGATCTCCTTGGTGACTCGGCTAGTAAGCGGTCATCACCCAAGTCAACTATCAAGCATGTTAATACTACTGCCGTTGGTCTTGGAATGTTTGGCGCTGCCAACCCTGTGGAGCAGGACTTATTTGCGGATCCTTGGCGTTTCGGGGATGATGCAGCGGTTGGACTTCCGGTGGTAGAGGAGAAGAAGGAGAAGAAGGACAAGACCAAGAAGAAGGATGACGCCACCAAGAAAAGTAGTTCGGGGTCCCTGGGAAAGAAGGAAGAGAAGAGCAAAGTTTTGGATGCGCTTGGTGATAGTTGGGGTCTTCCGGATTTCGGCGTTACTGATGAGAAGGAGAAGACCAACGATGTCAAGAAGGAGAAGAAGAGCAAGAAGGGATCTGGTGGTGTTGCTGATTTGTTGGAGCTCAACAATGGCTTTGACTTTGGGCTTACTTCTACACCTACCCCCAAGGAGTATGAGGACGGCATTTCGCCTCACGCTTCTGATGATGAAGAGGTTCAGGAGATTGTCAGCACTTCTTTCTGGGGAAACAATATGGCGACGGTTACCCGCCGGGAGATTCGCATTCGCGAACACAAGAAGAAAGTTGCTGAGGAAGAGGCGGCGGCGGCGGCGAAGAAGGCAGAAGAGGAAGCTGCTGCTGCTGCTGAAGCGGAGAGAATCAGATTAGAGGAAGAGGCGGAGGCGGCGCGCAAGGCAGAGAAGAAGAGAGAAAAGGAGGAAAAGAAACGGGCTGCTGAAGAAGAGAAGAAGAAAGCCGAGGAGGAAGAGATTGCTGCTGCTTTGGCGAAGAAGGAGAAGAGAAGAAAAGAGAGGGAAGAGAAGCGTCGTCTGGAGGAGGAAGCAAGGGCTCAAGCTGAGGAAGACGCTCGTTTGAAGGCCGAAGAAGAAGAACGTATTCAGGCGGAGAAAAAGGTCGAGGAAGAACGTATTCGTTTAGAAGAAGAGGAGAAGGAGCGTGAACGGAAGGAGAAGAAACGGGCGGCTAAGGAGCAAAGACGTTTAGAGAGGGAGGCTGCTGAGGCGGAGAGGGTTAGATTGGCGGAAGAAGAACGTGTGCGCGAAGAAGAAGAAGAGCGCAAAAGAAAAGAGGGAGAAGAGGCAGAGAGAGTTCGCAAGGAGGAAGAGAAGCAAGAGAGACGTCGTTTGCGGAAGGAGAGAAAGGAGAAAGAGGAGAAGGAGGCCAAGCAGAAAGAACTTGATGAACAATTGGCGGCTCTGTCCAAAGAAGAGGCGGAAGAGCTGGCTAATGAACTTGACGATGAAGAGCCTGCACCAGTTGCTACCGGCCTCTTTGGATTCTGGAGCACTGCGCCTGCTAAGCCAGCTTCTAAGAAAGGTATGTTACATTCTTCCTAAAATCCTATATCCCGGTATCAGGCCGATATATTCGGCATGGTGGGGCCGGTCCAAGCGGTCCGCCCCGTCTGTCTCGGCTCACCGCCCACCTTGCACGTTTGTGGTTTGCCACCCCTGGACGCAACCACGGTCCTGTGTTGCTGTACCTCCCCCAGTTTCATTGTGCAGCTGATTCCTACGAACCGCCACAAGCCAAAGTTGACATCGCATCGTGAACTTGCCCCACCCCGGTTGCTACCAACATGGGGTGGCCCTGGCGACGTACGCGGGGCGTTCTAGCCTTCAATATTGGGGAGTGTGCATGCATTTTATGCACGGGGAAGTCGGTCCTGCAGGTCGAGTTGTGTCCTGCAGGGTCAATTGCCTAATGGCGCGTTATCGCCTGTGTTGACTGTGTGCGGAGCCGGCAGATGCAAGTGGCCACAAGAGGGCTGTTTTTCCTGATATTGTTGAGGGAAAACAGGAGGACGGAGGAGAAGACAATGACGTTGCTCTTTCCTCTTAAACAGCGGGTTGTCTCCCGTCCTTCCTTTTGTCTTTTCCTTTTCCCATTGCTTTGGCTTTTTTTGCCCCGCATGAACACCTCCACGGACCATCAGATCATTCAACTAACAGCAACTACTTCGATTTTACAGACGACTCCTCTACAAAGTCTAAGACCCCACCACCACCACCACCCGTCGAACAAAAGTCACCACCTCGCCGTGTCGGAAACAAGGTCGCTGAACGTCTCCGTGCCTTCGAAGAAGCTAAAGCTGCCGCCCCTGCCCCCGAAGATCCCGCCTCGGACTCAGCTCCAGACCCTGCTGACGAAGACCCCGAGCCCGAAGGTCCTACACCGTCTGAAGTCCAACGTGAAGACCGTCGCCGCATTCGCCAAGAACGGAAGGAACGCAAGGAGCGCGAAGCTCGTGAACAAGAGGAACGTGAATTGCAAGAGGCGGAAGAGCGCAGGCTTAAAGGAGAGCGCCGGGAGAAGAGACGTGCTGCTAGAGCTGCCCAGGAAAGTCCATCTAGAGCTATTCCACCACCTCCGCCTGCTGCTGTTGTTCCTGGTGGTTTCCCTGGGGACGATGAAGCACCAGGGATGTCGCCTGACATTGAGATTACAGTGGCGCCGCCTGCCAAAGGAAAGAGTAAGCGGAGTAGCAGACACCGCCGTGCACCGTCAACCGAGCCTTCTGGAGATGAAGCCAATGGCTCCTCTCGTACTGATGATGAGGCTGTTACACCCCCGCCTGAACATAAGAACAAATCCGACCGTGTCCGCATTCGCGACTCTTCTGCCAATGACAGTGGTGGCTCCGTCCCACCACCTGCTGCTGGCGGCTGGGCTGCTTGGGTGAACCCTCTTGGTGGCCGTGGCAAGACTGCTGAACAGGAAGCTCAAGAGGAGGCCGAAGAAGAGGCTGAGTTGGAGCGTATGCGTCTTGATGAGGAGGCAAAGGAGAAAGAGGCTGCCAAGCAACGTGAACGTGAAGAACGCCGTGCTCGTCGTCGTGAGCGCGAGGAGAGACACCGTCTCGCTGAGGAGCAGCGTTTGGCCGAAGAACAGCGGGCTAAGGAGGAGGAGAGAGAGGAGCGTCGCAGAGCTCATGCTCTCAAGGTCGAGAAACAGGAGAGAGAACGCCAGCGCAGTGTTCGGGCTGCTGAGCGTGAACGTGAAGAGAGAGAACGCAAGGAGGTTTCATCCCGTGGCTCCGGTTCTGGTCGTGATGGTGAAGTTCCCCGCCCGCCCCCAGTTGTCCCTTTTACCGACAAGGAAGCTGGCGTCTCCCGCTCGTTGTCGCTTCGTGAGCGAGAACGCAGACTTCACTCATCTTCTCGCACTCGCCGCCAATCTGTCGATGTTGGAGCTGTTGGAGCTGTCGGATCTGCCAGCAACACCCCGCCGCCTCCCCCCGACAACTTCGACCCTTCTTCCAAGGCCGCCAAGATGCTCGGTATCAAGAGCTCGCGTCACCGCAGACGCCCCGAGGATGAGGAGGCCGAACCTGCCGTTGAGTCACCTACCCGTGCCGATCGTGAGCGCCGCCAGAGACATCGTGAACAGCGTGAGCGAGAACGCGAACGTGAACACCGCGATAGAGATCGTGAAGTCTTCCATGATGATGCCCCTGAGCGTCAAGAACCTCACCAACATTCACCTCCTGCCCGGTCTAGCTCCAAGCGTGGGTCTTTCGCTGGCTTCCTGAATCCCTTCCGCAAGTCCGAGGCTGTTCATGAACCCGTCGAGCCCGAAGCCCCTCCCCGCCCTGAAATGCGCCGGAGACGCACTGTTGATGAGGAGCCCTCCGAGTCCCGCCGCCGCCGTAACACTGACGAAGAGGAACCTTCAGAATCTCGTCGTCGTCGCACAGGAGAGGAAGAGTCCGAGTCCCGTCGCCGTCGTAACACTGAGGAAGAAGAGCCTTCTGAATCTCGCCGTCGTCGCACAGCAGAGGAGGAGGATCGTGCTGCTCATCGTGAACGCGAACGGGAACGCGAACGTCGTCGTGAACGCAGAGCTAGACATGCTAAGCTTCCCTACGATGATCCGGAACAGGCTGTCCGTGCGGACCGTGAAGCCCGGAGAGCCGCGCAGAGGGCCAGGGACCTTGAGAAAGAGGCTGCACGCATTGCCGATGAGGCTGCCCGTGGCAAGGATATTGAGCGTGAGCGTGAACGGTTAAAGCAAAAGGAGCAGAGGCGGAGAAAGGCTAATGAAGATGATGATGCCGCTGAGGATGATGCCAGGGCTCGGAGACATGCCGAACGCAAAGCTCGCGAGGAGGCTAGAATCGCTGATGAAGCTCGGAGAGAGAGGAGAAAGGAGAGAGAGAGACGGGCTGCGCAGGCTGAAGTTGAACACGAGGATCCTCGCCGTACTGGATCTCGCAAGCCTCGCAGTTCCGAGCCTGTTGCTCCCGATGTTGTTGATGAAGAAGCTGAAGCTCGCAGACAACGTCGCCGTGAGCGTAGACGCGAAGCCGAGGAAGAAGCTGCTGCACACTCAGGTAGTTCTGGTCAACGGCGCAAAGAGTCTCGTCGACCCCATGCCGAACAGGTCTTTGATGAAGATGAGGAAAGACGTCAACGCCGCCGGCGTGAACGTGAGGTTGAGCGCGAACGTGAAAAGGGACGCCGTGAAAAAGACCATGACCGTGAACGTACCCGTACTCGTGAGCGTGACCAACTCGACATGGCCGAGGAACAACGTAAGCGTCGTCTTCGCCGTGAAGGTCGTGAAAACCGTGAAGACCGCGACCAAAAGCGTGGCGGTGTTCTCCCTGCGGCTCCTGCCCCGCCTGTCTCTGGTGGTGACTACGAAGGAAGTGAAGAAAGGCGGTATCGTCGGGGTTCCAATGCGGCGCCTGATGGGCCGAGAAGTTCGTGGTGGAAGAAGTTGAAGGGGTCTACTGGGTGACGGTTTGGGAGGAAGGAACGTGAAAGTGAACGGTGGTAGTTTTGGTAGCGGATATGCTGTTGCATAGCGCTTTTGGGGTTATTTGTTTTTCCTTTTACTCTTCGGTTCTTTTTTGGGGGCTCCGGTTGGTTTTCGCCGATGGGGGGCAGGTTCCTTCCTCTTATGACTTTGCTTTCTTTTTTTTTCGTTTGTTTTATGGCCTTTGGGTCGGTTGACACTTGTGTCCGATATGACTTTTGTCACGTCTTTCTTTCTGCTCTTTCTATTCGAGATACCACATCACTTTTCTTGTACATTTCTGTTTTACCGCGTTTGCGGTTGGCCTTTTTTCTTGGCCTTGTACGCTTTTTTTTTCTCTTATGTTTGGACTATACGGTCTTGTTTCTTTGCGTCATATCTGTTAGTTTTGCTTGGATTACACTGTTATTTTTATACTTTGTCGATTTTCTTTGTTGGTTACTTGGATTTCTTCTGTTTGGGATCTCTCATGTTATGGATTGGAGCGTTGCTTGGTTTTTTTGTATTTGAATTCGCCATGTTTGGAGTTTAGGTCCTGTTTTGGGTTGATTTAGTGTTTTTTGTTAGCTTCGATTCTAAGTCTTGTGGAGAGGCTTGGTTCCCCAATGAAGTTTTTGTTTTGTCTACTTGAATTTGTCTTGTGATTTATGTTTGTTTCAAATATTACAAGTGTCGTTCAACATTCTTAACCGTATCATTCAAGTTTTCGTGTCAAGATAGGCACTTACACACATTAGGGTTTATATGTATCCAGGGTCTGGTAGTAGTGACCTACATTCACCAAGATCCTACTGTCTTTGGGTATGTCCTTTCCATGGTTTGTCATTGTTTAGATAGCATTTATATTCCTCCAGATCTTAACATCATTCCTTTTACTTCACCCATCATCATCTTCACCAAAAACCGCTCATCGCGATTCCACCACCAATATCGTCGGTCCTATCGCGCTAGGGACGTCGAGACGATCACTTGGTTCGGCTGCTTCATCGACAAGAGAAACTAACCCAGCATCTTACCTTTATTTAACAATATATTAGGGCAAACTGCTCTTCTCTGTCGAATTCTTCTTTATTA
The DNA here is from genome assembly GCA_000712465.1 of Huntiella moniliformis. NCBI lineage: Eukaryota > Fungi > Ascomycota > Sordariomycetes > Microascales > Ceratocystidaceae > Huntiella > Huntiella moniliformis. The sequence goes on along the minus strand of JMSH01000016.1, from coordinate 135,225 downwards.
TACGGCACTCTTGCATTCATTGTGCACAGTATCTTACTGTGCAACGTTCCCTTAACCTTGATAACGTACATTGAGTTGTCAAGGTCTTTCGTTTTCTTTATTAATTTGGATGCCCGTGTCCAATGACGCTTGGTCTGATCCTAACTTGCGGAATATACTTTTCGCTTGGCATATCAACCTTGGTCTCACAATCCACTTAGTGGTTATCTTATTAACCTTCTACCACTAAGAAAAACACTATTTAGTGTGAATCTCTTCACCTGTCAGATGATTGGAGACATCCAAGCTTCACTAGACCATTACTACATTGTTCCCTTTTTATACAATATCATTCCTATATTTACAACAAACATCTGATAATGCCTGGAAACAACACTGGCAAGGCGGTACGGCCCCCTCCGCCACCTCCAGGTCTTGACGGAACACACGGCCCCGTTATGCCCATTCCGGTAATGCCTGAGCGGGGTGCTCCTTCGGTCTCGTCCTACGCTTCGTCGGGAAACCGGGCCAACAGGCCGTAGAACGACTTCGTATCGGCTATGAAGTCTCTAGGCCGTAACCACTGTAAGTACTTTACATGGCATGTTCCAACTGTCAACTCCTACTAACGGAAACCTTATGTTCAGCCGAGAGTCCCGCTGAACCGGAAGTGGGTATTTCACGTGCCGCTACCCTCAGATCAAACTTTAATCACCATCAAAATCACGAATTCCCTAAAGTTTCTCTTCTTCATAAGCGCGATCGAGCAGACCCGTCTCATCAGTCTCAAAACCCCGAGGATGAAGGGGACAAAGAGAACGCTGGACCTAGTGTCCCAGCCCAAAAGTCCTACGAGATGGGTACTGTGAGTCGCGGTGCTCTCCCTAACCGCCAAGTAACTTCCCGTTCTCGGCGCAGACAGGCTATCAAACTAGCGGATGGCATCTATATTCCTGTTTCTCGGTCCTCCATTGCACACTCTTTGAACAGTGTTCCGACGGTGGAAACTGTCGAAAGAGTTGCAGCTGCAAAATTTTATCTGGAGGGTTATTTTGATAACGTAGCTCATCGGACTGAAATCCGTGAGCGCTTTCGAATGTACATGGAGAACGAGCTTGCCAGTGCTGAGCATCTAACGGCCAACCAAAAAGTACTCATTCGGATGCTTTTCAATCAAGAATGGGCCTGGCATCTACGTGAGACACGTTTCCTCGAGGCCGCAAGCTCAAAGGCTACCCGCGGATTGACTGCATCACCTACAGTTGACAACTACGAACAAATCCGCATCTTGGGTAAAGGAAGTTTTGGTGTCGTCAAGTTAGTCCGTGAAAAAGGCCCATTGGGATCTGCCAATCAGGTTTACGCCATGAAGGTCATTCGCAAGGCCAACATGCTTGTCTTTGGGCAAGAAGGTAACCTGAGAGCAGAAAGGGATTTGCTTATCTCGGCACAGAGCTCCAACTGGTAAGTTTTATAGCCCGACTGTAAGCATTTGTCAGACTAACACATATCACAGGATTGTTCCTCTCGTGGCGAGTTTTCAGGATTCTTCCAACCTGTATCTTGTCATGGACTACATGCCTGGAGGTGACTTCTTTACGGTTCTTGAAAAATATGGATCTTTAAACGAGCTTACCACTCGCTTCTACATCGCCGAAATGGTTCTTTGCATTGAGGAGGCCCACAAACTTAACTGTATTCACCGCGACATTAAGCCCGACAATTTCCTCATTTCTGCGTCTGGCCACTTGAAAATTTCAGACTTTGGCCTCGCCTTTGACGGTCACTGGTCCCACGATGGTTCCTACTATAGCGCACACCGGTACTCTGTTCTCGGACGTATCAAGATGGAGCCAAAGGACGAACGTTTAGTCCAAGGCGTCGAAGACGACAACTTCCATCGCCACCGGCGTTAGCTTCGTTCGGTCGAACATGGAATGAAGCGCCATTGTGGTTTTGATAACAGTAATGAGTCGCTGCTTGAATGGCGTGACAAAAACGGCAAGCGGGGTTCCGTAAACTCCATAGTCGGAACTAGTCAGTACATGGCTCCGGAAGTTGTCCGAGGCGATCGCTACGATGGGAGATGCGACTGGTGGAGTTTGGGGATTATCTTGTTTGAGTGCCTGTTTGGATACACTCCTTTCCATTCACCGAGCGGTGGACGGTCTGCCACGAGAAAGAATATTTTGGTGAGTATTAGAATGAAGTCAAAATGGATGTTTTCTAACACAAGATGTATAGAACCATGAGCAAACCCTTTCGCTACCTGATACGATCATTAGCTCACGCTGTAAAGATCTCGTCATGACCTTGCTGAAGGAACCTGAACAGCGCATTACTGCTCAAGCGTACCAGCGAAAGACTAAGTCCAAGGGGTCCAAAGGGCCATACCTGTTCGTCGTACCTGAGGATGCCGATGAGATCAAGAACCACCCTTGGTTCCGTTCTATCCCCTGGGACAACCTCCATCGGGTTACACCACCGTTCGTCCCTAAGATTCAAAGCCCCGACGATTGCAGATACTTCCGTAGCCCTGGCAAGCTGAGTGACTGGTCGCAAACCGAAGAAGAATCTGATGAGTCAGAAGAACTCGTTCCAATGACCCGGGATCTCGTTCGTAGACTATTGCGCACTCCAGCTACCCTGTCAGAGGTAGCGGCCCAACTGACTACTAGACCTTATGACAACCGGGCACTCCAAATGGCGTATGAAGAGATTGAAAAATCTCGGTTCCAGGAAGCCGACAAGAACACTTTGAAAATGTACCTGGCTCAGAATGCACCTGAGGAAAAGCGGCGCCCACGCGATTTGCTACTACGTGCTCGCGAGACAAAGGCACAGTCGATGGCAATCCGCAAAGAGGTGGCCTTTATGGGTTATACCTGGCGGCGTCGCCGAGTCTATGACTACGACACACTCCCTCAGGTACCAGGTGGTAATGGTGTTCCCCAGGTATTACGGTCCACAAACGGGGTTCAAGGACTTGGTGAGACAAAAGAAACCTTACCTGCGATCAAGCCGGACTCGCCTACCGTAGAGTCTGTTGGCGAAAGTTGTCAATCTGGATCACCTACAGACCCGGCCCCTTCGACGAGGGATACGACCATGGATGATGTCAGGATTGAAGAAGTCGGCGATGTTGAGCAACCTGTTTTGACCCCTATCCACATTGAAATGCCTGACTGCTCCAAGTAAGTGAAGTGATTAATGGCAGCAATAACATACTGAAGAAACGGATATTCAACATCCGGTAGGGTCGCGTTAGTTTCGAAATATTAGTTATATCAAGTATTCTTTAATGAACTAGCATAATGTCATTTATGGATATAGTGTATTATATTAAAATTACAAGTAAAGCAGTGACAGTATTATTGAGTATCAACTATGTAAACAATGCGCAACGGGACAGGCTAAAAAGACAAGAAATCACCGAAAGACCATTCACATACAGACTCATCAAACCATCTTTTCTCTCTCGTTGACAGGAACGGTACCAACACAGGTGACACCTCCATATAAGGACATATCACCACCAGCCTTGGCATTCCGAATCTCCCATTCAAACTCCATTAAAGCGCGCTTCTCACTTCCACCAAACAACAAGCAAATTAAGCCATTGATGACACCAGCAACAAGGAACAAACTAGCAACAAACATGATGATAAACGATAGCCAACGGTAAGGAATCCACCATATGGCAATGCAGCCGCCAACAAAGACGAACAGAGATAGATAGAATAGCAGAGCCTGGAAAGCACGCTGGGTTTCCTGGCGAGACTGGTACCACGAGGTCAACTCGAGGATGTCATCATAGGTGGCACCGCCAGTAAGCAGGGAGGCATCAGTCTCCGGGACTGCGGAGCCGAGGAGTTGGCGCGTGAGTGGATCGAGAGATTTGGCGTCCCAGGTGTCATTGAATGCGTTGGTAGCGGCGGAATCGGAGGATTCTGCGGTAGGAGGGGGGATGGTGGACTTGGGAAGGACGCAGGGAACTGGGACGGTGGGTGTGTGCAGGACGAGAGTGGCTTCGACGGAGAAGTGGTCACTTAGCGAGCAGCCGAGTTCCTTGTGGGGCTCAAGCATGCCGACTCGGGCATCTTTTACTACCCAGCCGGCGCTGCCGGGGGCGGAGTCGGGTGTGAGACCGGTAGAGGCAAAGATGTAATCTAGACGCTTACCACGACGATCCAGCGTGTCAGGGGCAATCTCGATACGTTCACCCTTGTTCAAGGCTTTTTGCTGTGCGGGAGTCCATCTCCAGCTGTTATAAACACTATCAGACGTCGCACCGTTCTCCGTCACGTTGTAGATGGCGGTAGGGACGGGACGATGACGGGCACGTTCTAGGGGATTATCGTATGGCCCAATGGCACTGTCGGGGTGTAGAACACGCCAGACGTCACGGACGGGAGCGTTGGCAGTGATTAGGCGGTGGGGGAAGGAGAGGGGGATCATGTTGAAGTCGCCCATGGCAAGGACGAGGTGGCCGCGGTCGCAGGCGGCACGGAGGAGTTTGGAGATTTCCCAGGATTGGGCGAGACGGTGGCAGATGTAGGAATCTTTGGGACCGGATTCGTAGGGTGCGTGGGTCTAGTTTATTGTTAGTTTGGGGTTGTCGGTGCAGCTAACGTTTCTTTTTACTTACGTGAGTGTTGAAAACTTCAACAACATCCCTTCTTGACGGTCCGTAACGGATCATAGCCCAAGCAATACCTTTGCCGACGTACCAATCACCTCTCCAGAAAGCCGTAGGACGCCCATTAAGAGGATAGGCAAACATACTACTCTCCTCAATAGGCCATCTCGACAAAATCGCCAAACCGCCTCCAAAAGACCCAGAGAAATAGAACTTGCCATACGGCAGTACAAAGCGAGTCTCCCGACGAATCGACTCATAATCATCCTGGCACCAACACTCCTGCAAGCACACAATATCCGGGGGCGGGCTCATGGTCGCCAAGCGCTGCCCAATGGCTGTTAGTCGCTCATTCCGCTGCTTCGAGAGAACCTTTAAACCCCAGCAATTAAGTGTGAGCAGGTTGATCTCCGCCGGAGCAACAGGCGCCTGAACCGGCATTCTAGACGGTGGTGGTGGAATTGACGATTGTCCGGGCACAGCAGGGGAGTCCTCGACGGGTGGAGTTGACGGGTCGCTGGGGAGAAGAGAGGTCGAGGAGGTCGGCGTGGCCTTGGAGAGCCGGCGGTTACGAAGGGACATGGAGTTGCTGGGCTGGGTAGTCGGTTGCTGAGGTGGTCGGGTTGGGAAGGAGCTTACGTCGGCGCGCGTGGTTTGGAGGCTCGCGACAGCCTGGCTGGGTGGATGGGAGATAGACGCGGAAGGAGAGCCGAAAGTTGGGAAGGTCCCGGGCGTGATGTGGATATATATGTGCGAGGGTTGATACTAGGGTCTAGATCTACGCGGGAGCTTATACAGGGGGTTTAACGGGGGGCGATGGTTGAGATGATTGGGGATTTCATTCTCAAGGGGCTGGAGGATGGCAGCTGAATAAAGTTTTGCTGGCCATTGTAAAGCTGGACCGCGCAGATGGACGGGCTTCATCCTGGCGCATACTGAAGAAAACGTCTGTGGCCGTTGGATATGGTGTCCAAGTTCGGTACGAGTTACTATCGTATAAGTGCCGACGTCATCCCGGAGGATGGCGCGTGTGACAGGGGTTATCCGATAAAACAAGATAATTGTCAGCCTTGCATGAAATATCACAGCCTTGTTGTTTTTTTGCGACAAACGTCATAACCATCAACCTCTCGTACGAAAACCCAATTTAATAGACCACCCATCTGCCAACATCCACAACCAGTAACAATGTCATCACCACCGCTTCCATCATCGCCACATAGCTACTACTCAATCCCCCACAGCCACTCCCGCTCACCAACGCCCAAACAGTCCATAACCCCCCCACCGCGAAGTCCCCCGCGACCCAACTTCCGCCCGCAATTCACACTCCATGGGCACCAAGGCCCACTAAGTCAAATTCGAATCTCCCCCAATGGTCTACACATAGCCACGTCATCGGCCGACGGCACCCTCAAGATCTGGTGCGCGCGAACCGGCGCCCACCAAACCACATTAACCGGCCATCTCGCCGGGGTCAACTGCGTAGCCTGGGCGCCCGACAGCCGGACCCTCGCGAGCGGGTCTGACGACAAGGCGATTCGTCTGTGGGATCGCGTGACGGGGAAGCCCATGTTGACGGCGCGCGGGGTGATTGCCGCAGGGGTGGATAACGGGCGGAAAGCCGGAGAGGCGGGTCGAGGGAAGTTGAGGGTGATGGAGCCGTTGTTAGGTCATCATAACTATGTGCATTGTTTAGCGTTTTCGCCAAAGGGGAATATTATTGCGAGTGGAGGGTATGATGAGGCGGTATTCTTGTGGGATGTGCGCGCGGGGAGGTTAATGAGGAGTTTACCGGCACATAGTGATCCTGTATCAGGGATTGACTTTTCACCGGACGGGACATTAGTAGTCAGTTGTTCAACCGATGGACTCACGTAAGTGCCCCAGCATCCTCCACAATCCTCATCAGACGAAAACTAACAAGGTACTCTTTCCAGCCGTATATGGGACGCCACAACCGGGCAATGTCTCCGCACCATGGTCCACGAAGACAACCCACGTGTATCCAACGTATTATTCTCTCCCAACGGACGGTACGTCCTCGCCTTTTCCCACGATAACTGTCTCCGTTTATGGGACCCTGTAGCTGGCACTCCGAAAAAGACGTACCAAGGCCACGCCAATACAAAGTATGCACTTGGCGGGTCCTTCGGTGTTCTTACTAGACCGCGTCGTAGATCCGTGGTACAAACTGCGGTAGAGGGTACAGGTGATGTGGAAGAGGTGGCGTATATCGCTGCGGCGAGTGAAGATGGGGATGTTGTATTCTGGGATGTCAAGAGTAAAGTTGAGATTGGACGAGTGAAGGCCCACGATGGGGTCTGTATTTGGGTAGATGTTTGTGGTGACAGTTTAGTTACTTGCGGTTTAGATGGGACCGCTAAAGTATTTAGACACACCACCAAGATCGAGGAGACTGACTTGGGGGACGTTCGTAGTCTCTCGTGTAACCAAGATGACGATGACGACATAGACATGATTGATTTGGTCCCAACAGATCACTTCAGCCAGTAGAGGGGTAAAGTTTTGGATTACTACCTTCACATATTAAACAAAAATCACGAATCATCATATCCTATAGACTAACTAATACCAACCCTTTTACATCGTTTCCCATCCACCGTTGTTTACTTCGGCTTCTAGCTTACGTCCTACAAAGCTAGGAATACCCTGCGTCAAGAAAGTGTGCCGCAACTTGTCATATCTCTCTTTGTTGAGCGTCAACTGGCGACCATGACGTAACCCCATGTCCGCCTCACCATACCTGTCCAGGTAAGGTGCTTGGGAGAAAGATCCAGATCGACGGAACAGGTAGAAAATGGAGCACTTCCGGATGTTGAGGAACATGCCAGTGGTACGTTGGCACCTAAGAACTTGTTAGTTAACTGGTGAATCAAATAAAGTTTGAGTGACAAAAACTTACTTGAACATATGCTGCTGCGCGCCTCCAATAGAACCGGCATTTGGAATACTCTTCAAACAGCAGGTACTCTGTCCGCAGAAAATCTCACCACAAGCTAAGCACAAAGCAGCATCAAGAATGTCTTTTCCGCTGGTTGGACACTTGCGTCTCGTAGCCTCCTCAATAAGCAAATCAAACTGCTCGGGCAGGCCAATAAGTTCGACAATGCCTGGGTGAGCAAGACCCATGGGCACATTCTTCGTCCCAAGTCTAACCATACCAAGAGGCTCCTCAGGAACAAAGGGTGGTGTGTACATGACCTGGTGTTCAACCCAACTCGCGACTAGCGAGTAAACCTGGGGATTCCAGCCAATCGACTCAGCGTGTGGCAGAATCGCACCAAGCATGTTATCAAAATCTGGAACCAAGAGAGCTTCAGTAAGACGAGTGAGTTCATCCGAGTTGTGATCAAGAGCTGTGAACTCAGAAAAGTTCACACCGAACTTGACATGCATCAAAAGCATAGTCTTGCGGAGGAAAATCAAAGCATATCTCTTGACCATCTCGTACACATCTTCCAATGTAACGCCTGCAAAGCCAGCGTTCTGCTTAGTAGTCTCGGCATCCGCAGTGTCGACAGCGTTAGGCTTGAACTGGGAATCAAACGTCATTTGCATGAGATGCTCGCAGAACTGGCTGAACTGATCCACTCCCTCTGGAGTTTCGTCTAGAATTTCACTGTAGACTAGCTCCATCCACCGCTCACTTGGAATGCTACTGCGGATGTGGTGCACAGCACGAACAATCTCAATGAGATAGCAAAGACGAATCAGATGAGCAATTTCAACACCTTGGATCTCCGACAGACAATAAGCGTAATCGGTTAAAAGGACAAAACCATCCACGCTCAGAACTGGCAAGATTGTCATGTCATCGCGCGCTTCAGGATACTCCCGGATAAAAAGCTGCTTGTGCTGTTTCTCTGCTTCAGCCATGAAATGGCTAGAAACTGCGTTTTCTCCACCAGATCGCAAGGCTCCAATAGTGATATACGTTTGCGCAGTCTCGGCCAAGACTTTAAGGTATGTCATGGTAGTCTCTGATACGTTGGTGTTCAACATCCATGTAGGATCCAACCATTTTCCCGGGGCGCCTCCTTGCTGTGGTCCCAAGCCACGCTGTTGGATCTCAACGGCGGCAATCGAAAAAGCTACTGACCGAATCAAAGTATCATTATAGCTGACATCAGTCTCCCACGAAACACTTTTGCCAGCAGGGAAGTCCTGGGCTCTCAAGCTTTGATCCACACGACTGTAGACTTTGGAGAGCTCACCCAACATCATATTCGAGCCAGTTGGAAGCGGTGCTGGAGTCGGGACAGCGGCGACAGCCCGGAAGGCTGGTTGGATATCTGATGAGAATGCCCCATCCGTAGTAGGCGATGGTTCCTCGGTGGCGTGTACCAACGAAAGTGTCTCAACAGACTTTTCCGCCAGGGGCACAACAAACGTTTCCGTGCGGTTCGTGAGGAGCTGTTTAAGACGACGCTTCACCTCCTGCTCAGCCTGGTCCCCCCGGTAAAACGGGGTGCTCGCCTCTTTCTCAACAAAACCTTCCAACTCAGAGAACGGCTCTAATACACCGGGGTACGTCTCAGTCCGTGGCTTCCACACAATTGGCACAAAAGTGTTGGCCAAGGCCTTGCATAGCGGGCAAATGAACTCGTTCCGCGAGATTTGTTCTGGGTGGTGGCGAGCGATCTGATGGGTGTGGCGCCGGCGGGTAGACTGCCAATAGGTACGGAAACAGTCGAGATGCATCAAATGTCCACAGCTGGTAGATACTGGTCCTGGAATCGTCTGGTCGGCCGGGAAGCCCTCACCAATGGGAATAGACTCGGCCTTGTTGGAGGAATTGATCTGTCCATGCGGCAGCACCCGACGGCCCGCAATTCCGAACGGCTTGGTACGGTCATATAAACGGTCTAGGCTGGCAGGAGTGTCTCGAACTTCGCGAACCCAATCGGCCCGCTGTAGGTTTGTCGTGCGTACAATGCGAGTCTCATTGAACAGAGCAAACGTACCGAAAATCTTCTTATCGTCAGTCTTCTCCTGGCACTGGAGACAAGTGTCCGACGGGAACTTCCAGATATGATCCATTGGGCTTGCCTTTTCCACCTCGGCATCGCCCATCTCCTCGTCATCGTTGTCCGAACCCCAGTCCAAATCAGACTGCTTCACCATGAAGTCATTCTGTTGCTTCTTGAACTGAGCCATAATGCGCGCCTGCTTCTCCGCCGCCGCCGCCTTTTTGCGCGCCCGTTCTTCCTCGGCAGTCTTCTCTGTATCCTCGGTCACATCATTATCCTGGGGTACTACGCCTAGCAAATTGGGCTTCTTCTCCTGCATGCGGCGCAGAATATGCTGTACCTTAACGTGCGATACGCTGTGGTCACGATCTTGTTGCATCATCTTGAGAAGTTGAACGATGGTGTTCTCGTCCTTCTTATCGGAGTAGAAAGTGCGGCCCCGCGATGACACAGCACGGAAAATGAAAGAGCTCTCATTGTCTGTCGTCGACTTGTCTTCTTCAACACCGATAAGCAAAAGGTGAAGGACGGTACTCAGGAAGCCGTCCATACGAGATTGCTGAATGTCAGGTGTCTTTTGCTTGAAGTCAAGCGCATACAAAAGACAGTAGTAAATGACCTGGGCAAACATCCCCGTAGAAGTAACTTCAGAAAGCTTCTGGAACGCACCCGTAGTAATAGGCAACAAATTGGGCTGGTAGACAACCTCTTCGGCTTTCTTGGACAGCTCCCTGGCCATCGCCTGGCAGTACGAATTCTCTGCGTCCTCGCGTTGGTTCCGGTTGAAGTTAATGTGGAAGATGTTGATCTCCTTCTTTAACTCTGGCTTGAGGGCAAAGACATTAGGTTCAGTACTACTCATATCTTTAATGTCCGTCATAGACCTCAATACCGTCTCAAACTGGGGGAGGTCAGGGTAACGGTCAGACACGCGACTCAGAATCTCGCTGTAAGTGAGCGGCCGGAGGCAAAGAACGTGAAGTAGATCACGGCGCATCATCAACTCAGAAGAATTGTGGGTCTCGCTGTTAGGAATCAACAACAGACGGTCTGAAAGAAGATGAATGATAAGGTGTACCATGTCTTCAACCACGTCCAGGTGCTGCGACTCATCTTGACCTGCAGACCGAAGTTCAAAGAAGCCCTCCATAAACTTGGTCTGGCCATACCGATCAACAATCGTGGCAAGAACCAAGCTCGGGTCACAAGTAACCAAAGCTGTCTGCAGGAGATGGAGATCGCGCTGATAACAAACGTCACGCATGGTGACTCCACGGTAGGTACCAGCCTGGTGGCGCAAACTAATGCCGTTGCGCACCCACATATTGGTCTTGATCTGAGAAATCCAGGCACAGACACGGATAGGAAAGTCGTAAACAGCCATGAGAAGTGACTCGGCACTCATATTGTCGAACTTGCCGCGTTGAAGACGAAGAGTGCCCATAAGAGACTCATCAGCCGATCGGGCCGAAACCTCTTCAAATGTAAATGACAACTTCGCACGGAGTTCTTCATTGCTCATGGCACAACCACATTCTATCAGCCACGAAAGAGTGTAGTGCAGCGCATGGTGGAAACTTATGGGATCCGTCTCGACCACAAATTGCACGACCTTCTTGCCTTCAAGTTCCGGAGCAAACTCAAAATCACCAACATCCTTGAATGCCGTCTCTTGCGTGATTTCAGCTTGCTTGAATCTGATTCTCTCTGCGCCAATGCAGTGGAGAATCAAGGCTTTGGTGGTAATCCGAATGGCATGTTGAAGTAGATGCATATCCTCTGGCTTGATATCACGGAAGGCCTTGGTGAAATGGAACGCCATACGATTGATCTCACGAGTGACCAGTGATGCTGTTATCCAACTGTCCGTCTCGTACTCAACATGTTCGCCCATAGCGCGCTTGTTTGGCCCAATTCCCTGGTGTAACTTGACAAGATCGAGAAACTGCATGAGATAGCGAGGTTCTTCTCGCAGGCACTTCTTGACATGAGGGGTCTGGAACAGATGCTTAAGATCCATGTAGAAGTGGTACATACGGCGATTGGTTACGGAACCGCTATCAAAAGCTAGGGTTGCATCGCCGTCAACTTCCCATGGGTGGCTAACCTGCCGGGTTGTGAGGAAGGTGTAAATGATGGCAAACAGGTTGGTAAGGAAGTTCGCTTTTTCAACAAGATCGGTAGTGATGGTGGCCGTGGTGAACATTTGTAGCGAAAGACTAATGATCGAGTGGTCAGGCTCTCTGTCACCAACCAGATATAGTTGAGCCAGTACAGTATACTTGGCAGCAAACCGGCGTCCAAGCACATGCTTGAACTCAGGAACGGTAACGATGGTTGAGATGTAGAGGCTGCGAAGCCTATTGCGCATGTCTTTCCACATACGCAGATCGTAAAGAATAAGCCAGTCCAGGCGAACAGGTTCGAAGACATTGTCGGCAACAGACTGCTTGCTGTTTTGGTTGTAATCATGCGGTCTGGTCTTCCAGTATTTGCCGGCACGACGCGGGACTCTATCTCTGAGTCCTGGTGTGGTTGGGATCATAACAGGCTGTGGTGGTTCGTTGCTAGTTATTACCGGATCCACAATATCAGCTTCCGATGGCGTAGCATCCCGACCTCTAACTTCCCCACTAACCACACGAGCCACTACGTTGTTAACAGCAACCTCTCCGGTTGTGTCGGTGTCTGTCGGAACCACGGCAAATACATCTGGCTCAGGAACATCGCCATTTCCAAGAATAGTTGGAACATCACCACCCTCTTCACTAGGATCTGTCATTGGTGGAGGTGGTGGGACAGGCCCACCCGTACCATGGTCTTCTTCTTCATCCTGCATGTCCGTGTCGTCATCGTCGTTTTCATCAAATGCTTCTTCGAGCTCGTCTTCAGGCACTTCAAAGTCGATGAATCCTTCAATCGACTGGTCATCGTCACTGTCTGGCCCTTCGGCAACGACTCGGAAACGACCAGCGCCGAATCTTTCTTGAAACGCTCGTAACAAATTAGTGCTAAGCATGTTCCGTTGTTCAATCTCGTCGGCAATCATATCCTCGTCCGAAATGTCGCTAACACCTTTATGGCTAGCACCACTTCCTACATTCCATGGCTTCAGCACCTGCTCGCAAATCGTATGAAGCAAAAAGGAGCCATCTCCACCAATGCTACAACCTGCGATATCTTGCAACCATTCAACCATTGTGGCACACATCTGCTCGCGGAAAGTGTCGCGGGCAGACCGGATTGTGACTGTCACCCGAATCTCCTCCAACTTTTTAGCCATGCGCAGCAGCTTGTCAATATCCTCGTCATACACCAGGATACTACGACCAACTCCGTCTGTCTCAATAGCATGTGCATGTGCTTCGGGTGTTCGTTTTTTACAGGCACGGCTAATTTGGTCCTCGACATCACGGAGTGTATGCTTCTCATCATTCCAAATAATGAGGCAGAAGAGTGTTTTATCCACTGATTTATCAGATGAAGACAGATCTACGTATGGTGGATTGGTAAATCGTGACAACTGCTCGTCTTTCAGAATGGTTTCCCTAGTCTTTGGAGCACGGAGTTGCTCTGGTGAACACGATATGACATCGCAGATAAAGTCGAACACTAAACCCACGGTCATTCCAATAGCTGCCTTGAAGGGCTCAGGAAGTGGTACAGGCTCCGGTGCTGATTGGTCGGCAGTCTCATTCAAAGCGTGAATTCCACAACAAAGGTCGCGCTTCCATGCTTCAACATCACCACAGTCGCAACAACCCATGTTCCCTTGTGAGATGATGATGCGAACATGATGGTCCTTGTGGTCTGTGGCGTGGAAACACCGGCTACAAAGACAACAGGTATCGTCCAGACTGCAATCACGGCACATGTAGCTAGCTTCGCCGGCCTTTAAGATGTGACCACACCGTTTTCCACGAGCCGATTCGAGATATTCCGCGCCTTCTTCAGCACCCTGTGACTTCTTCATGGAGGGGTCAGCCGGGAACTCGTTTGGGAAGAGCATCTTCTCATACTCTGTTTGGCCGGCAGCCATGGACCGAAACAAAAGCGTCTTGAGTTGTCGGGCGGCATCTCCATTGTATTTGAATTTGAAGTTTTTCGGGAGGTTAAGGAAATACTCGCGGAGCTGTCTTTCTCCCATAGACTGGGCCTGAGCCTCTTGGTTCTCCATCGTAGTTTTCGGTCTCGTATATACGACGAAGACCGTGAGGATAACGCCTTAGCAGTAGAGTATTGAAGGCGTAATGAGGAATATTCGGGTAAGACACTCTACAGTGGTGGAACGTAAGTATCTCAACCCAGAGTTCTTCTGTTGAGCGTTGAGCACCCCGCTTTAGTGGTAGGAGTTATGATAGGAGTGCCGGTATTCTAGTCGCGATAATTCGCAAACCGGTATGGAGGGGATCAGATATGTATGCCGACGTAATAAGAGGATACAATGAGGTCGTATTTCCTATTCAACATAAATATTAGCCATCTGAAGACCCTCCTACACACACAAACGACAATCGCGGGATAGCGTTGAGGTCCCCCAGTCGCATTGGCTCAGCTACGTAACAGCTTCAGCTTTCCCTGTCATGAGCAACAGACACCGAACGACTTACAATTCGAGGATACGGCAATAATTAAGCCAGTCGACGAAGACAAATTTAGGGAAATGGAATTGTTCTAGCGAAAACTAAGGAAGCGCTGGTGATGAACCAAAACGGCGCCAGATTGATGAGGAAGTTGGATGGTGGCAAAAATATCCGATGGTTCTGTTGAATTGAAAGACCCAGCTAACCGCCTGAATGACGATTGCTAATGCTAACGGATTCTAGCGGATTTATTGTTCGGGTTTTAATCCACTGAGCAAGGCTGTCCCGTCTGTCAAAATAGGTCTAGTCCAAGGAACCTCTATGTACAGCGCCAGCTAAAACAAAGAATGGAAATGAGGAATTCACGATTTTGTGACAATTTGGTAATTACGATCGTTGATTATTTTGATGTCATGTATGCCCGCAAATGCGGGGGGGAGAAGGAGCTGCACAAACGAGCAGCTGCTACACCGCAATATTTGTTTTGCCTGTCAACCAGTAAATGCCAGGGCCGTGGTGCCCTACGCCTACTATTTATCCCCAAAAAAACATGGCGCCTGTATACAGTGCGATGAAATCATTCCTAGAAACATGGACTTTATTGGGGAGGTGTATACATGTGACAGTGCTGATTTCTACAATTGCCTATCAATCCCTAAATCTCCGATATCACGAATACTCGGAGTTACGCCGTTTGGTATATCTTGCCTGCCCCCTTCAGCGTATGGTCAATGTGCCGCATGAGTGAAAATATCAGTCGCCTCGTCATCAGCCAAGAAATACCCACGATCCGAGCTCTACATTGTGGATACCGATACACACGCGCCAACATTATCACAAGTCATATAGAATGGTAGATTTTCGTTCTCTGAATATAATGGTACAAGTACATAGACGCCTAATGATTAAGAAGTAGCTAGAAACGGAACGCTTACTCCTCGTCACCGCCCTCGATGTATCTGTGGCGGATATCCTTCCATTGACGCTAAGTGTGGTGTTAGTTATCACATGCTTCGTTTGATCTTTCACTATGTTCAAACTTACGCCACGGTTGTAGTTGTCCCAAACAGAGTCCATGGTCTTGTTGTAGCCACTGCAAACAGTTAGTCGTCCGTTCCGATACCTACGAGGTTACCCCGCTATGTGACAGGAGATACCATGCGTCATGATATGAAAATCACATGGTATCCTCAGCACATTTTGGCCCCCTCGAATCCCAACCAGGGACGTCATATACGTACAGCTCGAAAGCGAAACCAGCGGCGAAGACCGAGGTCAGCATAAGGAAGTTGGTGCGGAAAAGCGAGCTATTACAACAGACGTCAACATTATCATTCGCGGGGTTTTGGTGTATACATCTAGACAATGATTGGATATTTCGAGATGTTGGACCGCCGAATGGTGACAAGCGAAGAAAAAGCTCAATGATACACCGGAGGGTATACTGCAAGTCGATAATTAAACTTCTGTCGTTGATGCAAGACGGCGTTGTCTTGTGAAACCCAAACGCGGAATTTGGTATGTCGTAAACAAGATCGTCCGAATGTTCTTACTGCCGCAACCGTCATGGTCCGAAAGTTCGGCATAATCTCTCAATGGTATCTGGGTGTGGCTAAAATGGGAGCTCTAGAACATTTTCTGGGTATATGTGGAGTGGTTGTCGCGGTATAGTCGTTTATCGGTATCCGTCCGTCCCGTCCGGCATTCGGCAAGTCGTCCTCCGTCGCGTCGTCACCTCCACCTCACCTCCGAGTCCCAAAACACCCTCCAACATCCCAATTGATCCAAATGTACAATCCGAAGTCAATTTATGCAAGTCGCTTACCCGTAGAGAACGTTAACCAGAGACTACATCGCCACAGAAAAATTAGCAATCTCGCTCACGGCTTCCCACGTTTTCTTCCCCCACCCAATGCATATTCACGAGAACAACAAAATAACTCACCATCTTGTCGGATTTATGGTTCAAATTAACGAATCAAATATGTATATACCAAAGCAAAAAAAGTGGAAGGAATCAAGCAAAAGGAGGCTATTCTCAACTGCCATTCTCCCGAACAGGCCCGTCAGAGAATTGGGTCAATTCCCCGTCGTTGCCGGATCGCAGCTGAATCACGTGACTGATTTATGGGGCCTCAGGCCTTCAATAACCAACCACAGGCTCCAGATTTGAATGCTACATGGGATTTGGACCAATGGGAAAACAGTATGCTGGTTTACCCTAATGGTATTCTAGAATAGGGTTGATCCATTTGTAGAGATATTCCGGTGATGATCTGTACACATATGGACTACAAATGTCTTTACGTACGGCCTGGAGTGTGGTTGCGAGACGATGTGTACTTTAAACAGTTACTCCAGATTCTGCGTATACAACAGTATTGAATTCGTCGTTTCCTCGTTGCTCCCTATTCAATTGTTTGAATATTCATCGCAGTGCACTGTGCCGCACTGTTCTTAATGTGATATACTTTACCAAACATACCGTGTGTTTGATCAGATACGCACTGTAAGTTTGATGTGCTTAGTCATCAGGGTTGTGATACCCTATAGCTGACCACACATGATGGCATGTGTTCGGGGTTTATTCATACGTGCATACAGCGTCATAAGGGACATGACTTGTGATAACTGGAGAAAACGAGACTCAAACCTGAGATACAGCCACTCTAATTCACTCTATACTCCGTACGTCATTCCAAAGTAACGTAGCTCGTCAATTCGTTTCAAAAGCTGTCGATCCACCCCAACAACGATACCCCCTCCTTACAAAAAGCGTAAACTATCGCCATCTTGATCACAAGTGTGAAATATGATGTAATGCCCCTTGTACCCTTTCACCAGGTTACATCACCTCCTTCTAAATATATCCTCGCCACAAGTTCCCCTCCATCAACAAACAGGCAACATCTCAACCGCCCGATTCAAGAACTCGGCCGCCCGTAGGGTTACCCATACCCTGTCACATTGCGCTACCTCGCCGACCTCTGTGCAACTCCATAACCCGCAGAGATTCTGTTGACCCCCCGTCACTTTTCACTTTCTCCAACTGCATGAGAAGCATGTGACGTCCGGGATATGACGGGGCGAGTAACTGGGAATTTTTCAGCACGTTTGGTGGATTCTTGTTATCTGTTTGTGGATATTTCGTAGAGGTTATATATAATGTTCAACGTAAGTATCTCTTCCGTCTCTTCCTCATGCAACGCACGCACGTACTTGTGCATAAGAAATGAATCATCCAAACGCGTAACTAACACGTCCTACAGCCCCACCCCGAAAACGACCTCCGTCTCCGTCTCCACCGAGCCCGCTCCGTAGTCCTCACCCCCAATGAGTGAGTATCCCCAACACCCACCAGAGCTCACACTTACTAACCTGTTCCCCCTAGATTAATCGAAGTACGCGCGGCTCAGCGCACATTTGAAGGCGCGTACATGCGCACCGCCATCAGCCAGTTCTCCTTCTCCCTCGTTATTCTTAAAGTGTTTACGAGCGAGTTCTATGCTATTGGGGCGTTGTATAGTGTGTATGGGGCTGCGGTGTTATTGGTGGCTATTTACCGGCGGTATGAGGGGAACAGACAGTTCTTCCGGGAAGAGGACGCTGAGGGTGCTGTACGGAAGAAGTTTAGAACAGCAGGAGCGAGTGTAGGAATGTTGACGGGATTAAGTTTGGGGGCATATATTTGCTTGATTGTTTTGACATGGCGTTTGAGGTGAGAAGAGGGTAGTTATGTCATTCATCATTAGCACATTCACTTTATATCACACTTGTACATTGTTTTTTGAAAAGTTTTACTGTATTGATAAAAGACATTCTGAACATGTCAGGTTGAAATATTCTGCCAAGTGAAGCCACAGAACGTGGCTTGGCCGCTGGGAACGGCCAAAAAACACAAGTCACCGAAGTGTAACGAAACATGAATCAACGCCACTAATGCTACATACTTTAACAAAGTAGTAATCGTTTTCGACCAGCTGTAAAATACTTTTGTGTAAAGAAAAAACAAAGCGATAAGTATAATGCAAAGGTCTGATACCAAGTAAAAAGAAACTATGAGAGAATCTAAAAGGGCAAAATGCAAGAAGCCCATGGAAAATAAACAAGAACGCCGATGTGAACTGAAGCCCATAATTCAGCTTGGTTGAGAACACCCTTGCCACGGGTGATATCTTATCGAATGAGAGATAAGAAAATCCAACCATGTGTGTATACAGCTGAACAGAGGTACCAGTCGAGCAAAGAAACCAAAATTAGCTAAGGTGTGGGTATAGGGCATGAGGGCATGAAGGCATAAAAAAGAAGCAATATGGTGAGAAGCATCCGAAGCGTCTCACCACAGGCCACTGAGGCCGTGTGTGTACTTTTGAAAAAACAAAACAAAACATAAGGCAACAACAAAACAGAGAGCCAGGAGACAGAAATTACCAGGAAGTCCAGTCCGTTTAGATAGTACCCGGAACGACAGGTTGGATCTGGGAATAATCGAAGAGATGAGTCTCAACTTCATTGATAGGGTACATGTTGAACTGTGGCATAGGGCACCAGTCGGGATCATCGTTGATATCCAAATCCACAGGGAAAACTGCCGGGCTCACCATGTTGATGGGAGCACCTGGTACTGAAACGAAGTTCGCAATGGGAGCAGCACTGAAAGGGGCTTCGACTGAAAGGGGCATGCCGTTCGGGAGGCTACTGCTAGCCATAGAAGCAGATAGCGGGTTCACATAGCTGGGGTTCACAGTGCCAGACTCGAATGTGAAGTTTGCGTTTGCATCAAAAGAGAGATGACGCGAGTTCTTGGTGGGCGATGAATTCAAAGTGGCCTGTCCACCAAGTCTGGCGGAGCCCGATGATGTAGGTGAAATCTGAACATTCCGGAAGTCCATCCCTTGAGTAAAGGAACCAGCGGAGTCTTGTGAAGTAAGACTGTCGCTCACACTGGGCACAGCAACAATGCTATCCGAGGAAGGATTACGAACAGGAGAAATGCCCATCATGCTCGTTTCCCTGGCAAGAACGTCCATGCTATTAGCACGCACCTGGCTAACTCCGTTGGCTGCCAAAGCAGAGTTACCCATAGCTCCAGGAACAAAGTGGGTTGAAGGATTGACCTCCATGCCAACGTTATCAAAACTACCAATGACCTGGGTGGTAGGTGATGGAGAGTTGTCCAGGCTGGTATCTCTAGTGCTCGGCAAGGAAAACTGAGGAAGAGTTACAACCTGGGTGGTGGGCAGGTGATACTGGGGGACTACAGTGTTGACATTGGTCACTGGGACGAGTCCTATCATGCCTGGCGCCAAGTTCCCAGCAAACTGAGGTTGACCAGCTAGGTGACTGACTTGAGGGGCTCCGTTGGCTTGAAAATGAATCTGTGAAGCCATGTTGGGTTGGGCGGGAACAGGCTGACCCTGACCAACCCAGGTTGGCTGCTGTGGGGCGCCTGTGAGTGGGATCCAGACTGGCTGAACAACAGGGCCCTGTGAGAGTACCTGATGGACCTGCTGGGGAGACGTCTCCCACGAAGCTGGCATGACCGGGTCGATCACTTCAGGCACCCGGGGATCGGGCGACTGTTCGTTTTTGACAGGGGACGAGCGACGACGAGTGCGCTTGGCGGTTGCTCTACTACCGGCAGGATCGTCGTCATATGTGCATTCGCGCCCCAAACTCATGCAGCTGTCACAGCATGCTGTTTGCTTGGCGGGGTCTGAGATTTGGCAGCGAATCTTGCGACGACGGCAATGGCCTATAAAATGGATACAGTTGTTAGTAAACAGACTTTTTCAGTGGTATGAGAGCAATGAGACATACGGCAAGCTTGTGATGTGCGGTGGTATCCGAGTTTACCACGGTGGTGACCAGGAGGACGGGTCGATGCGTTCTTAGATGTGTTGTTTGCGCGGTCACCAGATGGAGCACCATCGGTAGAAGGGACTTCAACCGAGACTTTGGCTGGCGCATTTGGGGCCTTGATGGCATCAACGGCAACGGAGATAGGATCTTTCGAAGCAACGACGGTTTCGCGGTGAGTGGCAACGGTAGTTCCGGCCACTACTGGGGTAGGAGAAGTAGTCATGGTGGGGACAAGCTGGGTTGGTTGCTTCAGACAATGTCCGACAGAGTTGCGAAACTGGCTTTGGATCTTCTGAACAGCGAGAGCACGTTTCAAGTTTTGAGTAGGCATCTTAAAGAAGCTGTGTTTGTCTGATGATAGAAAAGGGCTCTATCAGTGAAACAGAATGAGATGTCAAAGGATCGACTAGCGAAGCCAAGTAACCCAAAGAAGAACAAGAGGATTTTCGGCCACACTGAATGTGCAGGACTAGAATAACAATGTTAGAAACAGATGACCTTCACGTCGTTCGCAATCGTTGGGAAATGAATGGATTTGACAAAAAGAAAAAAGAACCCGAAACATAAAAGCAAACGTTTGTTAACAGCGAGGTGGAGTGAATGTGACACAAGCTCTATGAGGAAATGGCAAACGAGAAAAGGTAAAAGGTCGGCGCGGGCAGAGTAGCTGATTTTGGGCAAGAAATCTGAGGAGCTTTACCCTTGGTCAAATTCTCAAAGAAGTCGCTGTATACACACATGTATGTATGTATGGGCTTGGTGCGCACATGCGGAGAAGTCTTGGACAACCATTGAGTACAGTCGCGGGCTGCCATGTGAAGTTTCGAGACACTGCCCGACAACTTTGTAGGGGGTGTAATCAACTGAGAGTAAAAAGAAAGTAAAGAAAAAAAGGATGATGGGTATGATGAAAAAGATAGCGGCGATTCAGATGAACATGTTGCGCCGAATGCGCGAAAACTGTATCGTGCATTCTGAGGTGCCGGCCGACGAAGATTGAGGTCCCGGGCACCGGGAATTGCGGGGAAACTAGACAACGGCGGGCAGCGCTTGTCGGGGGAAAAAAGTGGAAGAAGATTTACGACGCTGAATTTTGCGCGAAGTGAAATTGTACTCACAAGAAGGGAGGTTTGACGAAAAAAAAACGTTGCGTACGTGATTGCAGGTGAATTTTGGATTTTTCCGTGAAAAAAAAAAGAAACAGGAAACAAGAAGTTGTCCAAGTCGGCGGGGCCCATGTATTAGTAGATTGTCGGTAGGCGAAGTCGTAGCTGGATGCTTATTCGATTGGTAACTGATAGCTCCAGAAGTTATTAGGAACACTCTAAATCAGAGGTAGCTTGTTTTGGCCGTAAGGATGTGAAGAATAATGGATTGTATGCGTAGTCTTGTGCTAGATGGGATTTTGGGGCAAGACAAAAGTTGATACTGGTAGTTTGAGACTTTGGTTGGCTCTTTGAACAGACGTATTTTGGTATCGATAATTGTTTGTATGTCTAACTTGACTGAACAGTTGGAAGCAAAAAGCAAGTGATGACGCAAAAATGTCGATATAAAGAAGTAACTGAAGTAGGCGAGACAAGTTGTAATCTATCAAGAATGGAAATGTAGTGACGGCGCGAGTAGATGAATGTAAAAGAGCAAAGAGAAAAAAATCCAAGTCAAGATGTGCAGACGAGATCTATAAGTATCAATGTATGAACAAGTGTTTGCCAAATGTATGTATGTATGTCAATATGCATGAGAGAAGAATGGAACACAGAAGAGAGCGGGCAAACCAAGTCCTTTGTAGTTGCCGCGCAAAAAAGGAAATCGCACAAAGATGTCATCCAACTCCAGTAAGCAAAAGCTCCAGGCGCATTCATTACCCGAACCAACAACGTATACACATGGACAGACTAGTTTTGGCAGAGCAAAGATGAGCCAGGATAGATGGGGCAGAGCGAACAGCAAAAATAAGGGCGTGAATCTTGGGATACAACTATTGTGAAGGGGTGTGAATAACATGTTTTCTCTTTTCACTGAAGGGATGATGGGGGGNAAAAGGCTCTACTTGCTGGATGTTGGACTCTGCTCAACTCCCGGGAGGGATTGATCATTGAAAATGGGGGGTCTATCAATTTATAGAATTTTTCTATCATGTCGTGAGTTTGATTCATTCTTTAATTCTGCAATTGCCCGATTTATGGCAGTTATGTATGTTCAATAGAAGAAAGAGTCTTGACATGTTGTATCTGCGCGTCTCGGGAAATCGAGCAACAGTAGATTGAGTGACTGAAAAGATGCAAAGATGCCATGTAACTAAGTTGAAGCAACAATGTGGGGTGCGCTGTATGTACAGACAAATGTGTGTGTGTGTCTGTAAACTGTCATGGGTTCGATAGACATGGGTTACCGATAGAAGGTCTTGTCGTAGCAAAGAGAAGAGGGGCGTGCATATAATCAACTTTTCAATGTATGTACATACGTATGTATCATACACTCAAAAATAAAGGGTGAACATGCTTTCTTGACTTTTGTGGATTTCAGGGTTCCATCTCTCATCCATAAAAACATCTGACTTTACCAAAGAGAAGTATTTGACTGAGGTTTGGTTCATACATACGTACACACATACATACATACATACAAATGAACAAAAGAGCCAGCGCAACATCTCGGCCCCGCTAAACGGAACAAGACCGAACGCCCCGACGATGTGCACAAATACTGAATAATGCACCACCACTAATCCACTCATATGTTTTCGTCAAAGTATGATGTCAGTTGATAATACCCAAAAGGATAGTATCCGACCGAAGACCCGGCGACACTACCGTTATACGTCCGTCTAACCCCGGATTCGTGATTCGTGTAGTCCCCAAAATCAGCCTGACAGGGCTCCACCGCCTGTCAACGGCGAGGATTCGGGTAACCCCAAAGGAGGGGATGAGGAAACAACAGAACGAGAGAGAGAACAGGAGAAGCACTTGTGATGCTCACCAACTTACTGGGACATCCGAAAAGCCTTCCGATATGCCACACATAGGCTGTAGTCTTGCAGGTTGAGAAGTGATATTGGCCAAGCCTTACCCCGAATCATGACTAACCACTAGGGTTGTGTGTAGATATATATATATATATATATATAAGGGTTTGTCGATGGAGACTTGAGAGTGGTATACACCACCAAACTCGAAACTGAAGTGCATGAAACATTCTGATCAGGAACATCCGTCACTTTGTTGGTAATATATAATTCGAGATTTTCTCTACATATTACATTGGAGGGGACACTGAATATATAAATAATTGTCACAATGTGCTCTTGGTAAAAATAGCCGTATTGCCACAACTTTGTCAAGGTACATTAGCCCTCGACCACCAGGAGTTATGCATACCGACGACAGCGCCTTCTTGTGATACCTCGAGACTGATTCAGTGCCAACTTGGCTTAGTTCACCATGCAATCATGTAGATCTACAGACTGATGTATGTACTCAAGCTGAGATATTAACGTGGTATCTCGCCTATCTTTGTCCGATGGTTCCGACGTCCAAGACTAGTATTTCAAATGTAGGATTCGACAACAACTGATAGACATTTACCAGCTGATTACAAAATCAAAAATACACTTTTAAAGTAAAAAGGCCATTTGTGATATGTGTCACACACAGAGAGGGGACCACTGCACCTTTCACGGACTTATTGAATCATGCTTGTGTGATGATTACCATATTAACCAACTGATA
This sequence comes from Huntiella moniliformis, assembly GCA_000712465.1. Taxonomy (NCBI): domain Eukaryota; kingdom Fungi; phylum Ascomycota; class Sordariomycetes; order Microascales; family Ceratocystidaceae; genus Huntiella; species Huntiella moniliformis. Next base: position 111,437 of record JMSH01000016.1, on the reverse strand, counting down.
ATCATGATGAGAAACCAAACGTCAAAAGTCAAAAGATTGTCGTCGTCGTTCAAGAGTGGAACGTGCACTTTTATAGCATCGCAGAATATATCAAGATATGAACCAAGAAATTCGTCCCAGTAAGTCATTGTAACCATGAACATTTTTCACATTAATACATGTATATGCATGGTTGGGGAGACCCGAGAAAACTGCAACTGTAGGTCTTAGGGGCCATTGACCTATTGCATCGGCGCAGCCATCACATGTTAAGCCCATGACGTGATCACTACGGAGCCATTGGGCACCAGTAAGCCAAGTAGACAAAGCCCCGTACCAAAACTTGCACCCAAACTATCACTGAGGCCCATTAATCAACGTTGTAATGTGGCTTTGCAGGACCTAATCAACGCCCAGGTCATCATGTTCGCTTTTCACATAAATATCTCAAGAGCCCAACGCGTTTTAATGCCAATTGGTCGTTCTGACCAAGTCTATCTTTCCAAATTATGGGTCAATGGAGTTATCTCTTCAAAATGCGGTTCTATTTTTCACCGGTGCTCTTGCTTGGGCTTTTTTCTTCATACAGTACTGATAATGACGAATATGGACATGGATCTCATTGCTTTGTGAGAGGAACATGGGCCACACTCTAATGCAACAGGTCTGGTAATCATGAGAGAAAAGAGAAAAGAAGTACATAGAAACTTTTGGCGCTCGGGGGTTTTTCTGTGGCTGTTCTGTCGATAAGTAGTATCTAAACGACCGATTCAGCGGGGAGATATTTGTAGCTCCGAACTTTATGTGGAAGAAAATATAAATCCTACAGAACTGCATCCGTCGCTATGACGGGCTTAATATCATGATGTTTGCATATAATCCGTCGATTGTCCATCTACTATACACAATCAAAACCTATAGTTGGCTATAAACCAATGCGGAAAACTCTGGTGAACTGTTTTCACGTCACACATGGAGGTCCAAGGTCTAAATCAAGGCCTGTCCTGCAAACGTCAACTGGCTGTTTGAGGCCCAGGGGGATTACAGAATACGTCGAACATGGTCTAATGTATGTACATGTGTACATCTTCATTGTCCCCTGCAGCAGTTCAAAAACGAGAGAACAGAAGATTATCTATCACATGTATCAGTAAACAAAAATCGGGAAAACCACCATCCGGGAAACAAGCGACTAGCTTAATATTAGCTTCCTTATGGTTTTATCCATACTGCTTTTTTACCAAAACGTCGGCTTCTAGGCTCACCCATAACATATAGTATTTGGCTTAGATCTTCTCCACTCCAATTCTGGATCTAGCCACCGGCAAATTCAACTTACAGACACCCAACTTTAACAACGGGAAAGGGGATTGAAGATCTCTGTCAAAACCCCTTACCCACTAACAATTGTGGCAAATGTTTCCCGTCTTGACGAACTCAGCCCACGGTTTACTGAACATTATACATAATATCTCGGTGGCATCTATTCCGATTACTACAACCCGGAAACCTATACTACATACGTCATTCACATCTGCCGAACTCCGGGAAAAAACGACACTACGCTTTAAAAAGTAAACGGGGTACCCCACTGTTTTCATGAAGAGAGTCCCCACAAGTTGGTATCAACTGACTCTTTGGCGTGAAAACCAAAAGTAACAGAAAACACCTCACTCAGCATAGCAATGAGCGGGCCTAAGAGACTCCATTTTTGGTCCTTATAACCGATGAACTCCCATTCCCACATCCATTTTCAAAGACACACACAGAAAAGAAAAAAAAGCCAGGGTGACAATGTGTTTAAACCCCAATTTTGTCACACAATCAAATCAAAGCTCTATTTCTGGGCGCAGATGGATTAACGGGGATAAAGAAGCTCTCAATTCAGCCCCTGCCTTTCTTTTTTTTTTCCCCTCCCTCCCAACCATGGAAGTCGTAACCTCTCGGAAGGCGGCTATCCGAGTCGCTTTCTAAGTGATTGGCGATTACAGTAGCCGTTTTCTTTTACATACATTTCTCTCACGACAAAGTTGCGCAAAAGAATGAGAAAACAAGAGTTACAGAAGCCGCCATTAACTGCGCCACATGTTGTACAAAGTATATCCGGACATACGTAGATACCCGCCTTTGTACTTCATCAGGAGACTGTCTATTTCTTGGGTTTCTGATGTTCACTCATGTCTATAGATATCCTTGATACCTGTAGACTCAAGTTTTTTTTCTTCGGCACTTGGCATTTGACAAACTGACAGGCACCCCTTGTCTGGCATGATTCAGTCCCTTTGCATTGTAATCAACAATTCAACCTTTACGACAAGTTCGTCCCAAACCGGGCTCGATGTGTTTGCTGTGCCGCGCTGCAACCGTTGCGGGAAAAGACGCCGGCCTTATACATGAACAAAGCCGGAAGACCGTGGTAGCGTGTGGCGTGTTACGGGCTCAAGAGCCTCGTTGCTTGTAACGGTTATCGGACCCGAGCGTGGGATAGACGGCCTGTGCTTTTCTAGTCTATATCACACCACACTACACCCCTTCTTAAATGCACGAGTCAGTTAAGCTACAAGTTGGTTATTCGATTACTCAACATTCATCCCACTTGGTCTCCCTAGTGCCTTACAAACCTCAGTGCCAAGGACCTTTTAGTTCCCCACAGCTTGTTTGCCCTTTAGCCAGGGCCCCACAAACCTGACTCGTGCATATGTGCATAGCTTTTCGTTCCAGACATGTGGAAGTAACGAACTTTCGCCACTTATAGTAAAATAGCCAAATCGACTACAACTTTTCCGATTGGTCAGTCCGCACGAGTCAGGCACAGGAAACGAATTGGGCTGCTTTCGGACCCAGTTAAAGGGCCTAGCCGTCGTACACCCCTCTCTCTATGTTCTTTAAGTGGTTGCTCTCCTATCACCGAAGCTCCATAATTGCCACCGCGGCGATGCCCCACCCAGATGGACCAGCGGCCGCCGGATTTCCCGAGCATGACGATATGTTGCAGGTGCATGTGTCGCTACTCTGTGTACACCGCCCCGCTCCATCGAGAACCTTTGTTGGCGACTTCGGACCCATAGAATACATATGTGTGATGTGACCGTCACGGCAGATCCCTTGGGTTGTTGATGCCGTAAACACTTCTCCGCTAAGAGGGGTCCGCCGAACATTACGGGCGGACAAGTCTTAAGCCTGACTCGTGTTCTTGTTCTACAACCAGGGTGGAGTACCCATACTTTGCCTACTATGGGGTTGTTATTTGCCACACATCTACCAAAACTTGTAGAAATTCACCACTTGGCAGAAGGTGCATGAATCAGTTGTCGCTTACTATCCTTGGGTTTATACTTATTTACCATGTGTGCGGCTTTTGCCATCCTTAGATACACGCCATCCCTTTGCTTTTTTCGACTGACTCGCCTTACATGTAACATGACTCGTGTCGCTTCCCCCAATTGCGATAAACCACACCACTGCTCCAACAATCCAAGTCCTCGTTGGCGTGGAGGAAGGCCTCGCTGACGAGTCAGGTTCACTAGGGCTTGCTTGTAACAAGAGTCCCGTGCGTATATTCAAGGCTGAATAAGCAGTCAGGAAGACCTCGCCAACTCTCGATAACGCCGGAGTCCGGGACATATTTCGCACCATGGCATACGGAGTTTCTCATTCCGGGCCCTGGCAGAGGGCTTAGTGGAGAAAAGGAACATTCGCTTGTACATAGATGCTTTTGTTCTCTGCAGCCCTGAGGGGGGCAGCTCCATGAGAAGAGAGCGGGTAATGGGCTTTGTGGATGTTTTACCTGCACGGTCGTCATGGTCAAGTCCGGAAAGGGTTGATCCCTCATAGATTTTAGCCCCTACTAGACACAAAAACGAAATTCTTCTACTAGTAGTTAAGCTTCACAGGGGACAACGAGACCAGGAAACATGTCACCGAGTCATGCGTCGCCGCTAAGCAATTGAGCAGCCCACCATCTGAAAATCCCACCCCCCACCAAGGAATCCTGTTCCTCATTCCCTTGGGGCTTTGGGGACTATCAAAAAAAAGTCCGCAATGGTTTTCGGCGACCAAGGAGAGTTCCCTGCGTATCTTTGAATTCCCCACCAAGCCAAAAGATCCTTGATGAATTGCTCGCCTACATGAACAGAAAGAAGATACAAAGAACAAAATGCCAAGGTTATACCCTCTTCCAGATTGAAAAACGTCGGGTTTAACTTTGATATCGTGCTTGTGTATAATTGTTGATCAGTAATCTCAAGTCAACAACGAACGTACCATGTTTAACAATGTCGATAAAGCGACGAATGGAACCACGGAGGATGATTCTTCCCGATGCGTAGTCTTTGACAGATTCTACCTGTCCAGGTGAACTGACTCGTGCATGCGGACTTGCCCATTCAAGGCGGGGCCGTCGGTGTTCCACAACGCTTACCTGTCCCTAGGTTAGACTTAAACTCCTTCTCACCAGGCCAACTGTGACGTCGAGGTACATATGATGACGTTTACAAACCCCAAAATTGTCATATCATGCTTTGTTGATTCCCAATATCAATCATTATCCGCTTACACCCCTTTAGAGTATAATCTTTTGATCATCCCTTTCATGTGTGTTATGGACACAAACACATCATTGATACCCTAGTATCAAACCCTTGTCATATGGTTGCATGCATGCATATTAGAATGTGGAGCATTGGTCTGTCCCAAAACGGACAAACTACATGACGACAGACATGGGGTATAGAACCAAAGTTGCATGACTGGCGTCTTGGAAGTGAGTGAATGAGGGATGCGGTCAGTTTGTTTCGCTGAAAAGAGAGTTGGTGACATGAGCACGAGATATGTGGCTCTACATGCATTCGTATGTGCTTGGGGAAATGCTGTAATGGAAGGGTCAAGATTTGTGGTATTTGACGCATCTACCTGACGTTGTTCTGTCGCACTTGTGCTTTTCTAATTTTTGGTAGCTTCCTTTTTCCCTTCTTTTCTCGTTTCGATTATATTGGTATCGATAAGATGACTATCTATGTATCTACATATATACATGCGTGTGAAATATCCATTCTTTTCTCCATCAAACTAGCTCCTGGCGGACGTAACGTGTCTCTTTGACGGACTTAAATGCGCACTGCAAAACCAATGCTGCGACCTTTCAATGTTCGGTGTACAATCATGGCTGGCAAAAGCCCTTGAAGTTGAACAGACCAGCGAGAATTGTGTAAGTCAACCCTTGTTTCCTCAATGATCCCCACCATGTTAAAACGCTTTGGCCATATGGGGGTGTGTCTTTATCAAAGAAGTTTTCTCTCTTGGTTTCTTTTTCCCCGCCAGCCCCTCACTCAATACAGGTCTATCAAGTAAATTCGAAAGCTGGTGGCACAAAACAGCTGTCTTTTCTTCTTCTTTTCCTTTGGGTGGATATCTGGTGTGTAAGCAAGCAGCTCGTTCGTTTGGTCTTGGCTCGTTTTTTCATTTTGGCTGCGGTCGGGCTGGTTTCTTATTTCAGGGCTTTTTTTGCCACCTTCCCGGTGTCCATGCGGCTGTCTAAGGAGGTTTGTCGGGTTCCAAAGTCTAAAAGGGTGGGTGCATATTACCCAGAGTGTATCGATACAATCGACTTGTACATACATATGTATTAGACTCAAGACCGCCATCAAACCAGCCTTGCATGTTATCAACATCACACACTATACATCCTCGGCAACCACTAACGTCATCATCATCACATCAGGTCACAAAGTTTCCCTCCGCGGGGAATCTGGCTCCGCCCCACCATTCACGACCTTGCGTCCGCCACCTTGTTCCTAATTGCCACAAGCACCTAACCAGCCAATTTTAAAACAATCCAATCCATCCATCTTGCACTGCATTCTGCAACGCCAGCTTGCGGGAACGGGCGGGCACAGATGTCGTGAAAGGCAGGGGACGCTTATGGCTGGTGCAGGGAGTGCCAGTCTATGAATGAACCGTTCGGGCGTACTTGGTCCGCTGCAAGCTAAATGGACTTGAAGGGACATTCATTCCCCGGTGATAAATTTGCCCGTTTATCCAGATTACTCGTGGAGACATCTACCGCCCGGGAATAGAGAATAACTAGGCATACACATAGTTGTGATGACCTACTCTCTTGGCAGCATCTTAGCCTACTACGCTACTAACAAACTGCTCGTCAACCCCGCTTTGAGCCTGATACTACAGGTCATGTTCTTGTCTGACCAACCATACCCGGCCGTTGTATCGTCCACTTAATCGTCAGGAATATGAGACACTACCAAAAGAACTTGTGTGCAGTTGTCATCGGTGCATCGCCGTCTGTACCTATTCTCTCTGGATGCCTGCATCGCCGTGTAATTGCAACTTTGCGACCGGGTTTACCTTGTGTTGGCGTACAGGTTTGGGGTAGTTTGCTTCCTGCCTTTGATATGCGCCGTGATCCAGCTGATGCAGTTCGGCGTTAGCAAGTCGTTGCACCTCTCTATCTACGTGCAAAGGAATGTCAACACATTATCCCAAAGGCCATAAACAATCATGACTTATCGATATGGCCACTGTCCCTCGGCATTCTAGTGCTTTAGTCCTTTAGCGTTCCAAGTTAAAGTATCGCTTAGAACGACGTTGAGTTGCTCTTTTTGTACTATCGCTTGTCTCAATTTGGAGTCATCTTTCTAGCGTCTGCCAACGGATCCTATCCCGATAGGCGCCACCATCGCCATCCTGCCGTTAACCTTGCCGGCTGATCGCCATGAGCCATATTCTTAACAATATCAAATGTCTGTATGTACGTATGAGTTCGGACGTTGGTCTCCCTGACAGCGGCCTCTAATTCTCATGAAATACCGCATTGGGCACGGCTATTCCCCTTTATGATCCCCAGCAATATATTTACTCCCTCGTCTCTGACGTAGTATCCGTTTGCACCCTCCGGGTGGGTATTGCTCGTTCGCCGGCTTTCTTGGCCACAACCTTGAACGCTTTGGTCTGATGACCTTGCCAAGTTGCAGATAAAGTTTGCCTCCCCTTGGCGTATATGGGGGCAGGAGGTGGTGGTGGTGTATCATCTTAAGATCCAATATTGTCCAGCTGGTCATGTTCGGATGTCAGTTGTTTCGTGACAAGTCCCATTCTTGATACGTCCCTTTGCCATCTGAGGATGTTTCTATGTCTCATATTCACTTGCATCCTGTACTTTCTACATCTCTCGGTATCAATGCGCGTCTGGGGGTTGCGGCTGTATACCAAAAACAGATTACTGTTGTAACATCCCTTGGTATGCACAGTCTTTTCTTGAACATTGTTGTTTCTGTCATGAAATTGAATATACTTATTGCTCACGACAAAAGGTCTACTGAATCAGGGGCCAAATCTGTCTCTTTGCCCCTTCAGTAACGGACGTAAACTCGCGCACCCCACTGTCTTGCGCATACGCTAGCTAAACATACCCGTCAAGCTAAAACTATCTCGAGGGTTGACAAAAGCGGAAGACCCTATAGCTCTAAGCTACTTTTAGCTCGAGCTAGAGATGGGGAACCCGAAATTCAAAGCAAATCACATCTCATCACATCCTTTGGAGATAGTATCGCTATTTCGCGTTGTCCAAAGGTCGTCCAAATAAACTGTCTCATTGATTCCCTTGTTCTCGGTCATCACAAGACCCGAGAGCAGTTTGAACCGACTACTCGGTACGGACAGCTGAGAATCAACCAATGGGTCATTAGCTCAGTTCAGGCATATCTTTAATGACAGGATTACAGCTTCCGCTAGCATTTTCTCATGTCTCAAAGTTTCCCAAATCCATGTGCCTGTCTAGCGATGGGCTTCCTCTTTGGCAACATGAATGAGTCGATTTAGATCGAAAGCCTCATTAAGCTTGTGATCAGCTGCTGGGTTCGTTACTATATCCATAAGGCCGACAGTTATCTCCACCGGAAACGACTCACTCCGGTGGGTTCCGAATTCGACTTGATATTACTCAGTCTACATTGTTATACTACTCCAAGCTGCTGGGAAACAACCGCGCCCGGCTCGGCCATCTACATAGCTTGAGTCTAGAGCATGTTCCAGCTTGCATCCGTCAACTCCTTCGCATTCGTAAACTGCAAGTATAGCGCACGACTGAGTGTGCGTGGATATTTGGTACATGCGGTTTACCGTCATTGATAGACCCCCGTCTTCTACCATTCTTCTGTGCTGCGTGCACAGACGTGAAGATTGTCCCCGTGAGGTTAACCTCTGTGACACAGGCATATAAGTAGACTTTCTTACTGATGTCACAATTCGACTGTAGTGGTAATATCGCAATTTGCTTGAAAGATACTTCCCTTATGGTTTCGTGTACCTGGCATACAATATGTCTCTGGTTGTCAATCTTCAGCCCTTCGCAATGATCAGGAACCTACTTACCCCTTCTGTAATGGAAAATCAGGGGCGCTGCTTAGTGGCTGTTAAGCCTGAATCAGAACGCAGTAGAGCATAAAATACAATCCAAAGGCAATGTCCTGTCGGACAGAGAAAACATGCTATATTAGTATATTATTCCTATCGGCACATCTCTCGGTAGACCAAGAGGATTGATTGATGTGTGTATACTAAAAGAACTAACCCAGATGTAGTCATCAAAACCCAAGGAGGAGGAAACCCAACTTCAACAACAGCAGACATACGCGTGTGACTTATCCGCAATTTTCAAAGGTCACCGGCCAGTCTAGATTTGGCGAAAACCCAACGTTACCTGGACATAGTCACTAGCTAAGATGGAGCCTACGAGAATTCACACCCCGTGCACTAGCTGGACTGTCTCACTTGAATCGAATCCCAACACACATAGTCAACCAGATGGATCCGCGGGGAAGCGTCCCAGCCTGGCGGCTACGGATCCTCAGGATTTGGTGGTGGTGGCGAATTGGGTTTGTTACTTCGTAAAGAAACCCTTAGAGGGAGTGAGAATTGGAATGGGCTGGTTGACAGGCGGTTAGAAGGGTGCCTGAAGACCCCTGGTCGTTGGTGGGTGACTGACTCGTGCAGATTTCAGGTCACACATGGTTTTTACTGGGCGCTGAGTGGTTGGAATGGGGGACGAGTCATGTTGCATGGTCTTGGTTGACTACATGTTTCTATTGAGTGATGCAGAATAGGGAGAATAGGGACGCCGAAAACGGGGTTTTTTTTGGACGTTTGTAGATTCTTGGGGTGGCGTATTATGTGGTGAATGGTTTAAGTGGTAATTATGATGATTTGGGAAACTCCAGCTTGTTTCTTGGGTCGATCGTGATTTTCCACAGGGGCATTTGAGTGGAAAGGTGAGGCTACAGTGATATGTAGTAGGTGACTTCGTAGCAGCCCGATCTTATTCGGTATCTAGAAGCTGATGTGGACGGTTAATCTTGTACCTAAAACAGAATGACATTTCAGAGTTGCGCTGACTCGGTGACGAATCAACTACCACACTTCCACTCACTTTGATTGGGAAGACGAAAGCGGAAATGGATGCGTTGCTCAAAGGTTGGCATGTTACGTCTAGGAAACAAGATCAGTAATCGGGTAGAAAGGAATAAGGGAAATCGCTCATATTTATGGCACAAGCCAAAGTCACTTGCACAGTCTATATACGAACTCTCTATCTCCACTAGCTATCCACATATGCAATCGGTCGATCTGACAGAACCACTGTCTCCCGGGTTGATTGACGCGAACAAGTCGACATGTAGATGCCTTTATGGCGGAAGTTTCAATCACATGACCCCCCGTATTTAAAGTTCCACGGTGCCTGTGCAAACAAATCCAAGTGCATCATCGGGTTTAAAAGAACTTCTCCCGTTGTAGGCTCTTCATGATTTCTAGTTCACACTCACCTAAAATCTTCACTCCCCGTTAATTTTCATCACTCAACAACTTTTCAATACAGCCAGCTTACTATCTCCATGCACATGGCACATACATACTTTAAAGCCATCTTTCGCCGCCGCAAGTAGGGGTATATGCCACTTTCTATGCCCAACGGACCCCACATTTACGCCGCACGCCCTGGATAAAGACACCCGACTACCGTTGCCGCATCCAGAAAAACACTTGCGTATATATCCACTCCCGTTTAACGGCCGAATGCGTCACCGCCCTACGGCTCACGACCTACATCTATACCTTAACCTTCTCGGTTGACGGCGTTTTGTCGAGCAAATGCTCGACAGTGAGAACTTTGTTCCAACGTCACTTCATCACGTATTATCCATCTTACCTGTCTCGTTAATACACCATGAGGGAGGGTGCATGGGAGACCCTAGTCATGTAGTTTGATAGGGTTTCTGAATGGAAGAATTCCCTTTTAGGTTGGCAGGTGGCGAATATATTGCCGGGCCGACGGGAGCTTGAAGCTTTGCGGGTTTCTCGCATCGTCGTCGGTGAGGTTGGGCGGCGGCGTGTAGATAGAAGTGGAAGATTGAACGACGGTGCTATCAACACTATCAATCATCAGTCTCTCGTTTGTCTATCTTGTTCCATCCAACCAACTTCATAACTCGCACATACGGCGCTGCCAATTGTCAACTAGAACCCATCTTCACGACCTTATTCTCGACGTCTCACATTACATCACCAGGCCGTCAAGAATCCCCAACGACGTCATTGAAGCTCCTGTCGCAAAGATTGCGATTTCATACCAAACTAGATCGCGTGGTTCATCCTTCGTCTACGGTGTCTCTGTTCTAGTTGGAACCTAGCTTGGCGGAATCTAGTCTAGCCACTCATTGGAGATTCTTCTCGGGTATAGACTCTTTCCAATAACACACTCCTTTCTGTTGCCACCATGGCAACTCTCGGCTCGTACCTTGAGAGTAAGTTGGTGTTTGGTTGAGAATCGCATAGACATGTTTACTAACGACCTCTACAGAGAAGGTGCTCCTGGTGACGGCCGATTCGCGCATTATTGTCGGGACTCTTGTCGCTGCTGACAACAACACAAACCTCGTATGTGAAATCTACTACACCCCGTTTATTAATCACCGGACATTCTAACCCGTCTCGTTTTTTCTCTCCCCATCCAGGTTCTCAAAGAGGCGGAGGAACGCTCGATTCGCACGCCCGACGATGAGGAAGCCTCGTTTTCTCAACCACTCGGCTTGTACATGGTGCGCGGTGATAATGTTTGCTCGGTTGGCTTGGTAGACGAGGAGTTGGATAAGAGTATCGATTGGACAAAGGTTAAAGGGTCTGCTATTGGTACGACGAAGCACATATAGGCAAAAGTGCAGTATCGGTGAGGCGATAAGGAAAAGAGGCGAAGTGGCAGATACTGGAAAGTGCATTTGTTAGATGAGGCTGATGATGAAGTTTTGTACTTGGGAGTTAAAACCTGGTGGGTTGGAAGTTTGTTTGTTCTCGGTTTTGTTTTGCTTGTTTTTGTGGAGTTGGTTTTGCTAGAGAATTGGCCCGTTGAGGCTGCAGGATATACATACATACACTCATGGATACATTCACATTGTGCGCCTAGCGGTGCGGTAATACCCAACAGTAAAGATCAAAACTATTCATGTGCGTAAATATATATAACCAAACGATACTGTGTAATTCTATAAAGTGAAGACCAGCTTCCTTCTTTAGTGGAAGATGCGTTTCAGTAAGAAAGGAGCGAAGATATCCTCACCAGGCGAAGTCACGTAGCGATGAATCCGGTTTCCGCGCACAGCGCTCAACCAACCGTCAGTATCACCGGGAATCTCAGTCTCAGTAACTGCTGGGGTAGTAGCAGTCGCGGGAGTGATGATGATGTCATCGGCCCGTTTGCGCCCGCGGTCATCTACCATATGCATACCGCGGGTCCACTGGCCGACCGTCTCGACACGGATATCCTCTGGCTTGGGGGTAGTGGTCCAGCCAACTCCGTGGGTGAGAACGTACCACACGGTAAGTGGGTCATGAAGAGAGAGACCGGGGCTCTCACCGGGAGAGATCAGGGTAAGGATGTGGTTGAAAGTTCCGGTCATGAAGTGGCTGACCCACCGAGCCAATGGAGACCCCTTGGCCAGAATGTCCTTGATAGATTCATCAAACTGTTCGCGGAGAAGGAGATGGGGAGTAGTGATATCTAGTGGGAACAGGGCAACCCGAAGCTTACGCGACAGAGCATCAGGGTAGTTGGGCAGTTTGGCCAGCTTGGAGGCACCTGGGGGCATAGTAGAGTTTGGTTTGGCAGACGACAGTGCTAAAACGCGGGCAGTAGCAATGGGATCAGCGAAAGTGTTGAACTCGGCCTTTGGGGTGATATTTCCGGGGACGTGGACAGCACCACCCATGACGACAACCTCACGGAGCTTAAGGAAGGTCTCAGGGTCTGTAGCGGCAGCAAGAGCGGCTGTGGTCATGGGGCCAACGGTGAGAAGAGTGATGGAGTCGGCAGGGTGTTCCTTCAAAAGGCGGAGGATCTCAAGATGAGAAGGTGTGGAAGTGGGGCGGTACAACCCGGAGTGCTCGGGGTTCTTGTTGCTGGCGGCAAATTCGAAGGACTCCTTCCAGTTAGCAGGAGGGGATAGATCTGGGAGGGCCTCGTGAGCGCCATGGAGACCGTCAATTCCGTCTATCAAATGTTAGTCAAATGTTGTTATATAAGCCATAACGTTGGTGCTTACGGAAGTAATCCGCCTCGAGCTCCTCCTCCTCAAGGGGATGCTCAGGGCCAACAGCAACAATAGGAGGGCAGGCCTTTAAAGCCTTATAGCCTTCGGGTAAGCCGTTTTCAGCTCTCCACTTGAGCTCCTTCTCCAGAACGTGGAAAGTGGAGATGACGTTCTTCAAGCAGCTAGAGGATGTGTCAGTAACCTGAGTCATACTGATGTGATGATGTGAGAGTTTACCTGTCGCGTGGTACGTTGCCGTATGTGGCCGAGAGCATGATGACCTCGAGCTCCTCGGGCAAAGCAGACAGAGCCAACAGAATAGCCAGAACATCGTCAACGCCTATATATTAACCAAACATGGTCAGTATGAGTCGGTATATGATAGTGAAGTTCTTATCGCTTACCAGGGTCAGTATCAATGATAATCTTGTGAGGAGCCATTATGAAAAGTTTAAAGGATGTTATGAGATTTGTATAGGGTGAGAATGGAAGAAAATGAGTGATTGAGAATGAAATTATGAAAAGGTTTAAAAATCGAGCAAATATGTAATATATATACCAGCAAACTCTTAATCCACTAATTTGAAGTTTGCGGATTTACGGAGGAATTGTCATCACACAAGGATTTCATTCCCCGGACCAACTACCTAGCTGGATAGACGTCCAAAATACAGCTTCACTGTCCACCAGACCACCTACTGAAATTGACAAGTAGCCAATACATTGGTTTATTAGTTCAGTCACGAGCGTGTACTTTCATATAAGGTAGCTATCATGAGACCGTCACTAATAGCTGAATGTTTCTCAACAGTTTCCTGCATTCTTGACTTTTCGGTATTTTGGAGTTCATGCCTCTCCTGCATATGCTTACGGTACGTGCCAGCAGTGCATATTCACCTGCCAAGGCCAGGAGGTACAATCTTATGGTGGCAAGTACTGCAGCACGTAATCAGAAGTAGCCATGATGTCTGCTGTCTCGGAGGTACTTTTCGGCACGGCGCGGGGCTGGTGGTCGTGTGGGGTACAGGCGCCACACCGGAGCCGTGGCCGTACGTCATGGGTGCATTCGGGTTGTAGTCTACTAGCAAATACATACATATCTGTATATCACAATATCGTTGGTGCGGGATCACAAGGGCGTACAATGCCACAACAGCTTAGTTGGTTGAGACATCAAAAAATCAGTTGTCACCTTTTCTTTGATTTTGTATGCACTCTAATACGAGTAGTATAAAACCATAGATATCTACGAATTGTACATCAGTGTCACCATTTTCCGGTATAGGTAGTCGGTCGGCCTCAACGCCGAATCTAGTGTACCGGCGTTCTCCGTCGGTTCTACCGGTGCTTCTATTTCGAATCCTACCAGATCAATGTCAGACAAAACGGGGCCAAGATCTAGATTATGGGGGGCAAGAATCAAACACGCATGCCACCGTTCGAATCCAAGGTTTTAGACATGACATGGCCGATATCATCCATCTGCGGCTCTCCCGCTTATCGTTATCGATAGTGTGATTTTGTGTTCAGTCACGTGACACGTATCTTTGTATGTGCGTCTCCTCTTGATCGATGCAACCACTAATCTGGCAGCAGGGCCTTGACCTATAATTTTGTACCTCAAGACCCGGCCGGCCTGCAAATGCTAAACAATATTCGTCCGAGCAACGGACGCGATCATGAATGAGATCAGTAGCTGGGGAAATTCACGTGTGCTCGTGCTCCCCGTGCGGCCCGGTAATGATCGCTTCCGTTCGGTTCGTGGGCTAGCATTACAGCGGCTCTCGTTAACGTGACGATGCGCTTGTGTACCTAGGTGGCTGCGGCATTTGGAGGCATCCTGTTGGTCGATTGAATGTTGGACCTTGCATGAGAACTACATAAATGCGTGTTGTACCATAAGTCGGCGACCGGATCCGTCTAACTTGGGCCGTTATTGGCCGAAATATTATCGGTTCATCAGGGGCCTCTGAATCGGAAATCGGCCCTGGTATTCAGGGTATCCGACCCTCTAAAACAAGCCGGATGGCTGAGCTTGTGGTACACTTATTCGTCATAGATAGTCATGATTCTCAGAACACTGGAAATCCTGTTCCGGGGCTCACCGAACGCCACAACAAACCAACCCTTTCCAGAACTAGTAGACCCCTGCTAGGTCATGATGAGCAATGAGAATTAACGGAAAGCTGCTCGTTCAATCAACGACAACCACAGTATCAGAAAACGGGCCATACCTTCCATTCTGTAGTATGTACATGCTTAAACCTTCTATTCTCCTGCCCTTTTTACTGTGATCAAGACATCACAACGTGTGTATCAATATCAACCGTATAATCCCAAACATTACTGATTTCCAACCATACATACTTCATATTCCTATTGCTCTTCCGCCTCTTGTTTTTTTTTTTCTCATGTCCCCTGTTCCGCCATAGAAGCCCGTACAATCCCACAGAAGCCTATCTACCCACCTTGACCGAACCGGTTCTTGAAGCTACGTCGCCTCTTGTGCTCTGTTGCGTTGTCAATGCCCATCTCATCCCGCACTATAACACAAACATCCGTCTTGCTCCTGGCTGGTCTGTCTGTCTCTTTTGGATATTTGGATAACTACATCACGCTGCTGTCCAGCTTTCTATTCCGCACTTGCGATTGCGATTTAATTTCCCTCCCTCTATTACCTGGTGAGCTTGATATCCACTCGTCCAACACATTCTATTGGCGTTGCCCTTGATTTTACCGAAAACTAACCAGCCCGGAAAAGACACGTGCTAGTTGTATACTTAATTTCCCCTGCTCCCGGTCGCCAACTTTACTGTTCGCGCTCACACATTCAGCTTCTTTTTTCCCTCATCCCATCACCAATTCGCCTACGGAGCTCGTCTTTCTCTGTTCATTGTAACACTCCGCTTTCATAACTCCTCTGGCAGGCCGTTATCATACATTCCTCCACAATTCTCGACAACTCGTTTCTTGACGATCCGCATATTCCTTGCCAGGTAGTCACCCCTGTTCCTTCTTGAACTCGTCGACCACCGATTGTCGATTTCACCACGCAACTTTCGAGTTTGCACATCACCTCCATAAAACTAACGCGCCGACGACTTGTACTACCTTGATCGTCTGTCCTTTCCACCGGATCTTCCTTGTCTATACCTCAGCTGCCTGTCTTGTTCCCGCTATAAACATGCCTACTTCGACTATTACCACTGTTGGTGGCTACGTGGCCCTCGGTGCTGTTGGTGCTGCCGCCTACTACGTTGTCAAGAAGGGTCAGAAGAAGAATCTGGCTGCTCCTATTGCTGCTGAGCCAGAACCTGTCCCTGCTTCCAAGCCTAAGGCCAAGAAGAGACGCAACAAGGCCTTCAAGGAGGCTGCTGCTGCCAACGAGGGCGCTACTTCCACTGCTGTTGAGGTCACCCCCAGTACCTCCACCGGCACCACCAAGGATGAGATTTCTGACGCTGACTTTGTCCGCCAAATGGCTGGCCTGAAGGATGGGGCTCCCGTTGCCGCGGCCTCTGCTTCGTCCAAGAACAAGAAGAAGAAGAAGTCCAAGGCCGCCAAGAAGGCTGCTGCTGCCCAGGAGTCTGACTCTCCTGAGGAGAACACGGCTCCATCCACCAGCACTGGCAGAGATGTTGAGGAGTCACCTGCTACCTCGCCTGAGGTCAAGGCCGTTGATTCTACTGGCGTGGCTGACATGCTTCCTGCTGCTCCTTCGGGTCCTAGTGTTCTCCGCCTGACTGACACTGACACTGTCAAATCTAAGCCCAAGGCTAAGAAGGAGGAGGCTCCCGTTGAGACTAAGAAGCAGCGTCAGAACCGTAAGAAGGCCGAAGCTGCCAAGGCTGCTAACGCCGAGGCCGAGCGTGAACGCCAGGTCCTTCTCGAGAAGCAGCGCCGCACCGCCCGCATTGCTGAGGGCCGCCCCGCCAAGGATGGCTCCGCTTCGGCTGCTGCCAAGTCCGTCTGGACCGCTCCTGCTTCTACTGCTGCTGCCACCGCTTCCTCGGCTGAGCTGCTCGACACCTCGGCTCCCGCTCCTAAAGCCGCCGCTCCCAAGCCTGCTGCTGTTCCCTTTACTGAGGAGGAGCAGATCGCCCAGGCCAGCGCTGATTCCGCTGAGTGGAACACTGTTACCAAGAAGCGCAGCACCAAGAAGGCCGCCTCCGTTGAGGAGACTGTCCCCGAGGTTAAGTCGGAAAACATTGCTCCCGCTGCCACCAAGGCTTCCAAGACCGCTACTCCTGCTACCACTGAGTCGGAGTCGGAGCCTGAGGAGTCCTACGCCGGTGCTAACTACGGTGGGTTCTCGGCCCTTGCTGGCCTTCCCGCCCGTGACAGCCGCCGCTGGGATGTGTAAATACGTCATGATATGACATTAGCTCGGCAATAGCATTTTTGTTTGCCTTGCGAGTTGTCCTATACCGACAGTCAGTCAAACCAGCCCCTATAGACTCATGGTGGACAGTGAATGATGCTGACTACTGGGTTTGGCTGGCTGTCAATGGCAGTCATGTGGGTTGTTTCTTGTTATTCTCTTTTTTTTTCTTTTGATATTCTCTGGGCTTTTTGTTTTCTTGCGCACTATGGGTTGTTTTCTCTGTTTTGTTGTTTCTTCATGTTCACGGTTGGTCTCGGGCTCGCGGCCGGTATCATGGTGCCTTCCTGGCATGGTCTCGGGGTTTTCATTTTCGTCTGTTTTCTGTGTGGTTTGTCTTGTTTGGTCTTTTCGATAATTCTGGTATACATGAGTTGTTTACTAGAGTTGTGGTGCAAGATATGAAGGCAACTGTGGGTTCATTGCGAGGAATGGGATTCGGAGACATGGCTATCATCATTTTTGTTTTTTTGTTTTTTGTTTGCGATTACACTTGGGTTCTCGAGTACTTCTGTTTTGTTGTATTTAGCATGGGTTTGGCGGATAGCCTAATTTGTAAGCTGTCGTTTTTGTTGTGTTACAGGCGTGCTGAATCAAAATAATAATTGACGACAATAATGTTGCTCTGTGACTGACTGTGGGTAGGGCTGATTATGAGATCCTACATAGAATGTGAAGTTGTGGTTAACCGTGTTTTTAAAGTCGGTTAATCACAGATATGAAAATGTTGATGTTGTTTGTCTTTGGTGATCACAGTAGTTCGTTTCGTTATCTTTCGGATGAGATTGCAGTTCCGATGAATATGCATGTCAGTAACCGACGATATTCTTGTCACATAATAATGTCAATGATAGGGTTAATATGACATGACATGACATAATTCAAGGGTTTACGAATTGCCCGACATGAGATGGTGAGCTTTGATTATGAGGCGAGCCCTGCAATAAGTAGTTTCGGGATTCACGAAAATATCTATACGAGAAATACTTGAAGATGGTTACGAATTCTATGATTCAAATTGTCCAGCGATCTGCACGTCTAAATGTAGTTCATGACGATATATTTAGTTGCCATCGTGATGTGTTTGAATAGATGCCAGCCGGGTTGATAGGTAACTAATTGTGCACACGTGACCTGCAGTAAGAAAGAAAGTGTGAAAACATCGGACAAGGGGTTATCCAGATGGGATTTTTTGGAGAGTGGCGTGTTTGGGGCTGGAGCATTAAGAGAAATGTGAATTGGTGATGGGTGAGTGGATCTGGATTTTGAGATGATGGAAGGAGGTGATTGATTGGCTTATATTTGTTGTGATAGGCGACAATGTATTTTGGCTTATGGAGGAAACCATACGATTGTATGAAGTTGACGTATTTTTAGAGTGTTGTAATTGGTAAGGGGGAGGGTTTTTTAAGGGTTTACTGTGTAATGGAGATGCCGTGATCTTTATTGACTGGGGTTTGATGGGAAAGGGATGAGCGATGCACCGGTTATGATGTTAATGATGCAGGTTAGAAGCTATATGCACAATGCTTTAATAATAATTGATCGGTTATGCATGGCGCAGAAGTTGAGAGAGAGAGGGACACAAATCCTGGGAACTGACAAGCTAGAGATGGTGTCGTAGTTCACAGATTGAGGGACCGAATTGGGAAGGTCTCACCAAGACAGCTTCTTTTATGGCTGCTTGACGATTAATGCGTATTGTAGGAGTGGCTATGTATATATGTGTTTGTTTGTCTAGGTTCAGTGATCAGTAGAAAAGAAGTGTACTTATTGTAGGTTGGGAGTGAATTGTTATAGCTGCGGGATTATCCATCGTCATGACAAGTTTGATTCAGGTCGATGGACGGACGGAGAGTTTCTAGACAAACAAAAGGTTGCCATGTGAATAAGAGGCGGGGCGGGGGAAGAAGAAAGTTAATTGTTGGTGTCACAATAACATGAACCAAGTCACCTCGAAATGACTTGGAATTTGATGTACGGGTGAATTGTTTTAGACCAGCCGGTTTTGCGGCTATGACAACGGGAAAAACAAAAGATTGTGGACATTTAGTGTACCGTCATTCACTCGTTTCACATCTACACATCCTCATAAGTTCAAGGGCGCGGGCACATTCCAGAGCTTTTGGAGGTTGGGTCTAGAAGGAGGGAAAGCTGTGAGCTTTGATGGTGGATTCCGGCGAACAGACGTGCTTGTGGTTATTGGTGCGACTTGGGAGTTTGCACAAATGTGAGGTTGGCTGCTCACCGTGCACAAATGTATGAACAAGAAGTTACTCGTGGCACTATTGGACGGGTCACGGATATGATGGGGGGGTTGGCCGAAAGTGTGATTCCCGTTGTTAGAGGTTCCATATCGAGGGCCCCCAGTAGAAAGTCCAATAATGAACAGCTCGTTTCTATTGTTGCTAATATAAGCACAGCCTACGTCAATCACAACTAGCTAAGCTAATCCCGTCACTGTACACTCATCGATTGACATTTGGGTTGATGTTCGATTGCGTGTGTCTTGTTTGACGGTCCAAGGCAACTCAGGGACTCGAGTTGGGCGAAATATGTAGTGTGGGTTAGTCGTTGTCTGTGCTGTGCTGTGGGGCGGCTAGTATTCTACCGGAGGGGCTCGAGGGACTAGAAGATGGACAGACAGACGGTCTTTCAGTTGTGTGACGACGGTGTTCACTGGGGAAATTACAACGAAGTTGGGAAATGGAGAGGTTTAATCAGTCAGACAGTAGATTCTCTTTATATTGTCCGTCTTACATGTAACGTCTCTTTGAGACCCCCACGTCCATATGATTTGTATGTACTCCAAATTGTCATTATGAAAGCTTGTAGTTCTTCCCCAGTACAAACTAGCATTTAAGCCTCCGCCTCTTTTCTCCCCCATTGACAAGTTCTCCAGATGCCTTATCAACCCAGTTATGAAGATATCTCTTGGTTCCCGGACACGCTTGAGTGGGCCCCCGTCAGAACCATCATTATGCAAAGGGGAAAGTGATTGTCCATATTTGTGAATCTCATGGCTAGTAAAAGGCACTTGGAGGTTTATGCTTTCAGGGTATGCCCGACAAATGCTGGTAGGAACGAGCGGCATTTAATGTGTGATTTACAAGGAGAGAAAAAAGGGAGAAGGTTCTTGCTTAGTTTGGGCGTTAGCATTATCGTGAAAATAGACTTTTGTATTTGATAGTTGTTTGGTTTATTGGATTTGGCTTTTTCTTCCTACACTCACATATATATGCACATATTTCCCTCGGCCGCTATTATAGTAACCTACCTATTGGCTTCCTTTTTTCTCTTTTCTAATACACCTAATCACCTAATCCACAATCTTGCATTGCCCAATATCTAATCGACATTTGTGCTTGCTCGCCCATTTGGTTGTTGTTACCTTGAGACATGCCCTGTGCCACAATCGCTCACTCATTCCCCTTCCCCTCATCCATCAACAAGAGGCAACCACCCCCCCCAGAACTCTTCTCGCTTCTCGTCTTTTCCTCGTCTGTAGCGGAAGGCACTTGCGCCAGTCTTGGACCTGTTTCCTCCTGCGCAACTTGACCACCCCAGTCTGGGTCCCCTGGCATGCGGCGGGTGTGTCAGTTGTGTGCGTGTGTTGTATTTGGATCAAGTATTCTTCCTCATAACCCTTCTAGTGGCGAATTTCTCTTTTCTTTTTTCCTTTTTCTTGTCGTTTTAGTCGACTTCTAAGTTGAATCAGTAGTTGCATTTTCATTCGTTTCAGCCTTCCAAATCTTGTCATTCTTTACATAACATTTCTTGCCTCTTTCCAACTTTATTTCTTGATTCGCCATCGTCATTTTTTTTTCGACACTTTCCCATTTTACTCCGCAGTTTGACGACTACTACGAACGCCTGTAATTCCAAATCCATCCGAAAGAGAATCCACCACTAGGAGCCCGCTTTTTTGCTCTCTCCCTTGCTTGGTCCACCGCCCTTGACGACGACGACGTTCACGAAAGACACACATTCTATAGACGTAAACGACAGTACATAATCATATCGACAACTAGTGCCAGAATACGACCGACTACGTCAGCTTCATCGCCTGAGAATTCGCCTTAGTCGTTACCTGTGAACATCGATATCCAAGCACCCCTTTTCGATACAAACCAACGTCGTATCGATTGCTCCCACGCGCTGATTCCTTCGTCCCGCGAGCTGCATTTGACAAATCCACAGAATTGCGCCTGTGAAATCCTGTGAAAGACGCCATTTGCTTCAACCTTGGTTCTGCGTCACCACAAGCTGCATAAAGGGCTGAGATCTTGCATCCAACTGCATATTCGCCTTCTTCCCTTTATAGTGGCCGGCACTTTTTACATTACTCGGTATCAACTACTTGGAGTCCACTACGTCCCTGCTGTTCGTCGCTCGTCCGCATTTGCGCTATATGCCGGTGTAACGATAATTACAACATCGTTATCCGGCCCCACCACGCCCAAATCAACCCCACAATCCGCAAATCATGGCTCTGGCTACCGGTGTCCAGTCACTACTTTTCTATGTGCTGGCCTGTACACCATGCTACCAAGTAGCAACACAACGCAATGAGAAGAAGAAGGCAAAGGAGGATCGTCGCATCCGCGCAATCATGGAGAAGGAGAATCCCGACATGTACATGCACCCATTACCACAACAAACAAACGTATTCTGGTCCGAGGAAATTAACTTGGGTCCCACATTCCGCAAAAATGGCGCACCATCAGAGAGAAATCGCGGACTTAACAGCTCTGGCATGGATAGCGCATCAGCCTACACTAGAACCGGCACCATTGCCTCCAACCCATTTGAGAGTGGTTCAGATACGGGTCTCGATAGCGTTGCCGACACCGTTTCTCAATACAAAAAGACCCGTTATCAACGGATAGAGGAGGAAATTTGGGGACACGAGCTGCTTGGCAAGGTCGGAGATGCCGTCACCAATGTCGGAAAGAATGTATCCAACGCCAGCAAGAAGATGAGCGTAGTTCTTGGCATTGAAAAGAACGAGCATCCCGACAAGAGCGATGACGATGACTTCCGCATGCCCCGCGCTCCACCAGTCAACGAGCTTCATCCTCCCATCGTCACCACCCGCCCATCTAAGCGTGCGTACCAGTGGATGCTTCAGCCTCCACCACCAGCCAAGTTCATGGAGGGCCGCAGCACCGTATCCAGAACCCCCAGTACTGCTAGTGCCGGAACTGCCGGAAGCCGTTCTACCAGACGCAGACGCAAGCGGGCTGTCCCCCGTAAGGAGGGCGACCCCGAGACTGTCCCGTCGACCCCGACAACTAACATGACGGAGGCCGATTTGATTAACAGTGTCATTGGCCAGCCTCGCAGCCGTGCCGAGCTTGTTAACACCAACACCGAGTACACTGACTCTGGCTCGTCGTCCGACATTGAGGTTGTCAAGCAACGTAGAAATGTTGTCCGCTCAAACACCTTCAAGGATATGGAGGCTTCCAAGGGTAGCCAGAGATCGTCTAGAAGACAGCGTTCTCCTGAGCCGGCCTATGAGATGCAACCACCCATGACTATGAGCAGCCAGACCCCCGTTCTTCCACACATTGTTGTCTAAGTCTTGATATAAGCCTTGGACAACCATGTGATACATCATGTCTTGTCACGTTTGTCTCTCTTCGAATCTGTCTTTTTTTCCAATCTACTAGTTTTGCTGAACTCGTCGTTCGGCGACTGGAGGTTCGCACATCATCATTGTTCCCGGCATTTGGTTTCTATTTATGCCTTGGTAGCGTTTTTGGTTTTGTTTATTTTGGGGTTTTGATACCCATTGTTTCCTGTTTGTTGCTCGTCTTGCTTTTCGGTTGATTTTTTTTTTCTCTCTCTCTCTTGCTATTGCTTTTTTCGGCTTTATTATATGTTGGCGTTGGGGATTAACGGCATTGCTCTTCCTTCAGACTGGTCAAGTCACTGTAAATATGAGGAGTTGCAGACCTGTTGGACGTCATGGTTATGAGGGTGTTTATACATGAAGCATCTTGCACACACCGGCATTCTTGTTTTAGTTTCTTAGCATTATTCTCTTGTCGGTGTTGGCTCGTCGTATATACATCAAAAAAGTAAGCTTCCACCTGAAGAAATTTGTGTCTTATTTCGTGTATCGTGAATCGTGATTCGTATATTTAGAGGTAGAGACCGCCGTCAGCTGTATCTGAGGTATCTGGCTGTGACTGGGTAGTCTCTGGGGCCGGAGCCGGAGTTGGGGCTGGTGGCTCTTGAGTTTGCTGGCGCAATGGGATCTCAGTGGTGCCATTAGAGACTGGCGCCGGTCTCTCATCCATAGTCATAACCCCATTTAAAATCCGTCCCGTCGTAAAAGTCCCATCCTGCCAAGCCTGATGTCCCCCGTTCGGCCCCGCTGCCCCATCCACCGCCGGCGCACCACTATTCTGGCCACCCTCACCCTCAAATGGCAAATCATCCGCACGCAGGGTCTCCAACCGATCAAAGTGCTCCCAGGACATTCCACGCTCGGCAACCTCTGCCTTGAAAAGGGAAACCCGGTGGTTCATCCGCTCAAGAACTACCGCATTCTCCCGGAGCGCATCGACACAGTCCGGGTCGTCTGGGTATTCGGCAAGTTGCACGTTGGAAGAAATTAGGTGCCTGATACTATTCCGGAGCTCTAGGAGCTTGGCGTAGAGTGCTGAGATGGGGAATTCACGGAGCGCCGCGGCGTAGATTTCCGGTTGGAGATTGGTGGGGAGATCGTTTAGGGATGCCATTTTGGGGTGGTGGAGAGAAGAAGATGGGTCAATAATGGGAAATGTAAGATATCCCAAGAGAAGAAGAAATTGGTCGGTTATATCAAAGAGTGACGTTTGTTTTCTCAAGAATCGTCGTTCCGCGTGCTGTTCCACAAGCTTCCATCCTCAGTTAGGCAATCACACGGGTTGCGCTTTAGTCGGCGATCTCCCCCACCATGAGTTATCAAACCCTAGTATGGGGTTAAGAAAAATCACCAATTAATGGTTCGGCGACAATGATGACATAACGACTGTGCAGAAGTGTTTGCGACCAATCGCATCTGTGTCTGCTTTTTTTGCGACCAGAACTACGGCTTTAGGAGTATACAGGCTCCGACTACAATAACTGTTTTAATATTTACCGCCCGGCTCACGGAAGCCGGCCTACCGCGGCCGTTGACGAACATCCCCCGACTAGACGAATCTGAATTGATCACCGCCGCTGAAGCGGTTTATAACCCCCGATATGAGCCTTTTTGTGCTCCCCGCCTCGGCAACGGCGACCACGGCTACACGGATATGCCTTTGGGCTACCCGGCCTGCTGTCAGCCGTGTAGCTGTTGCCTCTTCTAGTCGTCTCTTTTCGACTGATACGGCGCGTCTTCGTAAAGCGTCAAATATCCCTCGGAATACCTCTTCACTTCTTCAACGAACAACATGGCCTCGGAATATGATGCCCTCGGGACCATCGGGTCTGTTGATGCAACGGCGCAGTCTCTGGGGTGACAATGATATCATCACCATGTATGAACAGCTTCCCCGCGACTACAAGGATGTTGATGGTCTCGAATTCCATAGACCTGACCTTAGCCAGGTTGAGATCACAGCTATATTTGGTCCCGGAATGCCTGTTGTAAATGGAAACCTTCTTCTCAAGATCATGCACGGTCGCCGGGTTGCTGGTACTCTTGAAGATCCCGCCTACCGGGCCAACACCGCTAGCTACACCACCAGCGAAATAGCCACTGCCCTCGCCTACCTCCGCAAGAACATCCAAGTCGACGAGACCATCAACGCCGGTCTTCGCGCCCAGGACGAACTAGACCAGATTGAACGACAAATCGCCCAAGACAAGCGCAAGGAGCTTGCCGCCAAGGTTGCCGCCGAGAACCCCAATGGAACAAACTTGGATTTCGACCCATCGCAGGTTGAGATTTTGCCTGACCCCGTCTATGGATACAGTAAACTGGATAAGATTCGCACTATTAATAAGGCCCGCATTGCGGCTGAACAGGCCAAGGTTGAGGCGGAGGCGGCTGCGTCGCCACCAACTGAACCGGGAACTCTGATGGAATATGTTGAAACGGGACAGCTGACGGCGACTTCGTCGTCGGCTAAGAAATGGCTTGCGAATGCTACGGTTTCCGATCTGGAAGATGTGCCTGACCAGAGCACATTCAACCGGGTTGCGCCTACGATTACCTTTGCTACTCTGTTTCTGGCAGCTTGTTATGCGCTCACGGCGCTGTACGAACCACCAGAAGATCACGTCCGTTTCTTCAACGATTTGAAGCCTGCTACTGCTTGTGTTGGAACTCTGATTGCTTTGAATGCGCTTGCGTATGCGGCGTGGCGGACGCCACCGCTGTGGCGCATTATGAACCGGTACTTTGTGTTAGTTGTGGGACTTCCCAAGCCGCCAGCAATTGTGCTGGCCATGTTCTCGCACAACAGCATTGGACACTTTGTTGGTAACATGGCTACGCTTTACTTCTTTGGTCCTAGACTTCATGACGATCTTGGTCGCGCCAACTTCTTGTCTCTCTACCTGAGCTGTGGTGTGGTTGGTTATGTTGCATCGCTTCTGTGGCACCCGTTGAATGTGGCGGCGTTGGGCGCATCGTGTGCTGTGCTGGGCGTGGTCTCGGCATACTTTTGGCTGCATCGCTTTGATACGTTTAAGATTTTGAATTTGCCGCCGGACCCGATGCAGGGTGTGCCGGGGTTGATCTTCTTGTCTTTGGTTGTGGCGTTACATATATCGGCACTCATGAGTAAGAGCAAGATGGTGGCGCGGTTGGATCTTGCCTCGCATTGGGGTGGTATTCTTACCGGTGTTGCCAGTGTTCAGGCGTTAGAGCATTGGGGGCGTGTTAATGGTGTGCGGGCTAAGGAGGGGCAGTTCCGAAGAGGTGCTGTTGAAGGAGATGAAGATGAGGAGGTTCAGGGATCTGGTCGGAGTATTGAGATTCTGACGGGCGAGAAGACCGTTTAAGGAGAGGGTTTAAGGATATGTATTCTGTATATTAGTATGTGATGGGGCTCTGACTCCATACCAGTGAGCCGTTGTGTCGTGGAGACAAGATGTAGCTTTTTTCCGAGATTACAGGTTCTTTGTTTTGCTTTCTAGTTGTCCCTGGTGATTTTGCCATGGACTGATAACTCTTTGTACAATAGTAAATCTCTTAACATGCCGTCCGACCTGGAATGCAAGATCCTGACATGTGAACTGTATTCATAATATCATGGCGACTCCGGTGAATATTACCCCGAACATTCTGATATAAGCCCCACTCGACCCAGAACCACTCTTGAGTCTATATAGCCAGGTTAACAAACCACATAGATGCCCCGTACCATCGATTCTCCTTCCATGTCACTGTAAAACAAAGGGTCTTTCCTTTGGTTCGACTGTTTTTGCCGTGCCCCCAAAATGTCTTGGTTACGACGTCGACGGCGAAACTGGAGGTTACGATGCTGTGCGAGGTGCGTAGTTGCGTGCAGTTGTTGTGGATAATAGTGGTGGGGGCGGGTGAGGAGGCTGGATTGGTACCCTGGTATCTGGTTTGGGGAGTATGTATGTGGATGTTGTGGTGACACTGAATCTGGGATACTGTGGTAGTACTGAATCTTGGTTCAGGCATGGTGGGGTTGAGTTCTTTTTTATTTTTTTCTTGGTTCGTGGGGTTGTTGGGAGGGAAAACACTGGGAGAGATGTATTTCTTTGGTGGACTTGTGTGAAACATGTCAGGTGGGGTGGCGTGAAGTGGTGTGGTTTTGTTGGTTTGGGGAGCTGAAGGGAGGGAGTGATTGAGACTTCTCTACCACACTAAGTTGAGGACTGGATCAAGGACTTGGATTGATGTAGGTGGATCTGTGTGTTACACTTTGTGTTTACCGTACTGAAATCATAGCGGGTGTGACGTTCTCAGAACGAGCTAGAAGTTTTGATCTTCTGGCTACTTCATGGCGATTGCCACGGCAGTGATGACATAACCATGATGACATAACTGTCATGATCATGCAACCGACTTGTACGAAAACAGCCATCCAAGATACGAGGCAAGTTACAATACATCGTGTACCAAATCTCGAGTACCAAAAACCGGGTGAAGCTGTCGTTCGGTCTATATAGTCCCATTATAGCATGAACTCCTGATATGTACATATACAATCGCTTATCCAGAAATGGCACTTGTGCAACAGTCTCATCGGTAATACAATAATAGGGTTATTAAAAGACCAAGGGTCGACCTCCGATACACAAAACGCCAAATGCTCGTCTTAGCTGTGTCCTGTTTGTAACGGAAACTTACTTGTATGAGCGTACAAGTAGTTGTCAAAAGGATTTGGCGCCCGGTGGCGGACATATTGTCATGTATTATAACAAGCCATTCCATGGGGATGCCTGTCTTTCCAGCACGAATTGATCCGTGATCCACGCGCCCACAGCTGTTGTGACTTGATCTGGGAATTCTCTCTGGGAGTACAAGATCTAGTAATGAGCCTAGCGTTTTCTTGTCCCACGAGAAGGAGGAAATGTGGTTCTGTTATACATGGCTATGTGTCAATATATACAAGATGTATCCTGGTCGTCAGCTGTAGATATCCAGTGAGTTAGCCGCTGAGTGTCTCGTGGGCGTGCAGGTCAGTCACGATGGTATTTTCTTTGTTTGGAGAGGATGGATGTACAAGGTGGCTTTCAGCTATCCATGGTTGCTAGGTGGCATTGTCTGGCTGGATTTCACGAGGTTCACTGGAGATGTCGTGAGAAAATAGTGGAGATTCATGTCACTGTAGGGCCGGTTAGGTGCCGGTTCGAATTTTGGCTTTCCGCAGTATAGTTTAGTATGCCGAATTCGAAGGTTCATGGAGATCGTTGACATGGGAATGATAGTTAGTGTAAGGGGACATCCTTTATATATGATATTGCTTTTGGGAGATCGACTTGACAGTGGGGTAGGGATCTTAAGGGATAGATGTCGAAGCTGGATGTCTAAATCGGGTATGATGGTGAAAGCCTTGACATATTGCCGCTTGATCTCGGGGTTTTTTTGAACAATCTATAGTGGCATGCACATATGTAAGTCCATACATAGACCCTTTTTGGTATCCAGATAGCCCACTTAAGTGTTATCTAGACGGCGTTGTTTCTTTTGATCGGTGATTCCATCCTTGTTCATCTGCGAGCCCCTGAATACAGCAATACTTCCGTTTGCCTTCATACTTGAGCCCAAACAGTCCAAATTCCTTTCGGCAGATGAACAGCACCGAAGCTTGAAAATCTATCAAATTGCCTCACGGAAAAGAGCATTCGTATATGTGTATATACAGATGTGAGCTACCTCTCTGCATAGAGCCGTTACTAACTGCATGGCAAAAGGACCTCTGTGTAAAGCGGCTGTCTGTATGCAGTTTTCCATCGGGCCCTTGAGTTATAGGTGTGTATATGCACTTGATAGGCCGGCCCATAGACTTCCGAATATGTGTTTGTCCGCGGCTGCAGTTGAGCGAGCTGTGCATATATCAATCTTATGACCCCCACGCCCTTCGTCTTTACAAATGCCGTGGGGCTTCATTACTCTCAGCTGCATTTGATGTTAGCCATAACAGCTACCAAGGAGTGTTCTATATTGGGGTTCTCGCTGTGATACTTTGACAGCAGCTGGAACATATGTCTTTTAGCAACTGTCTTAGATCCAGTGCAAGATCCCACGCATCGCTGGTCTCTCACCGTACTTCAAGACCCCACTACGGTGTTGGCAGAAACAGCCTTGTGATACCGAGGCGGCTCGTTGAAGGCTTCTAGTCGCTCCCATGTCCGGAAAGTCGTGGTTAACGCCATTCCCGCAGAGTCGTAGTATAATTTATTGATTGTTGTTCGTATTTTAGGAACTAGGGTTGTTAATCTGTTTGCTGTCCGTTTGTCGAGACCATTGTGTTGCTTTTTATGGACAATTGGCACTTCGATGGCTCGGCAGTTTTGGCGTTGTCCACGCTTGTCAATCTTTTTGTCTGTAAACCCGATGGCTATAGTTCAAGCCACTCTAATTCTTGATTGATATTGTGGCTCTCTAAATTGACATTGTAGCCTTGTAAGGTTCTCCCACAAACCCTACTCATCGGTGTGTGAATAGCACACTTATCCGTAGTGTCCGGGAGCTACTTGAGACGTTCGGCACCTGCCATGCCATTGTTGATGATTATTTAGGGTTCTTCATGGTTCACCATGAGATCGTCGGAACTAACCGTTCTTTCCACTAGTGCGCCAGTGTAATTTGTTTTGATGACGGCTCGTTTCTTCTTTGCCAAGGCTATATTCTCCGAGGCCGGCCGTACCTTACTCATGGAAGCGGTGATTATTGTCACTCCTAGCGCATTCCTCACAGTGTATTCACTACGTCTAATCTTCACTGGAGTTTACACCCTGTTCAGCACATCACGGCATGTAAACATTGCGATTTCGTGCTTGTCAGTAGAGGTCAGCCGGGTGATGTTTACCAAAACAAACGCCGTCGTGGTTCGATGACCTTCCGGAAGCCACTAATAGTTGTGTTGGCCCGTTCCGCTGTGTTCTGAATAGTCATCTAAGACCTATGGCCCCCGGATTATAGGCCTCTTTCTCAACTATAAAAGATGAAGCAAACTTCTTGTCGAAGCTTCAAACAAACCTTTCTTTTCTTCCATCTTCACTTACGTATACAAAGATAGCTCTACATTGAAGACTTTTCGTTTCTATTTCTTCAATCCACTCTCGTTTACTAACACAACTCATATCTTGTCTTTCGATGTAAGTTCTCTCTGTATTTCGTTGTATTGTCACAACGATCCCATCTCCAAAGTCGTACCAACTAAAGCTTACGTTGACTTGTTTGCTTTGTGTTTATCGACCGCTACTGTCATGGCCAGCTGTCGAAATATTTCAAGACCTTTCTTTCAGGTTATCTAACGGTTGAACCAGAAGTGTTTTTCTTAGGTTCCGTATAATACAGTCGGTAAGTCTTCAAGGATTTTATTCTGCACACACCCTATACCGTACTACCAACGCCACATGCTGTGAATTCGAAATCCCTCGTTCCGCGTGCCGTCGACTGTTGTTTCACGGGTTTGTAACACTTCCATTTTGCTGTTGAAGTGTCTAATCTTTAGATTTGAATAAGACATCGAAGTTAGACGGACCATTTGACATAAAAGCCACAATGTCCCGCTGTTTTCTATCTCTCACAACATCACTCATCAACCCATTTTGAACATCATTTCTAACAGTTATAGCTCTTTTTGTTTTATATACTCAAAATGTTCTCCACTGTTGTACGCCGCGTTCCCGGTTCTTCAACCCTCACCAAGGCTCACACTCGCTGCATCCATGCCACACGGACATGTTTTCCTCCAGTTCGTCCCTCAAACGTCACTCCTTCTCGTGCTCGTATCGCAAGAGAGGGACAGAGAGGGTTCTCCAGAATGTCGGAGCCAAAAATGCTTCAAGTTACTAGCCCGAAGCCAGCGCTTGTGACATCTGGTGTGAGTGTGGCAGAGACGGATGCGGCCATGTTAGCAGGTTTGGTCCCGGGAACAGGGGCAGAGATAGACGTATCTCTGCCGAATGACATGAATGCCCCTTCTCTCGGGAAAGAGAAGTGGTGGCAGAAGGTCCCGATTTGGAGGAATGTGGACACGAAGGAGTTCCTCTCATATCGCTGGGGGGTGAGTTTTCATAATAACAGAATGTATTGTACTAGGAACAGCCATTAACAATTTTGTAGACTGCCAACTTGGTGCAGGGAAAGCCCAAATTTTACAAGTTTCTCGACGCTGTTCTTCCTGCCACGATGCCGGGTAAACTCGAGGGCTCCGTCGAGACAAAGGATGAGCTGATTGCAGATATCTTTGATGGGATAACTGCAGCAACTATGGCCATCCGGATGACGTGAGTATACTGTTTGGTGATTATATGTATGAGTTAGCAAACTAACTTTGTGTAGCCCCTACGTCTTGTCCAGAATCGACTGGACAAACCCACGTGCAGACCCAATCTTCAGACAATTCATCCCCACAAAGTCGACGATGCTTCCTGATCACCCAAAGTTGACGCTGGACTCTTTGCATGAGGAAGCGGATTCTCCGGTGAAGGGATTGGTCCACCGCTATACGGACAAGGCGCTATTTTTACGTATGTTTCATCTGATAAGTTTTCTGTTGTGGGCATTCAAAGACTAACAAGTTCTATTAGCCACATCTGTCTGTCCTACGTACTGCATGTACTGTACCCGTTCGTACGCGGTTGGGGCTGATACAGAGCAGGTGACGAAGGCTTCACTGAAACCTACTCGTAAGCGATGGGATGAGGCGTTTGCGTACATTGAGAGAACACCTGTTCTCCAAGACATTGTCGTTTCCGGGGGCGACTCCTACTACCTCACACCGGAACAGATCATGATGATTGGGGAGCGGTTGATATCCATTCCTCACATCAAGAGATTCCGGTTTGCTTCTAAGGGTCTGGCGGTGTCACCAAACCGGATTATTGACCCGGCAGATGAGTGGTCTAATGCGCTCATTGCAGTGGCGAAGAAGGCCCGCAAGGCAGGAAAGCACATGGCGCTCCATACTCACTTCAACCACCCACAAGAGGTGTCGTGGGTAACTGAGATGGCAGCGCAACGTCTACATGAGAAAGGAGTAATTGTACGCAACCAGAGTGTTTTGCTGCGGGGGGTCAACGACACGCCAGAGGTAATGGGGGCTCTGATTCGCAAATTGGCGGATATGAGCGTGTTCCCTTACTATGTGTACCAGTGTGACATGGTAGAGAGAGTTGAACACCTGCGGACTCCACTCCAAACGATATTAGATATCGAGTCGAAGTTGCGAGGGACAATCGCAGGATTCATGATGCCACAATTTGTTGTGGATCTTCCAGGTGGCGGCGGCAAGAGACTAGCTTCTACGTTTTCTTCTTATGACGCCACAACGGGAAGATCCACGTACACGGCGCCGGCAGTAACAGGGAGAGACAAGAAGGACAAGGTGTATGAGTACTATGATCCACTCGATAGTCTGGTTCAGGCACAGTAAGAGACTGTGTATGAGCAGCTTTTCGTTTCTCCTGTTTTTAGCCTGGCGTTTGGGTTTTGTCTCTTTAGAATGGGTTTTGGCTTAGTGGGTGACGATGAGCGGTTTAACGGCCTTTATGTTGATGGTACTTGATAAAAATAATGATTTCTTTTTGTGTTGAAGTTTTTATGGATTGTGAAATTACGGAGAGGTGCATTTAATTATGGAGTGAGCAATATAAGCGAGGGGCGCCACATGCGAGATTCCGGATAACAGCTTAGTTTGGGACGTTTGAAGTCAAGGCTTGGTTAGAAAAGTTAGGGCTATTCGGAGATGGCAAGGTGGTACACAAGACATGTGTTTGTAGTGGTAGTCGGGTGTCGTACAAAGAATGAGGGTTTTTTTGTTCTAGGGTTTCTTTTGGTTTCATTGAGTAAGCGGATGGCAAGTAAAGTAACGAGCCCCTTGCAGGGGATAGAAGTTGTATAATTTCCCAAAAAGGAAGTTAGATTTTGATGGTTGACTCGGGGGTTGTTGATGACAAGTCAGTGAATTTGAGTGTAAGTATAATATAGTTGGAGGTTTGAAAAAAAATTGATAATGTTTTGACAGTGAAGTTGACGTATTTGACAAGCGCATTGGGAATAGATGTAGATATGTAGATATATATAAAGGATGGCAAGTCAATATGATGGTTGTATCGGAGTTTTGTATGATTAGTGTTCAATGCTTGACGGAGATTTTTATTTTATGTAGTCTTTAGGTAAGCGGGTCATGGTTTTGTTAGTGCCGACGGTATGTGAGAAACGGGGGGGTTAGCAAGGGTTCATGAACCAAACCATGGTTTATATGGTTTAGGGGTGTCAAGAATCAACATGGTTTGGTGATGATTCCCTGAGTCCGGAGATGGAGATGGAGATACGGAGAAAGTACATATTTACATAGATATGTTTGTATGTATGTAAGTAACTTGTAGGATATGTTATTGAGAAGATATTGAAAAAATGAAGGAATCTGATTGGTGGAGAGACGGGATTTAGATGGAGGCACTGTAAGGTGATATATGCCCCGTGCTTTGAGAAGACGGCAATCTTGTCGGAGAATTTCTGATCGGGTGGATTTGCGGGACGGGTTTCCTTTGATTTAGATGGTGAGCCGATAAAGGAATGCGGAGATTCAGTTTTTGTTAAGGATTTTGGATATTGGAAAAGTGTGAGTTATCAGTCTGTGAGTATGATGATTATCGGATGAGGCTTTTTTTTTCGTTGCGTATGGTGGTAGTTGCTGAGATATGAAACCGGTGAGAGTGAGTTTTTTTGAAAGAGGGGTTGTGGAGTTCGTTTATTCTTGAAGTTTGGAGTGAGGGATATTGATGAAGGATTGCATGTGGATCACGATATGAGTTGAATGGTGGATGTGTTGGTGTTAATGTCTTAATGGCTCGAGGGGTTTCCGAGAAATTGATTGATGGGAATCTACTGGAAATAGACAAGGGTTTATGGAAAGACATGTGTTTTTTTGAGGGGAACACGCTATGCGGGACTGAAGATTCAGGTAGGAGGGTTGTATACAAGTATTTGAACAAACATGTTTTTGATAAAACGGTCCAGCTATGGAAGGATGGATGGAAGAACCTTTGTTCAGCTGGTATCCGGCAGACGCACAAACTCAAACATATTGCATGGACGGACGGTGTATTGTATATTGTTTGGACTCGTATACAGAAAGTAAAAGGGACGGGCCCGTTCATCGTGGTTAATTGGAATTAGAATTGGAGGTCGATTTCGGGTTTTGTTTTGTTTCGTTGTGAGACGTGTTCGTATGATTGTTTTGTATGTACATGTACATATGCTGTAAAAGGGATCTTGGCTCGGGGCTTTTTGTCGTGTCGTGGTTGTGCAGCATCGGGGCTGATTTATCTATGTATGTACATTCTAGGGGAAACTACATGCGTACATGAGTATTTATAAGGCCAGACAAGGCGAACGGACATGAAGATGAATACACTACACAAGCAAACAAACAAACAACACGAGAAGAATCGAAACAACCTATAGGTCTTTTTGATTGTAAGAAAGAGGAACTGAACGGGTCAATTGTGGGTCTACGATTCTTAGTTTGGTGGTAAAAAAGTATAGTGTCCAAGCGAGAAGATGATTTTTTTTTCTTCTTTCTTCTTTTAGGTGGTTCTGGCTTGCTTCTGGAAGACTTTAGTATCCGTGCGATTTTTGTTATACCAAGGAATTTTTATCCTTCGGGGCGTCCGAGTTGGTTCTGTGTTGCCATACTTGTTTTTTTTTTCCGTGAGTTTGTCTTTTTTTTGTCGCGCAAAGGGAAACTAGTCTAGGGATTTGGAGAAGAAACAAGTTTCCTTTTGGAGTTGTAAGATTCATAATTGTCCCATGATGAGACGAACATTGTGAAAATCATTGGTTTTTTGAACTTCATATCTCGATTTGCGAAAAAGGCCTCAAGTAGCGGTGTCGTCATACTATGTATGGCATAACAAAGGAATGGAAAAATCATCCTTTTAGCCTTCTTTGTTGACGCACAGACTATGTTAGTGGTAGGGTTTAAAAGAAACAAAAGGGTTAGCTTATAGTTTATGTGAATTTCCTATTTGGGTGACGATAGATGAGGTCGTTTGTTGGCCAATCTTTGTTGTATAGTTATATAAGTGAAAAATTACACACGGATAGATACATTTTAGAGATTACAACCGTAAGAAATAGACTTGTAGACACCAAAACAAAAGAAGACTCAAGACAATTAGGTAAAGCGGAAAGACACAGGTTGTGTTCCAAGAACTTGAGAGTGAGACGGATACCTACCTTTAAGCATACGTACATAGAATCTAAAACGAGGCTTTGTCAAAAAAGGATGCTTCTATATGTACAACCATGATTCCCCAAAAAAGTTTCCAATACATGTGAAACTTATAGTCTCGATTCTAGACTTGTAGCCAACCACCTATTCTTTTCAATATACCTCAAAACCTGTGCTGTGGATTGTCCGCCCTGCACTTATCAGGTCTCATAGCCTTGTTCTGTGCAGCCAAGGTGCATAAGCAAGACCCATCTCCAGTCCCAAGTTCCCGCCTTCTTCCCCACTAAATCCGAGCGACGTGCATTTTCAACCGGAATTTTTTGTGGCAAGTTTTACGTGAAGTGCAGGAGGGAACAGAACCAAACACCTTTTGTATATATAACACGGGTAGCTTGATTTTCCAAAGACACTTCTTGGTGGTCTCTTCTTTTTGTTCTTGTTGTTTCTTTTTGCTTCTTGTTAGAGACTTTTCTTTTATGTTTGTTTTTATGATTTGTTGATGCAATTTACGTCGTCACGCACTGTCACCTTTGACGCTTCCAGAACTCTTGTCACATTGACAATAACCAACTCATTTGATTCTCGAAACCTGGACATTCTTAGCCAAGCAATTCTCGTTTCTATTCTCACCTAACTTGTTCGCTTGCTATCCCTATCTATCTTTCACCTATTGACTTCGCCGTCCTTGAGTCCTTGATGTGGTCTACTCCTTGATTACCCCACACATATATCGAACCGGGTCTTTCCACACCGAGTATAACAGCATTGCCCCATCATTCGCTTATTACGCCTGGTCTACCATTTATACGATCAATCACATTTACATCACAACAACAGAAAACATCCTAGACAGGTCCAATCCAAGACGTTTCCTGTCCTCTTGTTCAAAACTCGCTCGGACGTCAATATACTTTTGACCATATACCCTCTAGTTTGGATTTCCATTTTCTCAAGACAATCAACAAATCAGCTAGCCCTCCCTCGTCTCGTCCAATCTTTCCCATTTCTTACGTCTCAACAAGGAAATAATTGCGGCTTATCGTTTCTGCTCTTTTTTCCCTTTTTTTTGTAGGAAGGAGCTTGATTCGAGTTTTTGTGTTACCTGCCCGGAAGAGAAGTTTGAAATCTCCGTTGACATATTGACATATGAACTATCAAGCTACTCAGCTGATTCATTATATTGTCTTTCCATCACTCGCCAAAATATACCTTGTGGTCAATCAATTGGAGCTAAGATAGAAGCTACTTTCAACCTTGACCAAGTATTTTTCATCCGTCAGCGGCACAATCCCGCATTCTATTCTTCAATCTACTTGCGCCGCCGCCTTAACAAAAAAAATGTCCGTCTTCACCACGCCATCATCAAAATCGTCTCCTACTACGCCCCTGGAAACCCTCATCCCCTCAAAGGCGCCCGGCTCCTCATCAACTACCCTGGACAACTCTCATCCCCCAAGCAGGGGTCGCACATCCCATCGGCAACGGTTGGACGGTCCGTTTTCCAGTCGTGCGCTCGGCCAATCCACGTCTAGCCACGACAACCGCCATGGGCGCACCCACGACCCATTTGCCGAATGTGCTGCGCACGAGTGGCCCTTGACCTCAACACTCATGGGTCTGCCCGTGGACAGACCAGGTGCACACGTAGCTACTGTCTTGCAAGAGGGATGTGCGGTGGAGGTGAGGCCGAGAGGAAGCTCCTGCGTCGACCGTGGAATGCAGATGCACATCCACACGAACGCTGACACCCTCACAACATCTGAGGTTGATGCTCATATTGATGCTGATAACCACCTCGCGGCCTTGAACACACATTCCGTTTCCGCCCTCCACTTGCAGAGAACCGAGGGTGAGGGTTCCCTTTCTCCTTCTCATTCAGATCTTTCCTTGTTTTCTCCTCAGGATACACTGCCTTCTTTGTACACCTTATCCCCAGTGGCGTCTTCTTCTTCTTCAACTATACCCATATCTATAACCAACAACAATACCAAAAATCACGCCCCCCAGAAGACCCCATTACACTCCACCCTGCGTCGGACACGCTCTCCATCTCCGTCGTCCATGGACCCCCCCAGTCGCAGGAGTGACAGCCCACCAGCACTCGCACTACAGCCTGCAAGCACTAGTGCAACCTCGATTCCTTCGCCAGGCCCAGGGCCCTCTGTCAAAAACACTTCCAGCGTCTTGGCTCACCCTTCGTCATCTTTATATACCTCTTTACCGCCGCCGCCACCTCCGCTCAACGAGCGTCCTCCGGGTCCTTCGTCGTCTGTCTATTCCGTCATTCCCTCCTCCTTGCCTCGTCAAAGGCCTCGCAAACAGTATAACCTGTCGCCTCACCGGCAGCCACACCGACCTGCTCTCCGTCCTGCCGACTACCAAAACCAGTCGCCGCTCAAGCTTCCTCTCGACACTACCAGCGATTCACCAATATCGTCCTTCAACGCTGCCGCTGCCAGTTATCGCAAGAACTCGGAAACATATCGGAAGGAGTCTTCACCGTCACCCATTGCCGTTCGCAAGAGACGTTATCAGCGTTCTCGTTCGCAACCAAGACGGGTTTCGGGAACAAGTCCTGTTCCGCCGGTGCCGTCGACACAGTTTGCTGTCGTTACGGCCTTTGAACATCGAAGACAGGCACAGGTTTTGGGACCTTTTACTCAACAGACACCGTACTTTTTGAAGGCGCCGCCCCATCTTGATAATCGGAGTGTCTTTTTGGACGGGGATTCAGAGGAGGAAGGGGACGTTCAAGACAATTTTAGTGATACCGCCAGTACTATTCGGGAAGACGACTTGACTACCATCTCCGATCTCGACGTTGCCGCCTTTGACTTTGTCACCAAAGACTCTTTTGTCGTCGAACCGACTCCCGCCGTCACAGAACCTGTCGAGACACAATCTATAGACTACGCCTCTTCAACTACCAGTTCTCGTCAAATCACTATCCCGCCTTCCTTCCCGCCTACTCCAACACTTCTTACCCCGGCCACCCAGACTGCTTTCCTTCTCGACGCCACACCGATATCCCGCGCATCTTCCATCTCGGCCACCTCCCAAGTCTCCGTTGGAGTTCCTTCTACCATATCCACCGCAACGGCAATGCGCGCGGTTCCAGCCCGTCCCGAGATAATTCAAGTGTCAGTTCGCCGGTCTCCCCCATCAACATCCGACAGCATGCCCGTCCCCGACTTTGTCACTCGTCACATTGTTGACCCTTCGGTCCTCGAGGCAAGGATAGCAAACGGTACTATTGATCTTCACGGTACCCCCTCTTCACAGTCTCTTGCTGAGAAATTCCGGGCCGCGGCGGCAAAAGCTAACTGCGTGGCGCCGGATCGGGATTCCTCACCTACACCGGGCATGCATAGAGTGAAGAGAAGTCAGGATTCGGGATATTCTGTGGTGAGGACGGGACTGGCTGTTTCGGGACAGAATAGTCCGGTCTTGGGATCGAAAACTACGGGAGCTTCATTGAAGGTGTTGGGCGGAAAGATGAAGGGACCTTCGACTGTTGGAGGTTACTTGGCCGATGGTAAGAGTCCCATCCAGGGAATGAGTGCCGAGGAGTTTGCCATGTTGCCTAAGACGATTCAGCGCAAAGTAAGTTTTTTTCCTTTTTCTTCTAGTTTTCACATCCCACTCAGCCTTTGTCGCACTATTCCAGCGATCACTTCTAGTCGCTTCCTTGGTTCTTATATTCTTCCCCCCACCATGAATCCATCATAAGGAGGGGTTATGAAGTCATTCCTATACCTTCTAGCTCGCTCTAGTTCGTCGTTATATGTCGGCCGCAGTGCACCGGCAGATTGACAGACCGGGACAGGGACTTGTCAAAATCCAAAGGTTCATTGTGGATGAAGCCGGATTTTTTTGGTGGAGATTGGGGTCGATCTTGGACTTTTTGGGATGAATTGGTCGCCTTTTTGTTGGGGTTCTAGGGGGTTCTAGGCCTGTTGATGTCTTCTTTTATAGTGCTGGTAGAGAGAAGGTCGTTTGTTAAGGCCAAGTGTGCCTGTCAAAAGTGAGCTGTCAAACCAAGCAAGTGTCAGGCACCACGCGACAATTGGACTCGACAACCACCTCTTGTGTCATTTTCGGGCCATTCTCCGAACCAGCTTTTGAGGGGCAAAAAGTTCAATCCCTTTTTCTAAAATCCACTTCCCGATTCAACATCCCGTCTAAAAATCGCCAAACCCCAAAGCCTGTCAAGTCTCAGGTTGCCATCAATTCCCACAAATGTTGTCCCTATTGTTCCTTTCGTCGACAACGATTCCTTATACAGTCTAGCTCCAAGCGGTAGTCTGGCTCTCCTGAACCTCGTTCGTTTGTTGCGCTATTGCTTTCTCCATATTCACTCAAAGACAAGCACCAAAGCATATCAACAAACACACAGACTATCACCGCCCAAAATCCACGTTGTCCATCAACGCACGGTCGCACATCTCCCATCATGCACAACGACAAAATGTCTAGACAACCACCATGTGTCTGGGTCGTTATCTTTGGCTTTGATCTGGATCGGCCGGGGACCCTGTCGATTGGTCGGCGAGTTTGTCGTGGCCCCTGACAGGTAATTGCGCTTCGGATGGTTGTCTCTGTGTCTGTTCGAGGATAGGATAGCATGGCATGACACGTCGTTGCTGGTGATTTCTCGTGGTTGGTCGCTTCTTTGCGCCTTCTTTTTCGTCTGGTCTTGTTCGGGAGAATACGAGACGTGTGTCTTTTGTTTCTTCTTCTTCCTCTTTCCTCTTCAATTCACAAATCACTTGCAGTCACTCTGCATATGTACAATCATCCATCCCATACTTAGACATATCCCACGTCACGCCCTTGCATACAAGTGCATGTGCATGCGCATGCAGCTCCTTCCTTTTTGTATTAGTCGTCCCTGTCAGTCAGTCTATCCACCATATCACATCACTTAGTCTTTCATTAAACTCTTTATTAGCTTTCCAGTTTTCTTCTTCCCATTGGCTGTTGTATCTACTTGTATTTGCCAACAGACACACACCACCACACACCTCCTTTAACAACAAAACTAACCTAATTCTTTGTTCTCAGTACTTTGACGAAGACGAACGCCAACAATTTGTCAAAGCCCGTCTATCATCTGACTCCGCGAACCCTTCTCAATCCCGCCCAGGTTCCCAGGGCCAGAACCATTCCCCGCGGGCCCATTCCTCCGCCTCTAATCGGCCCACAACCCCGCCTCATAAGCCGACAGCCGTCAACCCGCAAGTCCCTACTTCTCCAGAGTCACCTAAGATCTTCCCAACACCTGGTCGCGTTCTTGATACTGTTCCATCACAACCAAAGGCTGCCGCTAGTCCTCCAGTAAATATCCCCTTCGCTATTCGTCGTCGTTCTCGCGCAAACTCGCTCGACTCTACTTTCTACGCCTCCCTTCCTGATAAGATTCAAAGACGCCACTTGGACGTCTCAGAACAGGTAATCGCCGCTCGTCATAAGTTGAAATCGGCCGCGCCTGCTCTGAGTGATACGGATCGTCGCGTATTAGATTGGACTAGACAAAGACAACGGAGACCTTCTTCAAATCCAACACCACCACAGAGTATCCTAGAAGAGGATTCATTCAGCGAAAACTACCGGGATAGCTTTTCGTCACCAAGACAGATTAGAAGGGCGTATACTACAGCCAAAAGACGGAGCAGAGCAAGGATTGACCCGTATTCTACAAGTTTTGTTGACGACGAATCTATCAGAGATTCTCTTCGTCAGGACGGAGACGAGGCATTGGATAACCCATTTCACAAACGCGTTACCGTTTTATTGTCACCCACCGTGGGATCTGAATCCGCAATGGTTTCTCCCGATCTCACTACATCTTCCTATCTTCCTTCTCCTCTTCCTTCGCCACTTCCAAGGAAAGTCTCCGCCGGTCATCGTCCATCACTCAGCACGCCAAACGCTACTTTACCTACAGGTGGATCATCAGCTAAGCAAGATGTCTTCCTTTCGTCATTTAACTGGATGGCTTCGTCTGACGATTTGAACCTTCACCTTGACGACTACCACGCCAACCTCCGTTCTCAGATTCCGCAAAACGCGTCTTCAACGAAGAAACCTTCTTTCCGCCGACACCTCTCTATCAACAAGATGCCCTTTGCTCGCCCTTCATATCCTTCTCCAGTAACCGTAGGACCACACGGGCCAGTATCTGCTGCTAAGAGACGATCTCGTGCTCTTTCATTAATCGCCCCAAGTCGCCAAAGTGACTCCAATGACCCGCCTATTTCTCCAATGGAAGCTACTGGCTACTATGGAGATGCTTCTGCGCGCCTCAAGCTTCGTTTATACCTTGCGACACCAGAGAACTTTGATGAGGCTATTGAGCATGGATTCCCTTCTGCTGCCGCAGACCCCAAGAGTCCCGTGTTAACTCTTGATCTTAACCCACGGTCTCCCTCCCTAGTTTCCCCACGTACAAAGTCTCCTTCTTCTGCGGCCGGTAAAGGGAAGGATGACGACAACATGCTTACCTTTTGGGATGACGAAGATGAAGATGCTATTCCTTCTCCTCGTTACCCATTAACCGACTCTCCCGGTCTTCCTTCCTCCATCCATTCAGACCCGTCCGCCACTTCCATCCCCNCCCCGCCACTCCCCGCACAACCCGCGAACCAATCTCAATAAAGCCCGCTCCTCCTGTCTCCGCCCCACCTTCAGCCCTCCCAAACAAACTTAACCCTCCCGACTTCGAAACCACTCTTGCCTCCCGCGAAATGACCCTCCGTATGACTCTCACCCGTCCGGACCTCCGCGCCGACGAAGGCCAAATCTACGGTTGGCAAAAGAGCCACAACCTCACCCACGAGACACCCTCGGTGCGCTCCGGCGAGTCTAGTCGTGGTGGCTCTCCAATGCTAGGTGTCTCAAGTGCCAGTGACGATGGCTTTGGCGTGGTAATGGCCGGCGAGGGACAACGCGACTCGGTTATTGCCAAGGAGAATATTGAGCGACAGTTGGCGGCGTTGGATGCTGATATGGAGGCTGATAAGGGCGTTATGAAGAGGATTTGGCATCGGGTTAGACGGAATTAAACGGCGGGACCGGATGGGATTGGCCTTGGATTTTTTCTTTTGTTTGGATTGCATTTGTTTATGGCATTTTTTTTTCTTTTTTTGTCTTATGACGGTTTTGCATATTATATCAGAGTGCTTGTTGTGTTTATATACAGTTAATGTGGATGCTAAATTGGTGGCTTATCTTGGACAAATGTATTGTGCCTGGTGTATAGTATTGTATATACAGATATCTATTTCAGTCATTACCCTCTTCATTCTCCCGTGCCCGCTTGCTCAACAAAGCCCATACATGCTTGTCACGAGCTGCTTACTCCTCATCGCTCTCCTCACCCAACAAGCCATCCTCATCCTCATCAATAATAGCATAATCCTGACCCGCTCTCGCAAACGAATCCCGCGTGGTGAATCTCGGAGCGCCATCGCCCATAAACCTCTCCAAACTCCCCCTAACAATTCTCCACAAACTCCCCAAAACCAACGGTGTAGCAGCAGCCAAAGCAACCGCCCCAGACAGGGCCATGACGGGATACTTGACCCACGGGGCATCTTCATCTAGCAATCCGTGGCCCTCCCCACCGACCTCGCCAAGACGGATCTGGCCGAAATTGCGGTGCCAGTTCTGGTAGACCCAGGTTCCGGCGGCGGCGGCAATGGCGATGGGGATGACGATGGCGAAGAAGACGGCGATGGCGGATGTTCCGTGGGTTTTCTCGA
Organism: Huntiella moniliformis; assembly: GCA_000712465.1. Classification (NCBI taxonomy): domain Eukaryota; kingdom Fungi; phylum Ascomycota; class Sordariomycetes; order Microascales; family Ceratocystidaceae; genus Huntiella; species Huntiella moniliformis. The sequence goes on along the minus strand of JMSH01000016.1, from coordinate 68,848 downwards.
ATTCGTCTTCGTGGCCGGTGCAGGCGATGGGGGTGTTTACCTTGTCGAATTCGTCGCCGCCGATGCAGGTTGTGAGGGGGATGCGACGGTAGCCTGAGGGCTCGTAGAAGGCTACAGCGTCTGGGTTGGCGCTACAGTATTCTTTGGCGGTTTGTGGTTGGTGGCCGGGGACGAGGGAGCATTGCCCGTGGTTGTCCATTTCGAAGTTGAAGTCACTAGATTTTGTTAGTTTTTGGGTAGAGTTTAAAACGAGAAAGGAACTTACCATTCGTAGTCACGACGACTGCATTCACAGTCCAGAGACTCGAGAGTGCGCGACATGCGCTGGTCGTTGTAGCACTTCTTTCCAGGCAACTTGCGAAGATATCTCGAAACATGACCAAAGAAGCAGTCCGAGTTCAACAACGGGTGTCTAGGATGCCACACGCCGTAATCCTTCTCAGTGCAAGCACCATCTGAGGCTAGCCCGGTAAAGTCAACTCTGGTGGCAACGACGTTTTCATTATCGTCGATAGTCCAAACGAGCATGTTGCGAGACTCTCCAGTAGCCAGAGTGGTAATGTCATCAACATACGACTCCTTCTCCTGGAACTTATGTTCATTCCAAGTAGCACCCTCGTCAATAGAGAACAGAAGTTTGTTGGTCTTGACCCTCACACCCATTTGAATCAGAACGAGAAGCGACCCTTGATCGCCAAACTCGGCCGTCCAAATGCCTTTCTGCACCTGACGCCACGAGATACCACCGTCAACAGACATGTAAGTATCGGCCTTATCCACGGTATCCAGATAGGCGCCAACATTTCCGTAACCAAACATGATACCAACGGCACTGGGGACCGAAAACCCACGACGCTTGTTAATACGTTCGGTGTAGTGGTGGAAGTGTAGAGCGCACTTCTCCGTACCAGTCTTGGAAGAGCAACTGAAACTCTTGCCGTTTGTGTCTTTGGCGGGAGGCGCAAGGAACATCCACTCAGCACCGTCATTGTGGGTAATCTTGGTCTGCAGCTTCTTACGTTCCTTGGGCTTGTTGGTGTTGGAGACAACATTAGCAATCGCGATACCCTCGACACCTGGCACCTTTTCATAGTCAACAAAGAAGTTGGCGTCACAGTTGACATCAGTCAGACTGACGACATATGAAGTACCGTTGGAGTTACTCTTGATGATGTTACCGCGATGGCGACCATCAACGGTATCCGTGGCAACAAACAGGTTAACAGCATGTGTGGTACTGTCCAAGACTGTGTACTCACTGCTGTGCTCAGGACGGAAGTTCACAGGGAAGTGAGCCTCAGCAAAAGTGGTACCGTCAATAGAAGCAAAAGCAAGCAGGTGGCCCTTGGAAGCGGGCTCTTCAGCAGCAATAACAATAAACTCCGACATAGTCGCAAACTGCTTAATAATTACGTCCTTGCCAGAGTTATCAACCAGCTTAGGATAGATGACATCAGTGTCAAAGAAGTCATTGCTCACAGATAACTTCAAGGGCGCATCACTCTCGCCATCACGAGCCAAGCACACAATCTGCTTCTGGTTGCGCCACTTGTAAGCCGAGTGTCCAGTGAACTCACAGCGGACGACCTGACGAGCGATGGTCTTCCAATGGTCACCACGGTCGGTGGATAGGAAAGCCTCGTGAACACAGTTATTGTTGACTTCCTCGCAAACCTGACCAGTGAAAAGAATCCAATCCTTCTTGTCGGGGTGGAAAGAGAAGGGGTTACCGCGAATAGGAAGATGGGGTAGGTCGAACTCGTGCCAGTTGATACCACGATCAATAGTGTAAACAACTTTCTTAACAATGTCCTGACTAGCCTCAGGAGATACAGTCAGGAAGACGGCGTCCTTGAAGTTGCTATGAGGGAAGATTCCATGAACACGATAGTTCTCAAGAATAGTTTTCCAAGTCTTTCCCTGATCCATAGTAAACCAAATCTTATCCTCAACAACCTGCTGAACGCCGTTAGACCCGTACGGCCGAACGAGAACCGTCTCGTCCAGCTGCGAGCTCGAGTCACCACGTTCAAGATAAACCTTCTCAAACTTTTTGAGCTTCGTCTCAAATACAAACTGATCGTTACCAATAGGAACACCATCGCCACCACCGTTGCTAGGAGGTGAGGTGGGCGCATCCGTAGAATCCTGACACTTCCGATCAACAAGATCATCCTTTTGAGCACCCGAAGGTCTCTTACACTGGTTACCAGGGATCATGCGCCAACCTGAAGAGCCCTTGAAAACAGCATCTGGCTTTTGGTCTTTACAAACCCCATCAGGCGCAATAATCAAACCGGCAGCCTCACAAGTCTTGTCATCCTTGCGCACAAAGTTGTAGTCACACTCAAAGTCCTGATTACTGCATTCGCAGGCCTCGGCCTTGGGAACAGGCTGCTTGTACGCCTTGTTATTGAAGCAATCAGCATCAGCCTTGCGTCTCCGGAAAGTAAGCTTCGAACCCATGACACAAGTGGGCTTTCCATTTTCGTCAACACGAGCGTGGAAGTCCTCCATATCCTTGTCCTCGCAAGTACGGCTACGGAGGCCAGAGAAGTCAATAGTCATAAGGTGGAACTTGTCGCGGGAAGCAGTGTGACCCTCAAGAAGGAACTTGAGCAGTGACGAGTCATCATCGATGAAGATCTCCTCTGGTTGAATCTTCAGGTCATTAGGCAGTTTGATTGAATCCCATTTAGCACCGTAGTTAAGAGAGTAAAACACTTCGGAGACGTCCTCCGCCCGTGTATCGGGGACAGCAACAAGAATTGAACCCTGGTCACCAAAGGCGTACATGTGAGGGCCACTCAAGGCCTTCTTCCATGTGAGACCAGAATCAGTCGAGACGTACAAATCCGAATCCTTGAAAGCCTTGAGTGAGTCACCAGTGTTACCATTGGCCAAAACTAAGCCTGGCACAGGACTCGAGAACATAGGTCCAACGTTGTTAGTTTCAGTAATAGAGTGCACATGCATCCGGTCGCTGCCCGCCATAAGCTTCTCAAACGTGCGTCCATCGTCAAATGAGATCTGAGAAACAATCTTCTTCGCCTGGTCAGCAGTCTTCTCTACCGCCTCCCAGTTCTCGACGGTGTTGACCACATATATGCCCGGAATTGAGGTAACCTTGCTGAAATCTACGTTGCCCCGAATGTTGCGGTTTGTGTGCTCCATATTTTCCGTAAAGTAGGTACCATTGGAGTTACTGGTAAACAAAACACCCATAGGGTTCGACGGCCGGGTAGTCATGACATCAACCTGGATACTGTAGTTGGTGCTCTCCAGGATTGTGTACGCCTCCTGGTTCAACCGGTGGTCGTGAGTCGTAGGGAACATAGCCCGGTGCCAAACTGAAGTATCATCAGTGACATACAATCCCATCTCATCCGTGCCGAGAGACGCCGTAGCCGCCAGCATAAATTTGTTGACAACAGCTAAACTGACAACACCGGTGAGACCCTTATTCGTCTCAATCTTGACCTCACCCTCATCCAGCTTTCCATTGGCTCCAACCTCGAAGAACTTGTCCGAGTAGAATAGGCGTTGGTCCTCCTTGAATGGTGACAGGAAATCCTTGACGATACACATCACACGGTTTTGGTCGGTAGATGGAGAGCCCGTGGTGAACTCCCTTGTCGTCTTGGCCCACCAACACCCGTCAGTCTCCGTGCGCAGCGGTGCAGCCACCTCTTTGAAGTTGTTCGTCGTGTACATGGCGGCCTCCTCGCAGAAGATACTCTCGCACTTCAGTCCATTGAAGATAACTCTGTCTGAATCTCCGGCGTGGAAGTGAAGAACATCTGGCCGCAAGCCACTGGTAAACACCCCACTATCCCACTTTGACCAGGTCTTCCCCTTATCCGTAGTCTTCCAATGCTCTCTTTCACCTGAGAGAATGAAAGCCCGATCATTGTCGAACTCGTGCATAACCAACATGTAAGCCTTGCCAGCAGGGACACCATCTACAGCCTCCCAGCTATCACCGCCATTGGTCGACTTGTAAATCGTTCGTTGTTCGATGTTATGAAACAAAAGGGTATCCGAGCCGTCAAAGAAGTTGATGTTTTCCGGCCGGGCATCGAAAGTGCTGACTTTAAGCTCCGGATCCTTAGCAGCCACTAGAGCCGGAACGACTAGTAGCTGCGCCAATGCGCCTAAGGCGACGCCGCCTTTTCTAAAGCGCATGATGTGAAGAAGTCGAGTGTATATGTGTATCCCAAACTAGAATATCAGGAGGTTCGTTCGTTTGTCGCCTCAAATAGGGCGGGGTGTCTATCGGTCGTTCTAATCGAAAATAATGTCGAGAATCGGTTTAAAGAGAGGGGTCAAGCTAGTAGCTCAGTAATCGTAAATCATCAACCGCAGGTCTAAAATTCCGGCACAGCCGCAAAAAACAAAGCCCAGCGTATGTGGCTATCAGTCAATCAACAAGAATAGTCGTCACGAGCCAAATCAATGAACAACCGTATTCTAAAATCGAGAAGCCAGGTCTCGCTAAGTCCAAGCTGTCGATGGCCAAAGTGTTAGCAAATATGTAGCTTTCAGGAAAGCCCCATAGAATTGAATCCCTGAGCAAACTCACAATTGGCGTTATTAGCAAATGATTTGCATGTACCGAAGTGCAAAATACTAGAAAAAAGTGAACCAGAAAAGTGTAATTGTTCAGCCTTGTGTAAATCTACGTTTCTTCCCAGCTCTGTAACTTCAAATCCCAATAAAGCAATCACATATCGACACGACTTCCGTGTCGTAACTACCTGATCAAAGCTCCTATCCTGAGCTCTTTGTTTCATCATTCCTTAGGTCTAAACACAAACATGTGAGCCGACTTGATACAACAGTAGACCGGTAACGCCACATGTGGCTTACATACTTTGACGTTTTACGCCACACATTGATCTAACTATCAACATGAAATGAATAGTTTTCAACAGATCAAAATACATGAAAATACATAACAAAAAGCGATGTGAGAAACCAAAAATTAACGCATTAAAGGCAAAGGCCGTCTATAGTCATGACGTCACATCGTCCATCCAGTTGTCACCTTATGCCCCCTCATCTCCACCTCTAAAACGACCCCACATTCCACCACTTAGAAACCCCAGGCGTCGCTGGGCTGGTTGTGGCGCTGCACCCGAGTCTTAGTGCCAGTAGGCTTGGGGAGGGACTGCTCTTCCTCGTTGCCACCAAAGAGCCAGTCACGGTTGGTGCCCTTGGGGCCACCCATGCCGTCACCGCCAATATGAATACCGCGGGAAGCGCCACCAGCAGCGTCGTGAGCATGGTGCGAGCCCATTCCGTTACCGGCAATACGGATACCACCGGCAGTGTTTTTGGGAGCAGGGGACTCATCGGTGGCCTGCCAGTTTGGCTCCATATTCTCCACGGCCTTCTGGCGATCGGCAGTGACGAAACGGTTGGCCTGGGGAGTGTTCTCACCAGCAACATCCGTCATCTTGTACTTGGAGTGGAATACATCCTGTTGTCTCTGGGCCTGGTCCTGGGTAATCGGGTCCCGGGCGCGGGGAGTCGGAGCGGACCCGTCTTCTCTGTAGACGTGGTTCTCGTAAAGTCCGAGACCTTCGTTGTGGTGAGCGCCACGCTGAGCAGCGTTGCGGCGCTCAACCATCGGGCCGTCATCTTCAATCTCAAAGTGCTTCTCGGCATCGCGGCGGGGCTTGTGCTGAACCTTCTGGCCGACGGGGGTCTCGGGAATAGCGCCGGGGACACTGTCCCAATGGCGCACATCCTGAGCGCGCACACCGCGGGTAGGGATAGTCTTCTGGGGAGTGTTAAAATCTTCAAAGTCAAAGTGATTGTACTTGGAAGGATCGGGTTTTACACGCACAGCATTACGGTCAACGGGGGGCGGGCTCGGAGGGAGGCCTGCATCTTCGTTAAACAGACGGTTAGCTGGATCATCTTTGACAACGCCGGCTCTAGCCGCACGTCGGCTGCTAGGAGAGTCTGATCTGCCACGCTCGTCATCATCATCAGAAAACTCATCGCGCACAATATCTTCGAACTTGCGCTGCTGCGGCCGCTGTCCCGCATAAGGCGACGCGACCGATGGCATCTTTTCACTCTCAATTTCTTCGCGGGACCGGAACAGCGACAGCGTGGAACTACCGCGCGACCGCTGGTCCGCCCGTACCGCCGCTTGGTAGGAGTTTTTACCGTCGGAGGAGGGTTCGGCTTTGCCCGAGTTCTTGACCGCGTTGGTGATCATTCTAAGTTGCTCGGAGTTGTCGCGGATAGGCCAGTTACGGCCGGATTTTCCAATGAGCTCAAGCTGCTTCAGGAGAGCTCCCTGGTCCCAGTTGATGCGGATCTGTGTAATGAGGCCGCTGGAATCGTAGTGCACAAAGTGAGTCTATTGGAAGAGGGACCGGCGACAAGTGTGCCGTTTGTGTTAGTCCAAAGAACACTAGCGAGGGGGGTTTGGTGGAATGTCTTAGAATTGGACTTACAAAGGGAACGGAAACGGTATGATCAGCCAGGAAGTTGTCATCGAGACCGGGTGCGTATGGGCCGCCACCGGAGACAAACTCAAGAATGGACTCGGTCTGGAAGGCGCTAGCGCCGCGGCCATTGACCTCATCAAGAATGTTCTCGCCCTTCTTCTTGATCTGCTTGCTGACGGAAGCAAGGTGTTGAATGATGTTTTCGGCACCCGAGATGGTACCAGTAGTGGTGATGTAGTGAAGAGTGGCGTCAGGAGTCAGCAGCGATGAGCTGGGCGACGCCAGAAACTGCTTGTAGATGGACATTATGATTGACGATGGAGTATTCAAATATGGAAAGCTATAAACCAACTGTGAGTGAAGTTATGATTGTACAACAAGGCTATCGCGACTGGGCCTAAGTTGTAAGTATCGTGATGTTTATGAGGATTGGCGAGTATGCAACTACAATGTGGGATTGTTGTCAGGCTGAAAGGTCAATAAGTACTAGAAATCTCTCTGTTGTTGCTGTTTGTAACTTGGGGTTTGCCAGCAATGCTCTCTGTTTACTTTCGAACGAGTAAGGAGTAAAGCCCTGAATGTAGCATTAGCTCCAGGGGTACGTTCCACGCCTATTCAGTTATAGGTTGCTTCCTTGCATGAGAAACGGATAAATTACAGTCCTCTCAATTGCAATAGACTGTCTTTTTAGTGGGTTTTATCCGTGTCGCGTGTTATTGAAGGCTTACACATAGGCTTGTATCATTATGCAAACAGATATTAGTCCCACCGGCCTGGCTCTTTTCTGGTTTTAGGTCGTTGTTATGGAGCATGAAACCGCATCCTGTGCAACAGTCAATATGTCTTGGATAGATTATTTTGCATGACAACGAACCCTGTCAGTAGATAACCCTACTGTTGGCCAAGTTTCACCAATATGACCGTGCAACATTGACATCGGGTGTCAACATCTACATTTACACTTTTATTGATCCTATAGTAGAATAAAACGTTGCTAAAATCAACCTAGTGGATTTGTCTCCTTATACAACATACATACATACATACATACATACACTAAACCTGCATGAGTATGTGTGTATGGATACAATGTGGAGTTGTCTATCCGATATTAGACGGGATAAAAGGCTATCTACATATAGTACATATGTACCTTGAAATAGGGAGAATAACAACGAATACTAGAAATATATGGATAGTAAATTGGTAGAAACTAGATGGCGTAGAAAAAACAGTTTAACCAAGTAGTGATAGTTTTGTATTGACCTTTGACATATGTATATACAGATCTCGATTAACTCACAGCCGGTATTAACTTGACCTTTACTAATGCGGCCGATGGTTACCTATAAATTTGGCCTGAAGATCTCGATCCCCTGAATCCAAAATGAGCCGGCTGGAATGTCACAACGACGGATTCGCCATTCCAAACGTCATACCAGAGAAATCAACCTTACCAACCGTGGCGTTGTCATCCAAACTAACGATGATCAGAGATCAGAGCAAAATGATAGGTGTCTTTCCATATATCGTTTCTAACCAGCCACGAGGAAGTTAGCCGATCTTGTAGCCTAAACAGATATTAGGTGCAATCGGTGAGACGTGGGGCTACCTCAAAAGGTGGGGAGGGACCGGTGGCTGGAGGTTGACTACTATCTCACAGCGACACATTGTGTGGTACAAATAGAAACTAACCGGCAGGTTTCCGATGACAAGATATTGGCGCAGCTTTCCGGAAGCGAAAATCAGGACCCGTTAGGCGTCTCCAGGGGAAATCGGATTTTGGCAGGATCATCACGAGTTGTAGCCAATGCTACGCTGTGAATAAGATCTTTATTTGACAGCTTATTCGACACATTGTGAGTTTGTATGTAGTTTGTTAAATTTGACATAGCCCAACCAGTGGGGAAGCCCCAAAGTGACGCATGGCATTAGCGATGGTTCCCCGAAGGTACCATTATATCTACCTAACATGACAAGCAGAAGGCCTCAAAAGACAAGGCGAATCTATCATATTGAATTGTAAGTTTGAATGAAGGGGGTCTGTAGAATGGAATGTAGGATTAACGAAGCATTGAAATGCTAGAACAAGATGCCTGAAAGCAGTGCTACTAGATAACGACACCCATTTTTGAGTGCTTATGACAGCTTGCGGCTCTGTTTGAACGAGATGAAAACGCCCAACATAGCCCCCATACACGTCCCACGAGAATGCGCCTCGTGCATTAACATTGAGGTCAGATCCGTTTAGACAACAATTAGTCTGTGAATTGGTATTTTGTGAACACTGGCCGTCATTGAAAGCCCTGTCACTCGGGCGGGCGGGCGGTGCGATGACGATTGACTAGTTGTGGTTAAGCCATGAATGTTAGGTTGCATAGCTGGTGAATCCAGGTACATACTTGTATCTTGGGCCCGTGCATGTTAAAGCATTAAAGATCCTCCAGAGACTACTTATAGATGCGATTCACCTTTTGGTCAGAAGTTGAAGTCGTAACCTTGTGATCACGTGACTAGCGTCTTAGCTGCTACCAGCCATTTCAGGCCTCCTAGAATTTATTTACACTCTGTATTGTCTACTTTCTAAGTTCACATCGGTATCGACAAAATGTCATCGCCACCAGGGACCCTCACATCTGAGGTTCGTCCTCCATCGGAACCGACAAAGTCTTCATTTTCGCTCAATGTCTCGACCGCTCTGACTCCCGATCCCAACACGGAGGATATGTTCGCTCGGTCATCCGCCCAATACCCCTTTAGCGCCGGCCATTTCTCCAAGCTTCTGAACCCCAAAAACTACAACGCGTTTTACGCTCTTGGCGGTCTGGGCGGCATTGAAAAAGCGCTGCATACTGATCGCAACGCCGGTCTTAGTCCCGACGAAGATTCTGTTAGCAGTACTGTTTCCTTTGAACAATGTGCTGCTGCTGGAACTATTAAATATGGCAGTCTTGGAGCGGAACTTAGCGCGGAGAAGGCGGCTGCTGAGTCTCAAATAATATCTCACCATATCAGCGAGGCTTCTGGTCGCGGTTTCAGCAGCCGCAAGGAAGTCTATGGTGATAATACATTGCCAGAGAAGAAGTCAAAGAGTATTCTTGAATTGGCGTGGATGGCGTACAATGACAAGGTGCTTATTCTTCTGACAATTGCCGCTATTGTTTCTCTGGCCCTTGGTCTCTACGAGACTTTTGATCCTCATCGCGATCCAACAGACCCCAAGGTCGAATGGGTTGAAGGCGTAGCCATTTTAGTGGCTATCATGTAAGTGAAAACGATAAAAAATGAAATAGCCCGACAAGACAATGCAAGCGAGATAGAAAATCTGTCAGAAAATCGCGAACGGTCGTAGCGAAGTTTTGAATTTCGCTCTTACCCCAGTCATGGACGGTCGGTCGTCTAAATAAGCTTTTCGACACTCACCTTGTCGGGTTCTTTGTCCGACGTCATTTGTTTTTTGGAAAGTTTATGGACTAACCAACGACTAATTTTGTTACTCTTTTTGGCATTCAGTGTTGTCGTCTTTGTAAGTGGTCCTGCCGTGCTCCCGAATACCCGGATAACTCGGCACTTAGACGAGCCCCACCCTGGGGGATCATGTGCCAAGTTCGACTTGTCGGCTAGATTTGTTGCCAAGATCCACAGAACCCGCAGAAAGGAATAACGCACTGATTTTCTAACACTGTTCCTTATACATAGGTCACTACTTTGAATGATTGGCAAATGGAACGTCAGTTCACTCGCTTAAACAAGAAGAACAATGATCGTAATGTCAAGGTTGTCCGTGCCGGCAAGTCGGTTGAGATTTCGGTGTGGGAGATCATGGTTGGTGATGTCCTGCACTTGGAGACTGGCGATATGATTCCTGTTGATGGTATCTTCATTGATGGCCACGGCGTCAAATGTGACGAGTCGTCGGCTACCGGTGAATCGGATCTGCTCCGTAAGACTCCCGCCGATGAGGTCTATGCCGCCTTGGAGGATATTGCCAATGGAAAGGGTGACGCCAGCCAGATTGCCAAGCTTGACCCTTTCATCATCTCTGGTGCCAAGGTCAACGAAGGTACTGGCCGTTTCTTAGTAACTGCTGTTGGTGTCAACTCTTCTTACGGTCGTATCACCATGTCGCTTCGTACTGAGCAGGGCATGACTCCTTTGCAGAACAAGCTCAATGGTCTTGCCAACTGGATCGCCAAGGTCGGCGGTGGTGCTTCACTGTTGCTGTTCATTGTTTTGTTCATCCGCTTCCTTGTTGATCTTCGCCACAACCATGGCACTCCGTCGGAGAAGGGTAAGGAGTTCATGGAGTTGTTTATTACTGCTGTCACTCTAGTTGTTGTTGCTGTGCCTGAGGGTCTTCCTCTTGCTGTCACCCTTGCTCTTGCCTTTGCTACGGGTCGTATGCTCAAGGACAACAATTTGGTTCGTGTCCTTAAAGCCTGCGAGACTATGGGTAACGCTACTACGATTTGCTCTGACAAGACTGGTACCCTCACTCAGAACAAGATGACTGTTGTTGCTACTACCCTTGGTAAGGATGTTAGTTTCGGTGGCAACGAGCCTTGTCTTGATGATTCCGCCAAGTCTGTGAACTCTGATAAGCCCGCCAAGTCTGTTCGCAATGTCGATGTGACTGACTTTGTACAGTCTATTGGTACACCTTTGAAGAAGCTTCTTGTCCAGTCCAACGCTGTCAACTCTACTGCCTTTGAGGGTGAACAAGATGGCGAGAAGACTTTCATCGGCTCCAAGACTGAAGTTGCTCTTTTGACTTTCTGCCGTGATCACCTTGGCGCCGACCCAGTTCAGCAGGAGCGTGAAAACGCCAATGTTGTCCAGGTTATTCCCTTTGACTCTGCCGTCAAGTACATGGCCACTGTTGTGAAACTGCCTACCGGTATTTACCGTGCTTATGTGAAGGGAGCCTCGGAGATTCTTCTTGGAAAGTGTACCAAGATTGTTACTCGCCCCGAGAGCAACGATGAGGTTATGTCTACTGAGCTCACGACGTCCGATCGTGATAATCTGGTCAACACTATTACTTCCTACGCTGGACAAACTCTCCGTACTATTTCCTCGTCGTACCGGGACTTTGAGCAGTGGCCTCCTGCTGGTTACGAGCACCCTGATGACAGACGTATTGCCGACTTTAACAAGCTTCACGAAAACATGACCTTGGTTTCAATTTTTGGTATCAAAGATCCCCTTCGTCCTAGCGTCATTGATGCTATCAAGGATTGCCAAAAGGCGGGTGTAGTTGTGCGCATGGTTACTGGTGACAACATCATGACTGCGCGTGCAATTTCTCGCGAGTGTGGTATCTTTCACCCTGAGGATGGCGGTATTGCCATGGAGGGTCCCGATTTCCGGAAACTTGCCCCTGCCCAGCTTCGTGAAACGGTCCAGAAACTCCAGGTTCTTGCTCGTTCTAGCCCCGAGGATAAGCGTATTCTGGTTAAGACGCTGAAGGAACTTGGTGAGACTGTTGCTGTGACTGGTGATGGTACAAATGACGCACCTGCTTTAAAGACCGCTGATATTGGCTTCTCCATGGGTATTGCGGGTACTGAAGTTGCCAAGGAGGCGTCGTCTATTATTCTTATGGATGATAACTTTGCGTCAATTGTCAAGGGTATGATGTGGGGTCGCGCTGTCAATGATTCGGTTAAGAAGTTCCTTCAGTTCCAGTTGACAGTCAACGTTACTGCTGTGATTCTTACCTTTGTTACTGCTGTCGCCAGCTCTGACCAGGAGTCTGTCTTGAACGCCGTTCAGCTTCTCTGGGTTAACCTGATCATGGATACCTTTGCTGCTCTTGCCCTCGCTACTGATGCTCCTACACGTGCTGTTCTTGATCGCAAGCCTGAACGCAAGTCGGATCCCCTCATTACACTCCGCATGGTCAAGATGATTCTTGGTCAGGCTATCTGCCAGCTTGCTATCACCTTTGTTCTGCACTTCGCTGGCAACTCGCTTCTGTGGTACGATGCCAACAATGCCGATGATCAGACTCACCTCAAGACTCTTGTTTTCAACACTTTTGTTTGGCTGCAACTTTTCAACGAACTGAACAACCGCCGTCTTGACAACAAACTGAACATCTTTGAGGGCATCACCAAGAACTACTTCTTCCTCGGTATGAACCTTGTTATGGTCGGTGGCCAAGTACTCATCATCTTCAAGGGTGGTGAAGCCTTCAAGATCACTGCTCTCACGGGTAAAGAATGGGGTCTCTCCATCGGTCTCGGCGCTATTTCTCTCCCATGGGGTGTTGCCATTCGTCTTCTTCCCGACTCCGTCTTCCTCTCTATGGTTCCTGGGCCTCTCCGGCGCTGGTGGTTCTCTTCTCCCGTTGCAACTCCCGAAGCCGCGGAAGAAGGCAGCATCGCCCCCGGAAGCAAGGATGGAAACGCATCAGATATCCCTCTGGATCAACGTCCGATGCCTCGTGGCATGATTGCCAACTTAGACCCTAACTTCACGCCGACACCCCTCAAGGCGCATAGTACAATGCGGTCGAACCGTGCGTCGATTATGAGTGATCGGAGTAGACGGTTTAGAGACCGGGTGCATAACCAGAAGGAGAGGCTACAGGCTAAGTTTCAGAGCTTGAAGTGAGTAGATGGAGACGTTTAATTTATGAGGGTGGGTATTTTTATGATGGGATTTTATGGTATGCATGGAAATAGACGGTTTATATGAAGGGTTTATAGAATATGCTTGGTATTTTTGTTAGATTTGGGGATTATCCAATATATTGAGTTTAGCTATATGATTAGGGTCTACTTAGGGTATGGACCGCAAACTCACAGTGTATAGCAATTATAGTCACACTGCCTATGATATAGTATTCATCACCAATCACCCAGTGCAAACATTCAATAAAGCCCAAAAGAGTAATTTTCAATTTTTTTTCTTATTCAAACAATGCTAAGGTTGGGACTATCTTGTACTTATCCCCCCATCAAAAACAGCTTGCTAAGGTCAGGACTACCATATTCTTATTCTCCCATCACAAAAAAACGTACACAAAAACAAACAAGAAAAAAACGCAAAACCGTATGCTGAACTTATTTAACAAAAAGGCAATAGCTTAGCAGCTAGTGTCAACGACATAGCGACCAGCAATCTTACCCTCCTTCATTAACTCGTAAATCTCAGGCAACTTGGAGAGACCGACAGTCTTGAAGGGGGCGTTAATGAGACCACGGCGGAAGAACTCAAGAGCCTCGACGGTGTCTTGGCGGTTACCGACGTAGGAACCCTTGATCTGGACCATGCGGATGACGGTGCCGAAAACGGGAGCCTTGATGTAGGCGCCGGCGGGAAGACCAATGCAGACGACGGTGCCGCGACCACGGACGTACTCGGAGGCCTGCTGGAAGGGCTTCTCAGAGACAGCGAGAAGGATGGCGGCGTGGGGACCTTCACCGTCGGCGGTGGCGGCCTTGACATCGGCGACGAGGTCCTTGGACTTGGTGAAGTCGACGTAGGCGGAGGCGCCGAGCTTCTTGCACATCTCACCCTTCTCGTCACCGCCGTCAATGGCAATGCAGTGGAGACCCATGGCCTTGGCGAATTGCACACCAATGGAACCGAGACCACCACCGGCACCGACGATGGCGACAGACTGGCCGGGCTTCACACCGGACTCCTTGAGACCCTTGTAGACGGTGATACCAGCGCAGAGAATGGGCGAGACAGCCTCGAGGTCGCACTCCTTGGGGATGCGGGCAACGTGGGCAGCGGTGGCAACGCAGTACTGCTGGAAAGAACCGTCACGGGTGTATCCGGAAAGAGTAGCCTGCTGGCAGAGAGGCTCGTCACCGGCAAGGCAGTAGGTGCAGGAAAGGCAGGAGCCGTGAAGCCACTTGACACCGACGTGGTCACCGAGCTTGATGTCGTTGACCATGGAGCCGAGAGCGACGACGACACCGGCACCTTCGTGACCACCGATGAGGGGCATCTTGGTGTCCAGGGGCCAGTCACCCTGCATGGCGTGGAGATCGGTGTGGCAGACACCGGAGTACTTGATGTTGATAAGAACCTCATCGGGACCAGGCTTGCGGACAGGAACCTTCTTGTAGACGGGCACTGTGACGAAGTTGTTAGTTTGGAAGGTAGTTAGATAGAGGAAAAGGGAAAGAACTCACTAGAGCCGGTCTTCTCGATAACCTGAGCCCACTGCTCGGTAGGGATGTTGGCAATCTCAGACATTTTGTTATAGTCTTTTACAGGTGGAATGTATTCTGGTAAATGATGTTTATGCGAGCCGTTGGTAGACTTGCAAGAGGAACAAAAGCGATGTTGATTGAAAGTTGATTTAACAATGTAGTTATTGACAACAGATCGTTTAACAACGGAAGAAAGCGGACGAGAACAAAGAGACAAGGAAGCTACCGAAGAAGAAACTAGGGAAGCTAGACGAGGCGAATTGAGCATGGTAAGAAAAGAAGAAGAAAGGAAAGCGTTCAAAAGGTGCGGAAGAGGACGATATTTATGCGTTTCTTCGGAGGCGTGGTGATGGCGGACACGGCGGCGGAGGAGGAGGAGGATCGAGTTTTTTTGGGGGTATGTTGGGGCGTCTATGGAGGGGTGTGTGTGTTAGTCTAAGGCGTTTCTCGGCGTCTTTAGAGGCATGGTAGGGGAGAGCCCCGTCCGTTTCTGGGCGGCGCGTGGTGGGAATCAGCTGTCACATTGTCTGATGTGACGTTGAATTTGGGGGGGCGTGTGTATAAGTGAGTTGGTGTATTCAGAAAGTGAGGGGTGATAGATTTTGGAGTATAGAAGGGAAGGAAGCTCTGGGCATTAGAATTGCCTGGGGTAGAGCTTCTTAGTTGGTGTTAGTTATCATGGGGTTTGTTTTTTGTCCCAAGGACAGACGGGAAAGCGTTTTGTTGGAGAATCAAGAACAAAAGACGGGAAAGCTTTGCGTTGAATACTCCAGAACTCCAGAAAACTTCCGTTTTTGCCGTCCAATTGGATGGTAGACTTCAACGTCACGTTTGTGATGGAGCTGGGTAGGTAGTGACGTGGGTCAATTTTACCCCTCTATAGGGTATGATTTCGGGGATTCGTTGGGATGGATTGGAGACGCCTATGTCTGAGTGAAGTGGCGTGGTATATGGTATGTTTAGAACTACCCCACCTATCATTGACTAGGTCTTGTAAAGATACAGGGCATGACATACATTGGGGATATTCCACATAACGTCATTGAAAAAAAGATCCATGGAACTCATCAAGTGATGTAAAGAAAAGACATAAAAAATGCCACCCCCGCAATGTGAAGTCCCATCAGTCCCGTTCATCAACACTAACAACATCGTTCATCATCATAATTGGAGATGCGTTTTTCTTACTCCTCATTAACCCCACCGCACGTTCTTGTCCCATCACGGACGAGGGGGAGGCTCTGCTTCTCCAGTACGGTACCGGGGATGGGAGGCAAAAAAAACAGACAAACCCATGGATAAGGTGATGCAGGTGAGCTGAGTGACCATAAGGTGAGTTTGAAAGTGAGATGATGGTAACGATCGACCTGGACCTTTAAAGAGGTCCGAGCTTCTGGGCATTTTTTGCGTTGATCAGGCCATTGCCGATGCGTTTATATGGTCTTATTATTTGATGGGGCGGGCGTTTTTTTTTCTGGGACTGTTTTTCTAGGCAAAAAACAGGGGGATTGACTAGCGTTATTCCCAGAGAAGAGCCATCGGAATTGGAAGGACGGACGGGTCGCTTTTACTCGGGTCGGTTGTGACGGATTTAAATGGGTGAATGACGAGTGTGTGTATGCGTTTTTGGCCTTAAGACAATACTGTCACGTGGTAGATGATACAACGGAGATGACCACATCAAGGACTATCCACTTGGATTAGGAGGACGATGATGAAATACTTGGAGAGTCCAAGGAAGCGGGGAGCCGGAACAAAGGGGCTTTCAACGACCATGTCAATTGAAGCGGGGATTTCCGTCAAAACAAGTGTCTTACAGACGAAGAAAGGAGGGTTCGATTGGAGTGGGGTGGTTTTGTACGATGCCGGGTACATAGAATAGGCCCGATAGTGTGGTCTGGGCTGGACGATAGTAGGACTTACATAGATTTGTTAGGTGGAGATGTTATATTCGTAGTGACGTTGAACTGGTGACTATCTGGTTGGTTAATTCACATCAACGGAGACCCACTTATAACGACAAGTGGCAGCCGGAGCGGAACGGAGATGTGGAGACCTACTGGAGTTGAAAATCGAGTAATATGTAAAAGAAGCATCAAGAAACCCAAGAACAGAGACCATACCAATCGCCATGTTTATATATCTATACCATCAAGGCCCCTTAGAAAGCAATGCCCTAAATCGGATAACAATCTCTGTTTTGCATATCCTAAACGCAAGTCTACCTCTATGATAACGAATACTTTGATGTCGGAGGGAATTATCCGGCCATGTGGTGCCACTTTGATGCGATGCAGATATTGAGTCCGGGCTTTTGGGTCTCGTGTGGATGGTAGAATCTGGGGAAGTTTCTGTATATGAGGGTCTTGTGACGGGGAAGAGTTACTTTTTTGTTTTGCGTCGAGATGGATAGAGGGACTCGTGACTCGTTAAGGAGTTGACTTTTCTAGGAGATCTGTTATTCTCCGGTATCAACTTGGGTATCTACATGTATCATAAACACACGAGGGTCGTACCATTCTGGGCAAAGCCCCTTGTCCTATACATATTGTATGTAAATACACACAAACTAACGTCCGAAAGCACCCCAGACTTTCACAACGTGTCACAAGTCATCATCACCATCTTAGCGTCAACTAATTCAACATCACCACATCCAAACCTCATCTTCTAAATTGTCAACCCTATGTAAACCCTAGTCTTATATCCCAGCACACTTCCCTTCATCCGAAAGAAACGCCCCACTAGCATCCGAGAAACGCAAGCTAGCCCTGACAAGCTTGCTCCTCCTCCTAATCCCAGGCAAAACCACACGGTCATGTGAATATATTGGAGAATCTAGAAAGCGGGTAAGGAAGCCATAAAGGAGTGTAAGTAAACGCGAGGCAACTGAGAAAAGAGGGGGAAACAAGCAAGGAAGAAGGTAGGACTTCGAGGCTCTGGGGGTTTTGCGGCCGGGTGGACGGAAGTGCGTTTTTTTTAGTGCGTGCGGAGAGACTTTGGGGATGGACTTGGTCACGATGGAATCAGTTGGGTTTGAAGTATGGTAGTTCCGGACACATGGAAGAAGACCCCGCTGGGGCGTTTTCAACCCCGCAGTCAAAGCAGAATGTCCTAGAGCTTGCATTGTTAGTGTCTCAGTGAGCTACGTAAACTTGAGTGTATCACTCATCACTCATTCATCCCTGAGACCCCTCTCACTAAACTAACTTCATCTCACTCATCTTTGGAGATTCTACCCTGGTTTCGTACACCCCTTCCTAACCGTTCTACGCAAGGAACCTCGCGTCTCTCGGCGTCCGAGTGATACGTCGGCTTACATCTCTCGGTATGTATACGCCCCTACGTTATGTTGTGGAATGGAGATGGCGGAGCATGTGACGTCATGTAGATCGAGTGATCTGTTTTGGTATCGATAACTGATCTGATTAAAGATGGGGTTTAACCCTATGGATGTGTGAGTTTGGAGAGGAAGATGCCGGAGTGATAGCTACGGGTATTGGTGGGTTAAGGTTGAGCGTTAAGTCTTTGACGTAAACATAACCTAGAGCTTTATGGCAGATACAGACTTAATGTCAACAAGCCTTTGCCTAGATCCGTAAACCACACCGCGTTGTCACCCCGCAAATACGACATTAACCGTCCAAACCACTACAACCCCACAAACATTCCGTAACACAACCGGCAAACATGCGATGAACGTCACCTTACAAGACTACATAAATTCTACATGCCAAGTACATACGTACATCCATACATATATACCCAAAAACCCAAGAAATCGCCACCCCGCATTTTCATTTCCATCCTCCACGTGACCACGCCATCGCGTGATATTCCAATCCCAAGAAATCCCATGTCCAGAAACGTATTGGTCTCCCAGGAGACTCACGTGGTGATGTACACATTAAACACACATATGTATCCATGATTCGTCCGCCTTCATCACACTTTCTTGACCACCAACATATCTCATATCAAACTACCAAAATGTCTTCATACCTACCACGATCCAATTTAACAGTCATGTCCATGTTCTGGGCCACTCTGGGCTACGAGCCATCTACTTTGTCTGTTTCCCCACCAGTTTTTACATCTACTGATGCTACATCTACCGATGCGATATCTACCGGCGCATCAAAATCCAAAGTCACATCCACCAAGTCTTCTACCACCGAGACAACTGCTTCTGCGCCAAGGGAGATACCTAGGGCGAAACAATCTACTTATACGTCGTCTTCCGTTTCCGACGGGATGGCTTCTTTCGATTCCAACTTTGGGGCACGTTCTATGCAGAGATATTTAGATTAGATGGTGATATACCTACATGTGTATATAAGATACATCACTCTCGTCAGGTAATACATGACGTCATCGATATCTGTGTAAATAGCTTCGGGAATGAATACGACCTTACATGAACATGTCAGACTGCATAATTGTGATGTGTTTAAAGTGTATGGGATAAAGTGGGCCTCTTCACCATGCGGGGTACTAGAATGACGATGACGATGATACTGGATGTCTCTATAAATGAAGATAGTAATCTCAATATCACGAACGACTGATTAATTAATCATAACATCGAGGTGATTACTGTTACCATCACCTATATACCATCATTTCCCCCCAGAATCACGCTTCCTCCTTCCCATTTTAACCCCAACCAACCCTACAAATCACTATAACCCTGACCCCCAACTGAGCAAGTTTCACCCCGCCCCCACGCTCGCTCCACCCACCGATCCAGTCCCAACACCGCCTAACCAAGCCCCCCAGAAATCCAGAGGCTCAGCACTCTATCATCCACGCAATACTTGCTCACAAATGCGCCAGCCAGCGCGAACCCATCCGGGTACTTTCTAGGCCCAAGTTACAAATCAAGAAGCCGTCATATCCATATATAAAGGTCATGAATCCTCCTGATTGTCAGGTTCGCCCCGTTCCTTCCATTGTTGGTGGGTACACAAGATTTCAAGAACCCTTGTCTGAAACGTCATCTATAAGCTACTAGAATTCTTTACGACAACTGTCTTTTTTCTTTCTTTCTTCTTTTTTATCTATCTTTGTTTTTTTAGAGATATACTATCGTCAAAATGACTCACACTTACGAATTCCAAATTACCATGTCCTGCGGCGGCTGCAGCGGCGCTATTAACCGTGTTCTGGGCAAGCTTGAAGGTATTTCTTTTGTTCTTTCGGGCGGCTTATTGACCATGATACTAACTTACTTACCCCTCCCTTTAGGCGTACAATCGCACACCGTCTCTCTCGAGACACAATCGGCCACCGTCATCGCCGAAGACTCTCTTAGCTACGAGACCGTTCTCGCCAAGATCGCTAAGACGGGCAAGAAGATTACCGCTGGCAAGGCTGATGGTGAGGAGAAGAGCATTGAGGTTGCGACCGAGTAGATATATTGTTTTGTTCATTTAGATTCAGTGATGAGGCGGGCTATTACATTGTGAAATCCTATTTTTCTTTTTCATTCAAAATTATATACATACATATTGAGAGCCGGCCTCGTTCGTGAAGATGCCTGCATCACCGTGTCATATAAATATCATAGAGCTGTGCCGGGGGGACTTGACCCTTTGAGGATATCGGCCCATTCATCGGTAGGTTTCTCATCCGGTCGGTGGGGTTCGCTGACGTGGAAACTCCGGGTTACTGTGATTGCCGCCACTAGATCTGGCGGGTTTGCTTTAAGAGGGTTCACATCCTTGATTTCCGCTTCGGTAGTCGCCGCCTTTTCGACGTCCTTTTCAGAAAGTTCCGGGGCATCTTCGTCACCGTCAAAGTCGGAGGATATACTCTTTGTGGTAGAAACACTCTTTTCCAAGTCGAATTTGTCGTCGCGGGTGGATAATCGGAAGGTAGCGGGAATGTTTGCTAGGGTGATTGATAAGGTTTGTAGGATTCTGTCATGTATTAGTTTTTGTAATACGTCAAGGAAGGATATACGTACGCTGTTAATATGTCTAGACGAGATACGCCAGGTGAGACGACAGGTCTATCGCCAAGAACGTAATTCTGGGCTTCAGTCATGCCGATAAGAAGGAGCATACTAAATGGATGTTAGTTATATGTCAAGAGCCCAAGACCTGAAGAACAAAACATACCCAATAACTCCAGATACAATACCCCAATAACCCCTCTCTGCAGCCAATTTAACCCGTCTAACACAAACAACACCAACAATCGCCCAAAACACACCCAAAACGACCCACCAAGCAACAGCCAAGCTCATAGCCGTTTCTCTATCCACACAGCTTCCTTCAACAGAGACATCCCAGAGCATATCTAACGGGGTACATTGTAAATTGGCGGTTAAAAGCCCCAGTAACGTCAACGCAGCCAAGGCAGATAACCAGATTCCGACATATCGTGGACGAAGACCCCAGAGAATTGCAGCGAGAGAGAGTGACAAACTTAATGTTGTTAATGGCGTGGCTGTATGGTGGAAATGGAGTGTTGGTATGGGATCATGGTTTGCGGCGACAGAGACGATTTTAAAGGTTCCGGAAACAAAAGTTGTGACCTGTTTGTTTGTTAGTTGGTTATTCCCCTGGTGATTATGTATGAATACATACCAAAGAAGTGTATAGACACCACCCCATCTTCCAACCAGTTCTAAGCCCACGAATGGCCACCGAACCAAAAACAACAACCCACCCAACAACAACCGCCACCAAAACTCCCCAATGCCAACCCGCCGTAGCATCTCTTTTCATAAACAAATCCATAACGAGAACGAAAGAAACAAAAGGAATCGTCACATCAAGCGACTTACTTCTTCATTTCCCAATCATCTAAACTTCTCCGTCCCTTCTTCTCCTTTATATATATACAATACAACCAAGTACCGAAGTATCCAAGTCCGCGACAATTCGCATAGTCTCATGCGTCTCATGGCTTCTCATGCGTTAGGCGGAGGGGGTCATTCATATCGCCGGGTCGGAATGCGGGAGAGTAACAGGGGCTTATCGGGGTGAAACGATTTAGAAATTTAGGAAATCTGGGTTTCCTCATGAATTGTCTAGAGTTTTTGGAATCATAATCTCATGATTTGATGGGATTTTCGAATGTTAATGGATCTTCTGGTTATTCCCCGAGTGACATACGTCAGTCATGGCATAATTAGATTCTCATGATCATAAATTTTCCGATTCCATAGTCAACTACATACATATGTGCATACTAAATTTGTACAATACATTATGCCCACTAATCCATGATAACCCCTGTCGGTGATCATCATGAAACCATACCAAACCTTATTCATCGGATACTTCCCTACCCCGAACCCCCCGGAGGTACCATTGAACTCCAATTATCCACAAACATAAACACTTCATCCATCTCCTCTTTCAGACCACCACCACCAAACTCGCGCTCGTCAGAAAATCCCCCCTGGACCCTCATCCCAAAGTCTAATCCCATGTCGTCGCCTGACAAAACAGTATGTCCCATGGTCATTCCCCCCGGTACAACCGCCGCATTCATCGGGTGATGGCCATGATGCGAGACATGTTCCGTCAACCCCATACCCATTTGCATAGCCGCCGGCCCAGGAATTCCCGGAAGTAACGATTGAGGCAGTTGTGCTGGGTACGGAATAGGTTGGTTCGCTGGGGCTTGTGTTGTGTGCATATTCATATTCCGAAGACACATTGTTTGAACGAGTTCTAAACCACTTTCCACATCTTGGACCTTGGCGTCTCGTCGCTGGACACTCCAAAAGACAACAGATAGCGACGTGATATCGTTAATATCCAGTGCTGACACGCCGCCTACCAGGAAATCCAACGATGCCCTTACAGTGGCGACTAGTCTGTTTGGAGCAACCACTTCGTTACTTAGATGTGGTGTTATATCCGGAGAAAACGGTGCAGGCTCATCGGCGAAATGATGTGATCCGGGTCCGGCACTAGAGGACGTCCTTGATGTGAGTGCGTTTTTAACAAAGAAGCAAAGAGAGAAACAAGCCTGGATGATATCTTGACGAAGCATTTGGCGAAGCATCTCACGGATTTCACCTGTAGCTGTCTTTCCAGGATCCATCTCATCAATATATCGAAGAATCACCATAGAACTTCTCAGATACACATCGGTAATTTTATCCGGCGCATCAGAAACTCCCAGGGCAAACGGCCGGTAAAGCGCCAGCAAAGGTCTTCTCACATGCATATCGATAATAGCATGGTGTCGCCAAATCCGGGTTCCTTGGTCTGAATGTCGAGGAAACACCAGGTTGATATCCTCAAGATACTGCTCTAAACGAGTCCCGAGATCTAATATCTCCGAGTAGTCTCGTACATTATCAATGCGATGGACAACATGCGATACGCGTAGTCGCGCATTCAACGTCTTTGCCGCATAGCAATGCATTTGACAGTCGGTAACTTCCTCGATTGGTTTCCCCGTTGGTAACTCCGTCATTCCTTCTAATAAGCTCGTATCATCGATATTCAATGCTGGTTTTGTCGTGTAATCACCATCTCGAACCAACGCTGGTAAATTACACAACATAGAGACATGCAAATCCATATCCAGAATGGAATACCACAACCGCCGTCTTAACTCCCCCGTAAATACAGGCATCTTATCATACTCAGACGGGTCCCGATGCAACCCCATCGTCATGGCCATTCTAACGACATACCCCAACTGTGTCCACGTATCATGATCTCTCGCCAACGACGTCAAACTCTGACAATGAAGAAGCAACAATTCCGTCTGCAAAGTAGTGATATCCACCAACTGTTTTCCTCTCAAACTATCCAACCACGCTCTAACCAACGCACACGCCGTCGGAACATGCACACCAACACCTCTTTGATGCGTCATACCATTCCCCTCCGCCGCAAACCGCGATCCAATCGCCACCGTAGCAAGCAATTGTGGGAGAAAATACGCATGCGCATCCACGTTGAACTGTTGATTAAAGTACATTTCCACCTTCTGCCAAAAACTCGGAATATGAAGGAACCGGAAAACAACCTCGCTGGTTTCGAAATATGTCTGTACAAGCCGTTTACAAACATCGGGAGGAGGTAACAAGTCTTTCATTCGTTGAGCCGTTGAGATCATTGATTCAACGAATACTGGAATCGGGGCAACCCGTGTTCGATGGGCATCTTGAAGTAATTTATGGAGATTCTCCAATTTAATAAAGAGTTCTCTAAGACTTCCCGACCGGGTATTCAACAACGATTTTGCTTGAGGGAACTAAATTCAGTTAGCAAACCACACTTTCTACTGCCAGTTCTTCAAAAAACAAACTTACCAAATTCACCAAAACTCTCGGACTATTCTGTCCGAAAAACCGCGTTCTCAACGCATCACTTTTAATAGTCAACTGACGAATCGTCTTAGGTGAAGCCGCATTAATCATTTTCGATCCGGAATTGTCAGTTCGCGCGGGACTCTTAGCCCCCAACGCTTGTTCCAACCGTTCCAATCTGGTAACCAAGTCTTCCAACGATACAAACTCTCCATTCCGCATTAACCCGATTCGTTCCTCCCGTACCGGTCCCTGAAGCACCGATGACGGCCTTCGTGCAGAAACCACTGTGTTTCCGTCTCTCCCGGGAGTTCCCGAGATGTCCACCTCCGCGGCACTTCCGCCCGTGGTACTCTCCAATAATACCTTCTTACTAGGACGTTCCCGTTCTCTCTCCTCTTCACTCCCGTCTGAAAACCCGTCGTTTCCGTCGCCTGAGTATCGACATAGTCGGCGAGACTTGTTACATTGGGCACATGGCATGCCGCGGTTACATTTCAACTTCCGTTTCCGACATTCCGAACAAGACTTCACCGGACGAGGTCTCTTTATACTGCGTGCGTTATTTGCCGGGTTGGCATTCGGTTGCGGAAAATTATTAATCGGCCCAGCAGTTCCCGTCTGCATCGCCGCAATCTGACTCGTCTGCGCAGCATGATACTGCATCAAGCCCTGCGAAACCTGTTGCGTACTCGGTTGACCCGTCGGTAGCGCACGCGGACGTTCTTGAAACCCATCAAAAAGCGCCTGTCCATCTCGGTCCTGGGCACTTTGCCAAGCGTCGCGATCAGCCATGTGCTGGAGATGTATCTGTTGCGGGTCCTGTGGATGTGTCGCGGGCCCAGCAGGAAAGCCCGTGGGGCCGTCGATACCATCTTCGATTCCCGACATGGTTTTTGTCGTGGCGGGGCGTGGGCGTGGTAAAGGCGGGTCGGGTCGGGTCGGGTTATTAAGATGTCGCCGACACGGGCGGGGATTTTCGCGGGAGAGAATGTATGGAATTCACCACTCAGCTCAATCACTGTGGTCGATCAATGCGCCGCGACTTATCGATAAGCCAGGCTGGGTTTGAACAGATTAGGCTAGGCTGGGATGGGATGTCTAGGGATTGACAGATGATGTGACGAGCGATTCGCAGGAAATTTAGATAGAGACAACCTCCGTCTGCCTTGAATTTTAATTGATTATGGGAAATGTCGGTATGTATGTCAAAGACCACGTGAATGTAATCCAACAAGATCCCTCTAAATCCAATAGAATAGCCGAATCCAATCCAGGAACCGAAACTCCTCTCCTCTCTTTTGATAAAAAAAAGAAATAAAAAAAAAGGTTACAACTAATCCATCCAGGTATGGAAATCACCAAATCCATATCTACCTCTTCCTTTTCCTTTTTCTCCCGTTCTTTCCTTCTTTTAACGTCCTACAAAATCCCAGTAAAAAGAACAAGGCTTACCCGTCCGTGCAGCCACAAAATCCACATCCATCCAACCCCAATATTCATCAAAACCCGTCACACAGAAGGAAAAAAAAATTCAGTCAGTTCTTTGCCTCATTGACTATCTACTACACTACTGATACTACCAACTCGCCCAAGAAAGACACTCGCCAAAATTGAAACATGCCTTACGCCCATGTTACATTCAAGGACCCTAATAACCCTATGGTTGTCCCTCCCCCTCGTCATCGACTTCCTCAACTTGGGGGCCACGATATTCCCCGGGCAGTCTGGTGGTGTTTGTCTCTTGTTCGAGTCCCATTTCTTCAATGCGCTCTTGAATAGCTGCCATGATTCTTTGTGGCATTGTCTCTGGATGGCCATTTTCGTGGAGTTGATCTCGAGCTGTGAGTTGTCTTTGTGTTCCCTCGACTTCACCGTTAGGAACCTCACCTCGTGAACTTGGTAGTTCAGCGTTGGCTTCCGCTTGAATTGCATCGTCACGAGTTATGCTGCGGCGTTGTCGTTCAGCTTGGACTTGGGCGTCAACTTCAGCGAGAAGATATCTTTGCATTTCCTCGTCGACTTCCTCATCGCCACCACCACCACCGAATATAGCCCGAGCAAGATCACCGACCCCTCCGAGGTTAAAGTATTGATTCCAGCTAGAAGATGATTCGACCTCGCCACCACGGGCCTGAACCCAAGGGATCCGTTCAGTCTCGTCGACAAAGATGTTTTCGTCTTCAGCGGGTGGGAGGGGATCGAAATCGTAATTTGGTTGGACAGAGAGAGTTCCGCTGGGTAGTAGGCCCATGAGCTCCGGGTTACCTTCAAGGTAGATGAATCTTGCTGTTCTCAGATCAATCTCCACACCCGTCTTAGCTATTTTTGTGTCGGTAACTTCCCGAGCGACCTTGGTCAACAGCCCCTCTAGTTCCCGGCCCGTCCAAATATCCTTGGCGTAAGAAACGTACAACTCGGTGAACAATGTATCCCCTTCACTCGGGGCTTCCTTGCCCCAGATGCTTGCCGGTGCATCAATCTCCAAGGCCTGGAATAACCGACAATAAAGCCACGGCATACTTTTCATAAGTTGTCCAAGTAACTTCTCCGCTGCTTCAACCTGGTCCATTTGAACCAGCGCTGGGACTACCGAGTTCCGATAGTATAGATTCTCCCCGGCCAACGCGGCAGCCCCTCCTTGTGCTTCCCGTTCTTTCATGTACTGGATAAGCCACTCAGGGTTTCTACTGCGCACAGCCAACATGTGAAGAACATGGTTCATACCCATATAATCCTCTTCGGGTCCCAAACCCATTATCATCTTGGCCCACTCAAATGCCGTCCCTAGAGCTCCTTTAAGGACCAACCCTCTAACATTTCTGTAACCCGCCAGGAAGAAGCGGCGATTTGAAGGTCGTGAACACGGTAGTCTCGCATTTCCCACTTCCAAATCCTTTCTAAATGACGACAACGTCGCTCTACCAAACGTGAAAAGAGCTCTCTGCGTCAAGTCGGCCGCAACGTTGAGATTCTTCTCATGATCCTTTGCAATGAGGTAGCCCTGCAAAAGGAACAGAACATGATATGCTAAGAAACTCTGTTAGTAAAATACTTCTTATGTGCAACTTATAGAAATACTCACGATACTGTAAAACCCCATGAATCATTCCCTGGAAATCTCCCACCATAACCAACCCCAAAAAGCCTTTAACACCTCCCCAGAACTCATCGCTTCCACAAAAAGCATACTCTGTTCCACCTCGCGCATCCCCAATCTTCTCCATTTTCAACCCACAAACTCCCGCCTTAGGCCACTCATCCTTCCCCTCCACAAAGATATTCTTCTTTAAAATCACCTCTGGCAACTTCTCACCCGGCCGACCCTTCAACACATGTTCCAACGTAATCTGATCACCGGGTCTCGGTGCCCGAACAGGATTCAAGTTGTCCATCGTGTTAATTGCCGAACGCCCAAAGACAGCGATCATCTCATTGCGTTCGCGGAGGTTTCGTGGCGTGAGTGTGAACAGTCGGTTGGCGGGGTTGACGAAGACTGGTGGGGTAGATGGTTCCTCTTTGGTAGTCTTTCCTTTCGTCTTGGACTTATTCTTGGCCTCTTGTAGTTCAAGTTCTCTTATAGCCTTATCAATCTCATCCTCTTCCGACTCCGACTTCTCCACGACCGGGGCAACCTTCTTCTTCGCCTTCTTCCGATTCTTCTTCTTCTTAGGCTTAGGTGCCTCAACTTTCGGCTTCTCTTCTTCCTTTTCTTCTTCTTCATTCTCATCCTCTTCTCCATCTCCAGCCTCATCTAACCCCGCCATAGCCCAAATCGACTTCTTAGGTTGAACCTCTTCAATCTCCTCTTCACTGCTCTCTTCAGCCTGAGCCCCAATTTGGTTCGCCGCCTGCTTGGCAGCTTCCTCCCGAGCCATCTGCTCTCGTAACTTTCGAATATGCCGTGAGGACATTTTATCTTGATTGACCAAGGAGAAAAAAACGATGAACCAAAGACAAACTTCCCAAAACAAGAATCTTGAATGCCGTTCTAATCCCCACTATATATACTGCCAAGAAAAGTGGGTCCTGCGTCATACTGACTACAAGTGCACGCATGTACTAGCTTACTGACTACAAGTGAACGCATGTACTAGCGCAATCGGATTCTTACTATTGCCACTCCACATATATAAATACAATTTCAAACATCCGAAAAAAAACAATACCAATAACATAATGAACACTAAAAATACTACTAATCCATAAAATCATCATACAAAACCATCTCCCCGTCTTACTTTGGAACGACTGTTCCATCCGGCATAATAATGAAATCATCCATATCCTCTTCTTCGTCGAACTCGTCGCCCTCAGGAACATCCTCACTCATAGAAAGTTCCGTCTTCTCTTCCGGCACAACGGGTCCCTCACCGCCTTCTCCAAGTTCTTCCTCGGGGACCTCATCTAATACACCTCCAACAGCTCCCCAAACTTCTCTTCTAACCCGCTCTTCAGCAGCTTTCCGATTCCTCTCTACTTCTTCAAATCCGCCACTCTTCTTTAACCCTCCTCTTTCATTGAATCCTTCAATCTCTTTCTGTAGCTTATTCGTCATTCTGCCTTCTAGATCCTTCTCTCTCAACTTTCTCGCCCGTTCAATAGCCTCAACTCTGTCCTCGTGATTCGGATTCAAAGCTCGTACTTCCCCCAATACTCCATCCTTTGCCGCATTTTGATCCAGACTGTTCCCAAGGTGATTCAGACCCTTAGAAAACGACCTTGCCGAACCAGCCGAGACTCCCGTGCCGGTATCCTTCATTTGCTCTTTGGTAGCCTGTTCAACCAACGAGAAAGTCTCTGCAGCTTTCTGCAAATCATCCTTCAGATCAACCAACAAATCCTCCATCAATCTCAACTCGTCGCGTCCCTGGCAAACTTCTTCCAGTTCCTTCTCCCAAATCTTGGTCCAAATTGGTCTCTCAACCTTCAAGTAATCCTCCATCAATCCCAGCTCCTTCTGAATCACGCCAATATCCTTGGTGACAGCTTCCAGCTGCCTGGGCAGAGGCCGAACACCCCGGTTGACCACATCCTTCCGGAGATCCTCCACCAAATCCTGCAAGTCATCGACCTGTCCGACAAGTCTATCCGAGTCAGAATTAAGCTTCTTCCGACCATTAGTAACGTAGGAATAGCCTGCATCACCGTCCGTCCCTTCGACAATAGTCTTGCTAGCAAGTCCCTTGACACCAGCCGCTTTCGTCCGAATCCCAGCCATGGCAGCCTCCATTCCAGACTGAAAGTCGGAATAAGTCTGTCTGAGCACCGCCAGGTCTCTTCGTAGAACCCGAATCTCACTGAGATCTGCCGCTCCCAACTTAGGTCCTCCACGTGCAGCTGAAGGCCCTTGTTGAATAATCGTCTGTGGTGGTGCCGAAGCCAGTCGGTTAACCTCACTAACCGTCTCTTGTTGTTTCTCCGACACCTTGGTCAAGGCAGCACCTTGATTGGCAACACTCTCCTTCACCTGCTCCACCAATTTCCGAAGACCACCAAGACCCTCATCAATGTGTCTCTTGACCTCATCCAAAGGCTCCACATTCAAAACCAGCACTGACCGATCGCTGATATCCGACAAATCCTCTAGCTCGTGACGAATTCCCGAAACCGAATCTTGAATGTAAATATCCGGCAAATCCACACCATTATGGTGCGTATTCCACGAAAACTTCTCGATGAAAGCCAACTGCAGTCTCCCCAGAGTCAAATCCTTGTCGCCCTCCGGCAATACAAACTTCTTTACCTTATTCTTGTATTGCAAAAACAGTGTCAAATCCTTAGGAGACCCTGGCTCTGAAAATGGCGCGTCTAAACGGGCCTTTTCCGGCGTCCGTGGCTTCGTCCCGTCCAACATAACAGGCGATCTCTCCTCCGGAACAACTGCCATATCAGCTGGTCTCGGCGGCCGAGGTCGGCTCACACTTCCATTTCTTTCACCACCGGCATTTACCCCGTTAGTGACTCCGTTGTTACCTCTCGATGGCGTGGCAACCTCCGTCGGAATCTCTCTCTTCTCTGCAAACTTATCTGGAGTCCCCGTTGGCGAAATATCAAAAGCCGCCCGATTAGGCGTCGGCGGCATCCGCGAAATCCGCTTGGAATTCCTCTTGGTAATCGCCTCTACCG
Source organism: Huntiella moniliformis (assembly GCA_000712465.1). Taxonomy (NCBI): domain Eukaryota; kingdom Fungi; phylum Ascomycota; class Sordariomycetes; order Microascales; family Ceratocystidaceae; genus Huntiella; species Huntiella moniliformis. The sequence continues at coordinate 38,792 of JMSH01000016.1, read as the reverse complement.
CCTCCAATCTATCTGACTCAGCTCGTGAATAATTCGCCGCATCCCGGGGCATCATTGGAACCTCCTGGGAATTCAGAACCTTTGAGATCTGATACTGCGAGTAACGGCGCGAAGCTCGTCGTTCCAAAACCCCCTCCTTTTGCAGTTTCGCCAGCGCATCGGCCGGTGTTCCCTGTTGTTGCGCTTGTTGCGGTGGTGGTGGTGGTGGCGGAGGGAATGACTCCAATGGGAGATCCCCACTAGGTGCCCCGTTTGTCGGGTACGGTGGCACCCCCGGCATGCCGTTGTTAACATTCGCCGGGTAATCGGAACCAGGTGTGGTTTCGCGTGGTCGTACAACGTTGGACTCGGGACGACGGGGGTCATATCTCCGCTGCATGTCGTCGATTTCTTTGAGAATCTTGCCGCCTTGCGATCCGGGGATACTGACAACGCGCTCAGGTGTATTCATAGTTGGGCCACCGGAATCCGTACTGTCGCGCTCACCCACTTGACTTCTACTCTGGCGTTGTCTCAACCGCTGCTGTTTCCGCTTGAGCCCATGAAGCAGGTTGATAATAATATCGCGGATACGAGGAAGATAGCGTTCAAGGCTCTCTGTGCTGGCCTCTTGGCTTAAAGTAGCCTCAAGGATATTCCGTAGCTCATCGGGTACATTTCCTAAATCCGATGTATCCACGTTGATGGCATTAAAGGCTCGGCATGCCATATTGAACTCGTAGCCTAGACGGACGTACACATCGGAGACATTTCCATCCGTAGCTGTCCCGCGGGACCATTTTGTAAGGGTTTCGAGAAGTTGTTTAGTAGCTACGAGTAAATGCGTAACGCTCTTTTCGATTTGCGAAAGGGTAGACGAGGTTCCGCCAGAGGTCTATCATACATATGTCAGTTCTGTTTGTTGTTTGCTATTCCTACTAGATTGAAACAAAAAGACGCCAAGGCCAACTTACACTTGGTCTACCGCCACCTCCGGATCCGGCCTGCGACCGAGACCGAGAAGACCCCGTGGGCCGGGAACTACTAGACAAGCTACCTCCGGGGCTCTGCGACCGGTTAGGCACCGGCATTTGCGGCGGGCCGCCTTCGGAGCCGGGAGAACGGCGTTGTCGTGTCGAGGACATGGCTGATACCCTGGAAAAAGGGGACAATATTAAATATATATATTTAGAAAAATCAAGGTGGTGATGGTGGATTTGGAGCTCGTGGAATGTATATGTGCAGCGATAATAGCCAGCAAATAGTGGCGCGTGGCGTGGGAGTGGGCGTTGGCGTGGTAGGCAAACTGGACGCTATGAATAAAGGGAGTGCGTGTTCGTCTGGTGTATGGGTGGTGTACATATGCAGCTTCTCGAAGCAGCGTATGTATAAAGAGAGGAAGCCCGCTAAGTGACTGAACCAATCCGATGTGATGCGGTCCGACTGTAGTATATCGTGTCGTGGGGTGGGGTGGGGTCTGTCAAGAATTAATCAATCAATCAGGACGATTGACAAGAACAAGGGATGTTGGTGGATAAGAAACGAGACGCAGATTTCGTAATCGGCAGATTGATGGAAGGAGGGATTCCACTTGACTGAAGGGACAATCAGTACATATGAAGAAACCCTTGAATTTGGGGTTTAACTTTTTTTGGGGGAGTTCCTTTGGCTGGAGCTTGCGTAAAGCAGGAGGGGCGTTTATTTTTTCTTGTCTTCTTTTTCTTTCTTTACAGGCGAATTAGGCGGAGGATTGGGGGCGTTTATAGAGAAAAGAGGAATAATGTAATCAGACAGGACAGGGAATGAGAGTCAAGACATAGAAGGCGAAGGTTCTGGGTTTCTTAGTATATTCGGGCACGGCACGGAACGAGGACGAGACGATACAATTTGATATAAAACGGGGTTGGTGTTTTTCTTGGGGTTGATTCTGACTAGTTTAGAGGCTGGTCGGCCAGTTAAAGATGGAGAGAAAACGGTCGAGCGCGACAATTAGAATGGGGTTCTAAGTGAAATGTTGAGTACGTACCAGCTGACTGGTCAATCTTATCAATATAGAAGATCCCAAGGCTATTCAGCGAATGACGGGAACAACGAAACCTTGTACTATAATACTGAAACAGTCTGTCCCATGGGATCTCATCATTCTTAGATGTCTATATTCACGTTGCATTGATTCATATTCACGTTTGCATGTTCATCTGGGTTGGCCATGTTTCTAGGGTTACCACATCGGTAGTTCACAAACAAGTCACGGGTGATCGTCATCTTCCCTTATAGAATGTATGCAGATCGATCTACCATGCTGAAACGAAACTGACCAGACAAGCCATCGTAATGTCATGCCATGTGCATTCCCGCTGCAAATGCACATGAACAGGATGGTTCCGAAGGACAAGCTATCTGCAGTGACCACGTTTGGTAAATAGCAAATATATTCTGTATGTACATACAACTTAACAAAAAGCTACCCTGAAAACCAGCTTCCCGCCCATTCTACGGCCTTCCGTCCCATGAAATATCCTCTGACTACACTGGATACTACCGGGCCGAGATAAGCCGGTGTTTTGAACTTGGCAACGGTTTCCACCATGAGAACTACTACCTCGCTAGCGTGTCTTCCAGGGTGGAATCGGACGGTTTTCATGTCGTGAGTGAGACGCATGTAGCTCTGCATTCTTGGAATCATGACCTTTTCAGAGGCTTCTACCTGGATATCCACGGATTGACGGATAGATTTACCATCTTGTGAGGCCTGGATACCAGAGATGATAGCCTTGCTAAGACCAAGAGCATCTTCGAAACCGACGTTGACACCTTCGCCAGCAAATGGGGTCATAAGGTGAGCTGCATCGCCGATGATGGTGACGCCTTCTTCATGTTCCCATGCGAAATTAGTGGGTAGCTCGAATAAACTCTTAGCTTGGACATGCCCCTTGGAACTCCTCACGGCCTCAAGTAGATTCTCATTCCACCCTTTCATCTTGCTTAAGACAAATGCCCGTAAAGTTTCCGGGTCAGAGGCATCGACACCCTCGGTATGTCCCGGGAGAAACCACTCTGGGTCTTCCTCTATCCAGAAGAAGGTGACATTCGTCGAGCCATCACCTAGTTGCATCAAGACAAAGTCATATCGTCCGTCAACATGGTAAAAACAAGCGCCCTTGTTAATGGTCTCTGTGACCCATTGGTTCCCCCCTGCTGGAATCAACGTCGTGATGTATCCCAAGCCTGCGTAACGAGGTTTTACCGGTGAAAGTGTCTTTCTCACTTTACTCCAAGCACCCTCCGCTCCAACAAGATAATCGAAATCAGAAGCAGTTTCACCGTTCGCAAAAACTAGTTTCCGTCCCTCCGGACTCTCTTCGACGGTCGTCACTTTATATCCCCACTTAATCGTATCTTCAGGCAAACTCTCAATGAGAATCTTCCTCAACAAAACCCTATCAATCTCGGGTCTCTCCTGCAATTTCTTGCCACTGTCGCCACCCAATACCATATGTATCTTTGTCGTCTCGTCACAGATGGCAAGATACTGGCTATCATACCGGGCATGTTTCTTGAATTCTTCAAAAAGCCCGGCTGCTTGGAGGGCAACGAGGCCAGTGTCATCGTGAAGATCAAGTGAGCCACCTTGGCGACGGAATGAGGCAGATGGCTCCGCTTCGTAGATTGTACACGATACAGAAGCCTGGATTAGGAGACGGGCGAGAAGACAGCCTGGTAGTGTTAGTTATGGGAGTGTCTGTGTAAGTGGGTTACACATCAGATAGAACTTACCAACAGGGCCGGCGCCAACAATGGCTACTTTGAAAGACATTTTCTCGATGTGTGTATTCACATGGAAACAAAATCAAGTCGCCATTGCGGCTCTACGTCAGACTATATACTTACTCATAACCTAATTTCGCCAGGCCAATATATACCTAAAATACGCCCACTTACAGACACCGCCCGCGCCGACCCCTCCGCAAAGTTAGGGTTCCTTGTCCACCGGTCCTAGGGTTTCAAAGTTCCTGATCTTACATTAAACCAGACCCAGTCTTTCTGGTAGCCTAGTCTCGTGGTGTGGTCTCGTAAACTCGGCTACCTAGTGCCCAAAGCAAAGGGAATCCTTCGTTCTCTCAAAGAATAGGACACCCCAGTTTGGGCAGGTTTACCCTTTCCAAGTGACGTATACCTCTTTTATCCCCTGTTTTTTGGGGGCACTTGAAGGGGCATTTTGGATGCTATGAGCACGATCTTTTTGTTTCTTGAATGGGGTTTGTGTTTCATACTATGGTTTGTTATATGGTCGTGGCGTGGTTAAGTCTTTCGTGGTACTCTTTTGAATATATATAATCAATCTGACGATCTTGTTCTTTCATAATCTACATCTGCACGAACTCCTACCTACATATTCTCCAAATCCTTCTCGTCTCTTAGGTCGTCTTCGCATAACACCCGATCTGACCAAATCAATCATCACCAACATTATACGTACATCCATAAATCCCTCGCAACCAGTACCAAAGAACAACATCACCAAAACTTCGCGACATGTCATAAAACATCACTATCTAATCATTCCCTCCACCACCTAAAATGTCAACCCAAGCTCTCTCCGCGCGACACCGCGGTGGCGAAGAAGCAGCTGGTCTGTTAAGAACAAGTGAAGATGCACGCGATAGTATAGATTATCTTCCCAATCGGGACTCCGAAGAAGGCGACGACCGTGATGCCGATGGTGATGTCGTCTTGAAGGCCGACGCGCCTGGCTGGTTCGTTAGTCAGTTAACTGCTTCCGCGGGGATATCGGGACTTTTGTTTGGCTGTAAGTCTTGTCTTTATAGTATATGTACAAACAGAAACTAATGTTTATAGATGACACTGGAATCATCTCTGCAACACTAGTCATGGTCTATTTCGATCTATCAAACCGCGCACTTACTCCTCTCGATAAATCCCTAATCACATCCGCTACCTCGCTCTTCGCCTTGTTACTATCCCCATTCGTAGCGACTTTGGCGGACACCCACGGCCGGCGCCGCATCATCTTACTAGCCGATTGTCTCTTCATAGTCGGCGCCATGATCCAAGCCTTCTGCACAACCGTCCCTGTAATGATCTTTGGTCGCTGCATAGTCGGAGCCGCCGTTGGAGCCGCCAGTTTCGTCGTCCCGTTATATATCTCGGAGATCGCCCCCACCCGGCACCGCGGCCGTCTTGTAACTGCCAACGTACTCTTCATTACTGGTGGTCAAGTACTAGCATATATAGTCGGATGGGCTCTCACAGAATATGGTAACCATGCTTATGCTTGGCGCTGGATGGTCGGTCTTGGTGCTGTCCCGGCAATCTTACAACTCTTCCTTGTCCTCTCCATGCCCGAAACTCCCCGTTGGCTCGTCCAAAAAGGTGATCTTGCGACCGCGCGCACCGTCATATCAAAAGTTCACGGATGTCTTCCATCCGGTGCGGACCCGTTAATCCGGTCTATCCAACTGGAAGTTCGAGCCGAACAGGAAACATCGGCGACTATCCAAGCGCGACGGGCCGAGAATGGCGGAGAACGGTGGTTCCTTAGGTGGCTCCCGGATACGTGGATGGAGTTGTTTGGTTCTGGTAGAAATCGGAGAGCATTGGTTATTGCGTGTTTGTTGCAGGGCCTTCAACAGTTGAGTGGATTCAACTCGTTGATGTATTTCTCGGCGACTATCTTTACTATGGTTGGGTTTGATCAACCTACCTTGACGAGCTTAACTGTAGCTGGGACAAACATGGCTTTCACTGGACTTGCTCTGGTTTTGATAGACCGTATTGGTCGTCGTCGAATCCTTCTTTCTTCACTTCCCTTGATGGCCATTGGGTTATTAGTATCAGCTTATGGTTTCTCTCATCTTCAGCTTCTATCCAAGGGAAACCCGGGCGTCCTCATCTTAATAAGTTTTATGCTGTACGTCGCCGGTTACGCCATTGGAATCGGCAACGTCCCATGGATGCAATCTGAGTTATTCCCCCTCTCGGTTCGTTCAGCTGGTAGTGGAATTGCCACCGGTGTCAACTGGGGCGCCAATTTTGTCGTAGGATTAACCTTTCTCCTCATGATGGACACTATTGGTGCTCCTTTAACCTTTGTAGGTTACGCCGTAGTTTGCATGCTGGGCTGGCTTGCAATCTACTTTATATATCCCGAAACTGCGGGCCTATCACTCGAGGAAACAGCCAACCTTCTCGAGACAGACTGGGGAGTCTCCCGGTGATCTTTCCTTTTTGCTTTTGCGTTTCTTTCTTTGTCCATCTATTTTACAGAGTCTACATCCCTATCAGGTAGTAGAAACCACATCCAGCTAATGTTAATCACTTCTTATTTCATCTTCGAAAATTTATCTCGTGTTGTGAATGCTGGCCCTTTTGTCCCTCGTGTGAAACAACAGGAATGTGTCTTAGATTCCCTCCCTTCTCGTCCAACTAGGAACTCGCTTCGCCGTTTTTATTATGCCTAATCCGGGTATGTTAACTACGTGCCGTTCAAAACTATGGAGCTGCCCGTTTAGATACGTCATTACAAAATGGCGCAGTTGATAACTCGGCAGGGACGTCCCTTCCCGATGTTCATATGTCAATAAAATGCGCATGCAACTATCGGCAAAGAAAAACTCGGGTCCCAGACGGACATACAGCTCATAATAGTTTGTACCCGTGTCACCATCGCACTAGCGATCACCATCTCTCTAGTGACAATATCAATAACAAAATTTCTCCATATCGTCTGTTCAAACATATCTAACAATTCATATCTCTATCCATAATGGAAGGCCCCGATCGTCCCCCCATTCCCCGGCTAAACAGCGAGAACGCCGTCGATGAGTACGTTGAAGCTGCCGCTGTCGACGCTACCGATCCCGTGACATTACATCCGCATCTGCATCCACACCACTCAGTCGAACCCCAGAATCCCGATGATGGTGCCTCAGCATACTCGTCTGACTCGAATCCTCACTACCGTCGGCCCGCAGCCGTGGGCATGACAACCGGGACATCGATTTCCTCATCTGGCCGTATCGACCATATCCATCTAAGTCGTGTGCACACCGCACGCTCCCAACACTCCGGGACAGTCGGTGAATCGAGGTCCCGCGCTCCAAGGGACTTGCCACCTCTAGGTGGAGGAAAGCCATATCCACCGTTACTCCCCAATAAAGAAGACTTCCTCGTTGAATTCACCGGGGCCGATGACCCGCTCCACGCACAAAACTGGCCCTTTCGCCAGAAAGCCATCGTGGTTGTAGTCCTCAGCTACACGACCATGGTAGCAACATTCACATCCTCTGTCTTCTCCGCCGCAACACACACAGTGGCGCCCATTTTCCATGTATCCTCCGAAGTTGCCCTTCTCGGAACAAGTTTATACGTCTTAGGATTCGCTACTGGCCCGACCCTGTGGGCACCGTTATCTGAGTTGAAAGGTCGACGACTACCGATTTTGGTATCACAATTTGGGTTTATGGTGTTTTGTTTTGCGGCGGCAACGGCGAAGGATTTCCAAACTCTCATGATTACGAGATTCTTTGCTGGCTTCTTTGGTGCGTGTCCGTTGGCTGTTGTGGCGGCCATTTTCGCGGACATGTTTGATAATAAGTCTCGGGGTTTGGCCATTACCGTCTTTGCCATGACAGTATTTCTAGGTCCTATGTTAGCGCCAACGGTGGGTGGGTTCATTGTTACTTCGCATCTGGGATGGCGTTGGACCATGTATATTGCGGGTATCATGGGTGCATTATCTCTTGTTTTGGACATTTTCTTACTCAAGGAAACATACGCCCCGGTTATCTTGATTTCCAAGGCCGAGTTACTTCGTCGACATACCAAGAACTGGGGTATTCGTGCCCGTCAGGAAGAAGTTGAAGTTGACTTCAAGGAACTCGTGACAAAGAACTTCACCCGGCCTATTCGCATTCTCTTCTTCGAACCTATTGTCTTGCTAGTGACTATTTATATGTCCTTCATCTATGGGCTTTTGTATCTCTTTTTTACCGCATATCCGCTGGTCTTCCAGGGCGTTCACCACATGAAGCCTGGTCCAGCCGGGTTATGTTTCTTTGGTATGATTTTAGGTATGCTCATTGCTGCTATCTTTATTGTCTCACTACAGCCTAGATATGTAAGAAAGTTGGAGGCGAATAACGGTGTAAGTGTTCCTGAGTGGAGAATCCCGAGTATCATTGTTGGTGCCGTGGTATTCCCAATGGGGTTATTCTGGTTTGGTTGGTCGGGGTACAAGGAGGATGTCCACTGGATCGTTCCCACGGCTTCAGGCATATGTTCTGGCTTCGGTATCTTCAGTATCTTCCTGCAAAGTCTGAATTACCTGGTCGATTCTTATCTGATGTTTGCTGCGTCTGCCATGGCTGCGAATACTCTCATGCGATCTGTTTGTGGAGCTGGGTTCCCGCTTTTTGCGACTTACATGTTTAACAGTATGGGAATTGAGTGGGCGAGTACATTGTTAGGATGTGTTGCAGTGGCTTTGATTCCCATCCCGCTTTGTTTCCTATTTTGGGGAAGTAAGATTCGCGAACGCTCCAAGTTGGCTCCGACTACGAGTGTAAATAAGGCCGAGGATAAAGAAAGACATGATGACCGTGATGTTGCTTTGCACGGGTCGAGACCACGGAGGGAGGAAATCATAGAGTAAACTTTTCTCAATCACAGTATATAATACATAGCACACATATCCAAAGCGAGTTAAATCAAAAGAGAAAACGTCAATCTGTTTACCGTTATCCTCAATACCCAAAAAACATCGTCAACATGAAAATGCAAAACGCCAGATACAAGGATTTTTTGATTCTTTTTTTTATTCCAAACAAGAATGGATATCCCTGCCAATTCCCTTTTTTTAATGATGCACAAACCAGAAAGACGAACAAGCAATCTCACACTTACGCGGAGACGATATCCTTCTTGAGAGTACCCTGGAACTGCTTCTTCTCGGCAACGGTCTGGAAAGCACCGTGACCGAACTCAGAAGAGGTGTCGATCCACTTGAGCTCGACCTTCTCGAGGGCCTTGCGGGAGGTGTGGACCCACATGGACTTGCGGAGGGTGACAACACGCTTCTTGACACCGGGGATGGAACCCTTGACCATGACGAAGTCGTTGTTGACGGAACCGTAGCGGACGAAACCACCGAGACTAGGTGGGGGGTTAGTATCTTGGTTTTGAGTGACAGAAAAGGAAAAAAAAACTTACGGAGTGATCTGCTTCTTGGTGATGTCGTTGGCAGTCGAACCACTGGACTCATCACCGGCCTTACCGATGCGGTAGATCTTGTGGTTGACCGAGGTACGGTGGTGGTAACCGTCCTGACCAGAGCGGGCAACAGTCCACTGGACGTGGGCCGGGTGCCAGGCACCGATACAGGCGACCTTGCGGAGACCCTTGTGGGTCTTGCGAGGAAGCTTCTTGGTACCCCAACGGGAGGTGACACCGGCGTAACCGTGACCCTTGGTGACGGCAATGACGTCAATGACCTCGTTAGTCTCAAAGACAGAGGCGACGTCAAAGGTCTTCTCGAAGAGACCGTGGCCGAACTCGACCTTGTCGGCAACGGAACCACCGTTAACCTGGATCTCCATCAGGTGAGCCTTCTTCTGCTTGAGGGGAGTCTTGCTGATCTGGGTGTGGGCAAGAACACGAACGACAGTGCAGTACTTCTTGATGCGCTCGAGCTCGCGGGTGACGGAGGCACCAGCGGTCTCAGAGTGCTTCTTAGCGTACTTGGTGAAGGCCTTCTTCTTAGACTTGTACCAGTTCTTGTAGAAGCGGCGCTTCAGCTCGTCGGACAAGTGCTCAGCCCACACGGTGGTAAGCGAACGAAGACCGCGGGGAGTCTCGATGTAACCAACCAGACCAACAACGACCATCTGTGAAAAAGATGTTAGCCATAGGCTCCAAAAGCCAAGCGGGCTGCGTTGTTCGTACCGGAGGGGTGTCGATAATGCTGACAGCCTCAACGACCTCCTTCTTGTGGGCCTTGGCACCGGGACGGTCCATGTCGCGGACAATGGTAGTCATACCGGCCTTGTAACCCATAGTGGCGGTCAGGTGGACGGGCTTCTTGGCGTCATCCTTGGGGAAAGACTTGACCTTACCCCGGTGACGGGCCGCGCGCTTGCGGGGGAGGTAAGCCAGCGAACCGTGACCTGCTATGTATTAGTATCCTGCGAACCGATCGATAAGAGAGCCATCTGGTTTTTCAAAGGTGCTTGTTTGCCGGTGGTCGATGAACGATTACGGTGTCGAGTATTTGAAAACCAGATCTAGAGAGAGGGTAAACATACGGGGAGCCTCGTACTAAACATCCAAAGAAACCAATCGTTAGCAACCCATCCCAAGACTAGAGAAAAAAAATTCCCAGACAAGCCAGCCAGTCCACGATATATCACAAAAGTCAACCTGCGTGGCAGCTCATCTCTCGAAAAGCCAACACAAACAAGTCCCAACCAATGCTCAACATCCCATCGTAACCGTCGTTATCATGGTGAAAAAATCGCAGCATACCTTGCGGTGAGACATCTTGAATGAACTGAAGTGCCGTTTGTAAGATGGGACAAGAGGTTTCTCAGAAAGGGAGAATTATCAACTTTTGACCAAATTCATGTCCCTCGATTTTTCTTAGAGTGGGGCTTGTGGACTACTGAATTTCGCACACAAATGTGGGGCAAACACCAGAAATTCACTAGGCCCTAACGTCACGTGCTTTGAACATGGGCTAGCGCTGCGAAAAATTACTAACTATCGGACTGGTCCGAACTTTAGCCGCCAGAAAATTCAGGAACCAAAGTCCAGACGGTTTCTCCCAAAGGAAGGACAGGCTCCACAAATAATCCAAAAGACGGCCGACCGATTAGATCCTGCCGCGACCAGGAGGACCAAAGTACATAACATATGGTTCACGAACTAAATCAGCTTCAACATCACCAGATATCATCAGATAATTCTAAAACAAATATATGTGATGTATAAACAAGATATATTTCAACGCATCCTGGCTAGTAAACATAAAGTAAAACAAAACTGTTCCAGTACACTCAAAAAATAACAGAAAACCAAGTGACAAAAAGAAACGCAAAAGAGATATTGAAAAGAAAAAACCATGCAAACCCAACTTGATTGTGCCGATCGAGGAAAGCAACAAAGACGCCCCAATACCGACCATACGCCTCTCAGCCCCTCATCAATAAAAAGTGATATGTATACAACAGAGAGTCGGAAAAGTAGAAAAGTCGCAGAAAACGAAAGACATCGAAACGGCGAGTCTTACCGTAAAGACGCCCTACTCAAAGATTTTGAATGTCGAAGCATGCCGACCACTGACAACGATGAACCCGACTCATTTGCATCGTTTCCTCTAATCCCGAGACTCGGTTTTCGGGCCAATAGCACCGTTCGTGGTGGCAGGAGACTTCTTGGAGTCAGTAGGTGCAGCAGCGGAAGCAGCAGAGCTAGCAGAAGCAACCACTGGCTTCTTATCTTCATCCTCAGCTTCCGAGTAGTTTTCGTCTACATCAACCTTACGAGATGCTCTCTCGGGCTCTGTAGCAGGGTTAGCCGTCCGAGAAGCTGCAGGAGTGTGCTCAGAAGGTGGCCGCTCTTCCGCAGGGTACTCGCGGGCAGGCGGGCCAGTCGGAGTAGGGGCTTGCTCGTGGGAAGCCGGGGGAAGAGGGTGCTGCATCTGGGGAGTTGAATGCATAGGAGTCATCTGAGAAGGCGTCATAGGGTGGTCAGCCTGGGGAGGAGGTGGCCGGGAAGGCTCGCCCTGGTGATACGCCTCGCTAGCAGTGGGTACTCTGGTGGGCTCCTCGGGACGACGAAGCTCTTCCGTTCTGAGGTTCTCTGCGGGGCTGCGGCCATATCCTTCTCTGCTAGGTGTGGACAGGCGACGGTGGCGATCGTCGGAGAGACGTGCCCGAGTCTCCTCGCTGGCCTGCTTTTTAGTAGTAGACTCATCATCCCAATCGCGAGCACGCTTGGAGCCAGAGGGTGGGCCGTGGTCCTCCATGCGACGCATGACACTATCGTGGCCGATTGGTGTGCCCTGTTGCTGAGGGTGAGGAGGGCCCTGCTCAGCAGGACCAGGACCATTGTTAGACGGAGGAGGAGCCTCGTTGTGGTAGTTAGGTGGTGGTTGGTTTTGAGGGTAAGCAGACTGTGGAGAAGGCATACGGCTGTCATGAACACCAGGACGACCATCAGTACGAGGACTACCAGTAGGACGGAACGGCGCCAAGTTGGGCTTGACATCAGGAGCAGATGCCGAGCCTGACTGGGACATGTAGTTGGGATTCTGAACACGATCCCCGATACTAGAGCCAACCTGAGCAGGTGAGGGCTGGTGGTGAGGAAGAGGACCCTGGGTAGGAGCATAATGGCCTTGAGGTGCGGGCTGGCCAGGAGGGCCTGGAGGTCCGGGAGGTCCTTGGGGACCTGGAGGACCAAGAGGACCAGAGCGGGGTGGTGACTGCATACGGCGATTGGGAGGCGGGCCGCGAGGATCCGGACGAGGTTCGCCACGGATATCACGCGGATCTGGGCCACGGGGATCTCTAGGATCGCGCGGATCCCGCGGGTCACGAGGATCGCGGGGGTCGCGTGGGTCACGTGGATCACGAGGATCGCGGGGGTCGCGGGGATCACGCGGATCGCGGGGGTCAGGGCCACGAGGATCGTATGGCGACTGCTGTGTCATCCCCTGAGGAGGGCCGGGAGGTCCCGGAGGTCCTTGGTTAGGAGTTCCAGTGGGGCCTTGAGGACGCATACCCTCGCGGCTAGGAGGGCGAGCCATAGGAGGAGCTGGGCCACGGAAAGGCTCACCGTTGCCACGCTGATCGTAGGGGTTCGGCGGCTGCGGAGGAGGATTGATCTCGGAAAGCCTGTTACCCCAACCACCAGGGCCACCGGGAACGCCAGGGCCAGGAGGGCCGTTGGGACCAGGTGGGCCGCCCGGTCCTGGAGGTCCATTTTGAGCAGGGTGTCCTTGGCCGCTCCAGCTACTAGGTGGACCAGGGGCGGGGGCGGATTGGTGCTGGTACGGGTGAACATCAGCGGGCTGAGGAGCACCCTGAGCGCCAGTAGAGCCGCCGTTGCGCAGGAGGGTAAGACGAGCCTTGATGTGAGGGTTGTTGGGATCAAGTTCGGCGGCGCGTTGGTAAGCATCCATGGCATCACTAATTTGGTTGTTGCAAGACTCATATAACGTACCCAAATCATACCACACCTCAGAAATGTAGGGATTCAGTCGGATCGCTCTTGAGTATGCATCCAACGCATCGCGATATTGGTTGATTTGGTAGTAGAGGACACCAATCGAACACCAGAACGTGGGGTTTCTACCATCACGATATACCGCTTGTTGGTAGGCCTCGTAAGCCTTGGGATACTTTTGCTGGCTCATGTAACAACGACCGAGGAGATACCAAGACTGTGCATCAGTAGGGTCAGCAGCAACGGACTTCTCGAGATGTTCTATGGCTCGCTCTTGGCTCTGGAAACTGCTACTATGCTGGTGATGCAACCAACCAAGTTGCTGAAGCACCTTGGCGTGGTTGGGGTCACGATCCAATACGCGGAGGTAAGCGGCCTTGGCGTTTTCGTGGTCCTTCTGTTGTTCGTGTACATGGCCAATTTGGAACCAAATATCTTCTTCGGTAAGAGGATGCGGTGGGGCATTGACGATGTACTTGAAACATTCCAAACTTTGAGGGTATTTCGCCTGCTGTTTGTAAATTATACCAAGTCGGAAGTAAATCTCGTTTGCCTTTTCGAAGTCAGGCTGCATTTGCATAACTTGCGAGAATGCTTCTTCGGCGTGTTCGAGTGATCCGTAACGGTCGTATAAGATACCAATTCCGTACCACAACTTTGGTTCTTTGACATTTGGGAGATTGACAAGTGCGTTCTGGTACGCAGTGTACGCTTGTTGGAGTTCATCCATCATGAGGTAACAATGACCTGTGAACATGAGAGTTAGTCAGTCAATAGATTCTCGAATACACAATTAGGTCACTTACCAAGACTACCCCAGACTTCACCGTTGTTGCTGTCCAACTTGAGGATGGCCTGAAGGTACTCAATGGCCTTTTGGAACTCTTCGCGTGTGCGAAGAATTAAACTTATTGCGGTCATGGCAGCAATAGAGTGGCGGTTGGCACGCAACGCGCACTCGTAAGCCTGCATGGCGTCATCAAGACTACCGACAACCTCGGCAAAACTACCTATAAATTGGAAAACGGGTTAGGATATACATGGCTTCGGTCAAGACTGTTGATAGAATGCTACATACCAATCTGCATCCACACAGCCTCAGTCATGGCGGCGACCTGTTGCGACGGAGCCGATGAAAAGCGGGAAGCCGGAGGGGCGACAGCGGAGGTCGGCGGTGGAGCATGAGGCGCCCCATGTGACTGCATTTGCATCATCGAGGGAGAATGATGCGCAGCCATTGTAAATGATCGGTGTTCCAATAGATGGAACTTGGATTACGGAGGAGCTTGGGAATTGGATAGGTCTATAGATAAATGACAGTTAGGCAATAATTCTTTGGTGGCAAATTCACATCTCCACAGGTAGTCGTCGCGGGCTACAGGGCCGATGGATTGTGAATGCCATGAAAAAGTCGCGGTGTAAATTGACTACCGATCGCGCCAATGACAAATGCGCTTCCATCGCTGCCAATTCTAATTGAATGTAACGCGATGGCATTGATGTCATCAAGCTTCGCGCGAGAGACGTCTTCGATCTACGTGTCGAATATGTCTCCAGACTCATTTTCAGGCATCTACAACGCCACCCACTCCCCACTAACGCGATAGCTCAATCAATATCCGCTGGGCGTGGCGAATATTCAACGCAAGTGCGCCCCCAATTCGACAAACTCAACAGGCTGTGGAGACACGCGCCCATTCACCTACCGAAAAGTAATCCCAGCTTAAAATGCTGGTTGTAAAAATTGGATGACAATGGTGTTTGTCGGGTTTGGTGATGATCTCGAGGAGTTAGACGATGGAAAGAGCCGCAAGGCTGCGATAGTTCGTCTATATACGATGACTGAGAAATTCAGGTTGGTCGCGGCAGTCAAAGCCAGACGGCTAAAAACGCTGGCTCGAATCAACAGGCGACAAAAAGGGAGATTGGCAGAACTCAGATGGCTGTCAAGACACACAAGACCACTCAAAGACGTGGGTTCCAGTGATGCTCAAGAGAGGGGAAAAGAAAAAAATAAAGGCGAAGATAAAAATTGGAAAGCACTGCAGACAGGTCGACAAGTGGAGCATTCGGTGAAAACGGGACGGCGGTTCAACGAGGCAATCGCGGCAGCGGGCCTCGGGTAGGTGAGGAAAAAGAAGAAAGAGAAATAAATAGAAGGGAAAGAGAGCAACAGGAATTGGAAAGAGGTGTGAGCTGCATCTCCTGTCTCCGAAAACTCACCTAACCCACGAGCAAAAACATTGGGGCAGGATACAGACAATCTGCGCGACGCCTTCTGGGGAATTGATGGGGGGTGCCCGTAACAGGCTGTCTAGTCCCTGGCCTGCGTGGGTCGGGGGTGTGTGTACTTTATTTGGTGGTTTGGGGGTTGATTTGCCTATCCCGGGTGGGCGTGTGTATATCATGGATCAAGCCGTGGCACGCCCTGCTAATTGTTCGTGACTAGGTGGAGTTGAATAGATGGACTGGCGCGACATGGGGTCTTGGCGCAACAAAAGTGACGGTGGCTCAGGGAGGGCAAGACCCAACGACTGTTACTAGCCAAAGTTGGCAGAACCAGTTCACTTCAGTTCAGAACCAGGGCAAACGACAGCCTATAGTGAGAAACAACTACAAATGGATAGAGACGACAGCCGAGCCCCACCCCAAAAACTGCATGCATGCGTCGAACAAGAAGGTTGCGTCGTGGAGGGAAGCCGCCACCGCCCACCATTATCCACCGCTAATGCCACCACTGCAGTTACCACTTGATGCTACCACACTTGAACCACCGCCACTACCACACGACACCACCACCACATATTTATGTACAGACATATGTACAGTATGTATGCGTATTCACCTGCCGCACCTCCTGCACACTTCATACTCAGCGTACAACATGATGCAAAAGCAGGAAGCGTATGTAGATGTAGGGACGGTAGTAGCCTAATATCGGTGGGGTCTTGCCCTTGATGTTAGACGCGAACTAATCGGCAGCTGCTGGGCTGGCCGAGAACGGGGGAATGGAATGGGGATTTCTAGCGGCCGCCTGTGCTCAACGGCAAAAATCCACGCACAGTCAGCTTTTTTCATGGCACGGCGGCCAACGGGAAGAAATGGACAGGATTGGCGAGGGTGTGAATGGGTGAGACCCGTCCGAAAAAAAAACCAGGGGTCTAGATATCTCCCGCACATTGTCTTGAGTTGAAATAATTTCCAGATGTAGTAAGTGCGTCCATGATGAAGTATCATCGGGACACAAAGTTGTGTTGAAAAAGGGACGATGACACAAGAAGCGAATTTAGCATTCTAGAAAAAGATGACGTTTTCAGTTGCCTATTTTGTTTTTTTCTAAATTCACACACCTTCATTAAAAAGTGCATTTGTTTGTCCTTCAGTTGGTGAATCCGCACTCGCGCATATTCCGATGAGACCTCAGGTTGACAATGCATACACGCTGTGGTGCAAAAAGGAACTGGGGCCCGAGATCCATGGCCTTGTCCACGGCGGGAAACACAGGGCGTGTGACAACTCACTCGTCGTATCGGGTGTTCAGGAATTAGAGAGACCACATACGGAGGCCTACAATTGGGGGCGTCTACGCACGTCGGCATGACAGCCTCATGATGTAGTGGCGGTTTCTGTGGGCTCTGTCTTTGGGTTCCCAACGTACAAAGTCTTACCATGGACAATGACATGACAGGTACACTGGTTGGTGAAAATGAATTTGTATATGTATACATATGTGTGTATGTAGTCAGTAACCGTCCCCGTTGTGTCTGACGACCCATGTTGAATAATTCAAGGTATGTATGTACATACATACATACATACAGATGTCAAAACATCAACTACAATCTATGCATGTGTGGTTTGCGTTGAACCCGGTTACATTGTCTTTGTTTCCAACTTCAGTTTGCCACGGGTTTGCCTATCCCGACAAACCTCCCATCTCCACGTCATTCCGTAGTCGGGCCCTTTGTGACGCCTTAAGACACAACGTGTAGACATGACACGATTCAAACTGCCACTAATTCCATTGCATCCTACACATCTAACCAAAAATGGTGTCAGCACTAATCTCCAAGGTTGAACAGCATCTCCAACAAGCCCGCATTTAGTACTTCTCTAGAGTAATCTGTTCGCCACACAGTCTTTGAGCCTCAACTCGTCACTTGATTAACCGAACAAAAGGGTTTAACCCCCAAAACTCAAGGCTTCCATGAAGAAAGATGACAGAATGAAGCCGACATGGTTTCCCAGCAGCGACGATCGAGCCAAGCACGCGCCTTCTAACCCGACCAGATGCATCATGGACGGTCGCAAGCTACAGGGATATCTCTAAGCTATTCTGGTGTCCTTTATTTTGATGAATTTTTGTTTACTAAAGTAGATGGCAAAGTGGGCGAAAAAACCACAGGATTTGGTGACGGATAATTCGCTAAAATTACCCAAGACAGATGGTTTTGGCGGGCCTTTGGGAGTAACGCACAGGCGCAACCGAGAAAAAAAAATCGGAGAAAAAAAAAATAAGGGAACAAATAGAAAGAGAAATTTGGAAGCTCGGGCCGCTGGTGATCCACAGTGAAACTGGTGTCCAGGCGCGTCATGTCATGGGCTGGTGGCGGCGGGTCGAGGAATTTGGCTTGAGGTGGGCCAATAGGATGAGATGCGGCGATGTCGAAAGGGAAGGCGTATTGGGTTATTGGTTTGATGATCTCACGGATCTGGAGAAGGGAGATGAATTGGGTCTAATAAGGAATGAGGTTGACAAGTCGCTTATAGTTGTTCAGTCGAGACTGAAGAAGGGAAGGACTGATATGTGTACATAGATACACATGGCTACAAGTGTCTTTATGGACGTTTGTATCTATATTGGGGTCTAAGTACAGATTGTTAATGTGGCGATCAAAACCATCTGTGGCTCAAACACATAGTCCGAGCCTGACGAAGATAGGTCTTCTTGGGTGGTTTGCGGGTGGGTGTGACGAGGATCAAAGGGCGGCTGCGTTGGTTACATGCATACAGAACATGGTGGGTTACCGAGATGGACAAGGGCAAAGACCTTGGGAAACAAGAAAAAAAGACGTGTAAAAAGAGGAGATCCGTATACATAGAAGACACCATTTCGTCCAGATTAACGGACAGCCGGCGGTGTAGCAGGATGCCGTGACGTTAGGCTTTCAAGACGTGCGGGTTGCCGGGTGGTTCCTTGGCTTTGAAACTCGGCTTGCAGGGCAGACGGACGGGACGATGGTGGGCTGGGCTAGACTGGGAGGTATCTATGTGATTTGAAGATGTGGCGTTTTCATTCCGAAAGTGGCGTTGAAATCGTGGTGATGATGAGGCCCGATGAGGCGGGCGCTGGGATTTCATGAAGGGGCCGGGCCTTGTCGGGTGGTTTCCGATGATTACTGACGAGGGTTTGGGTGGTATTACATGGTAAAGAGAACAGGCTGATGGTGTCGTAATGGTGATTTTACAAGCATGATTGAATCGTTTCCTCATGTCAAACATGTGTATATCATGATAACATCATCATCATCATCGCCATCTTCTTCACCATAACCCTAACCGATCATCACATATACCAACTTTGGTAGCCTGACGTGTTTATTTCCACGTCAGGCAATGCCGAGTTTAGAGGTCTTTGGATTTTCGTTTTTCCCTGAAAAAGCGGGGGATTTTGATAGTCCGGTGGAGTTTCTTTCTAGCCTACGGTGGGTATTTTATGGATTTGTATTGCTTGATTTTTTTTTGTCTTTGTCAGAACAAAGGGGGTAAGCATGATTGGATTCGATTCATGTGCACGTTACTTTTTCTATCTGCAAGTGGCCGGGTTGGTGGGTTGTATACAATCGGAAGTCTCATGAGACAAAACCATTAACGATGTACATAAATGGTCCAACATCCCTAAAAAACCAAAGCGTATCCAGACAACCTCATTCCGCAAGAACCCGGTCATTGAGTCTCCCTTTCCGGTGGGGCAATCACCCAATGTTTCCATTCTATCCTTCTGGATCCGATTCTTTGACGGATAAAGGGCCCAATCAAGGGAGAACATGGGATCCGCTTACGTCGGACATGACAAGGGCGATGTGTGGAGATTTCGGGACGCGCTTTTTCCAAAGCTGCATAGTGCATGATGGATGCAGATGTGCAGATGTCCTACACGCAGGCAGACGGATTTGACGTGGCGCGTCATCACTTTCTGACCTAATCCATTTCGTTTTTATTTCCTTCTTCTCGTTATCTGGCTTGACAATGGGAGACAGACAAAAAACGGGCACAGACGAATACTTTTCTTTCGCCCGGACTGGTTTGGTAGGAACCATGTTCGGCCGGGAACTGGAGAGTCATGTGATTTATTGGTACATATATTCTCTGCTCTGTATCTACTCATGTATCCACTTCTCCTGACAATACGAAACCCGGTTACTTTTTGTGATTGCAAGGTCAAATCTCCAAGAGTCCGTGGGTATCTAAGTTTCAGAAAGTATTAAAAAAAAAGAAACATAAAACTTTCTATTCGCGACGCGTTTAAACAAACCCCAGATATCATTCACTCCATCATGAATATACAGTCAAAATCACGTGACACAAAATTCCAGGGCAGCCCAACCCAATCTCGTCCCGTTCTCGTCCCGCCTCGTCTCGTTTGAGACTTATCTAATCCTGTTCACCTAAACTCATGTTACACAGAAAGCATAGTAAGCCTGTAGTTTATACACTACAAACCAACAAACAGTAATTATCATACTTAGTAAAACGAACAAAAAAGTGGTATTAACGTTAAACAATCATGTCCAAATGCACAACCGCACAAATCCAAGTTGCTTGTACGAACGAACCGCCCCTGTTTCCCATCGCAAATCCCCATCACAAACAATTTTCGTAGTTCTTTTTTTTTAGACAAAAAAAAACAATGAATAACCGAAAATAGGATCATGACCTGTCTTCTTCAGGGTGATATGTGGTCTCCCCCAGAATCTTATCCACCTTACTATCCATCTCGGCCGTCGCCATAACAGGCTGTTCCGAGACTGCCGGACCAGTAACTGCCGGGACAGCCGCTTGCGCGGCACTCTTCGCCTGAGCTGCCGCCGTCGCAGCTTGTAATCTCTGGTCCAACGCTCGAAGAGCCAAAGCCCTTCTTCTCTCGGCCTCTTGACGAGCACCGGGGCCACCGCGGGAAAGACCCGTTTGGCCAGTTGCCCGGGCAGAAGCAGAGGAGATTTCGGAGGCGGTGAATGGTGTGCAGATGCGTACGGCAACTAGGATTCCGTAGACGACATCGCTTATGGCACGAACGATGGGCTTGGCGGGACCAGGGAAGAATTCGGCGAGGGCGAAGGTTTCGGAGGCGTCGCCACGGTGGGGGTTGGAACGACCAGAGCCGGATTCGAGGTCGGGGAAGACGGTCTTGTAGAAACGGAGGTAGGTCCAGCTGACGATGAAACCGTAGATGGCAAGGTAGAAAGACGCAGCTGATAGAAGGGGTAGGAACGACAGAAGGGAAATGAGCCCGACGTAGAGGATGGGGAAGCGGGGAACACGGAGGGAGACGATACCGCGGAAAATCGTCACGGTGTGAGCGGGGAGGAGCTGGCTGAAGGCCACTAGGAAGCCGATTTGAAGGGGAATAGTTCCGCATACAACGGTTAGACTGTGGGGTTCTGTTAGTTTATGTAGATCACCGAATGGGGTCTTTTATTTCCACATACGTCCAACCCTCTTCCTTAGTCAACGCATATAACCCCGCCATACTCAAAAACGCGCCCAAATTCGACAAGACACCAACAATTCCAACAAACTTAACCAACTCCTCAGACGACCAAGCCCTCTCTAGATACCGACCACCATGATACAGCGCGCACACGCTAATGCCGGCGGTAAAGACATTATTTTCCACCAGCGTGGTCGTGAGGAATGTCCATGGGTACGTAAGCGAGAGCGCGGGGACAAGCGTGAGGTACGGGATGACAACGGTGGTTTCGGCGGACCATTGACGGCAGCGGATGGCGGCGCTGAGGAGCGATTGGATACCGAGGGTTATTAGGAGGGCGCGGGTTACGGGGGGAATATTCAGACGAGGTGGCATTTTGCGCGGTTTTGTATGGGGGTGAGAGGTTGTATTTGTGTGCCGGGTTTTGATGGACTTGGGTCGGGTTGACTTGTGAGCGCGGGCCGTAGGATGGGGGTTTCGGAGGGTTGTTTTGGGAGGACAATGTCAAATATCAGGTGACGAGGAGGGGCCGATAAAAAGATGGCCTATATAACAGACACGAGGATCAGTTCCACAGGGAAATATTAACATGCAGATCAAAGCGTCTACTGCGTGGTTGACGTCTGATGGCTGTATGTATGTATGCTCTTCCCTAATGGTACCTCTTCCTCGATTCCTCTCGTGACGTTGGAGCTTGTTCCCTCATTGGGCAAGTGGCTACTTGATTGGCTTGGTAGCTTCGTTGGGGTTAGTGGCACGTATGTTGGTGCCTTGCGATTTAGGCGGGGAACCTATCTATTTAGGGTTATCTGGGGTTGTCTATCATGCCATATGATGATGATGTTGAGGCGGAGGCATCAGGTTAGGCAATAGAGTGGGGTAAGAATGTTACATTTGTAGTTTGCAGAAAATGCAAGAAATAACCAATACGGTAGACGGAAACCGTCCGATCTGCAGGATGTATGCAAGCCTCATCCGTGTCAAAGCTGGTGGATTCCGGTGATTTATGTTGGTAAATGGTAGGGTTAATTGAAGATTGACCCTAGTTTATATAATTTGTTGAATGATGATGATGAAATGTGAATTGTTTAAAACTGTTTAGATTGTTTTGATAGTTTAGATGAAGAGCATAATGCAGTGAAAAATTAAGAATGGCTGTGCATAAGATGTAAGGTTCATGCGTTGTATAGATTGGGTTGGATCGAATGGACGGACGGGATAGTTGGTCTGCGGAAACAATTTGAAACTTTACGACAGGTGACGGATACAAGGAGTCTACCAGGCCAAGTCTGCCAACCAACAAGGAACCTGCGTATTTGTGGCCAGGTGGATCTTGAGAGGTATCTTTGATGGTGGCAAAAATGATGGAGTTATTTAAGGGGAGATTTAGAAACAAGTATCAAAGGAAGTATAGCTATATTGACATTCCATTTCATAGAGAAATGGAAGGCGTATCTGATGGAGCAGTTTCTGCGACATGATGATGATTTCTTGTTAGATTTGAGGCGCGTTGAAGATTCATGTAGACACGAGATGCAGTTGAGGGGACTTTGGTTTCGAGGAATCCATCAGTAACTTGGGTTGGACTGGCCAGGTTCAGCCGCTAAATTTAGCGGGGGTTGCGCGAGGCTTGTGCTTGGTTTTTGTTTTGAAGGTAGAATGGATTTTGTGGATTGGAATGCTGGTGCTGAGTGGTTTTTATAGAGAATTTTAAAGTCTCGTGATGTATTTGACTCTCTAGAAGTTGGAAACTCGTCCTTTATTGTCATCGTCCAGACTTCTTAACCATGACGTGTATATTTAACCTCTACAGATCTTTTAATATTGTAGGCTATAGAACCTCTAGAAGTTCCAGCTAAATAGACAAAACAAACTTGGTCCGAGGGTTTCAGCACAAGGCAGGGCTTCTTTCGACTTTTGTCCATTTAGGGTTATCTGATGATGGAACAAGGGTTTGTTATGGAGATGCAAGATGGATGAAGATTAGGACAACTTGACGCGAGGCGGGTAAAGTAAAGAGGACGAGAAGGAGTATAGACAAACCAAAGAAGATATAGAATAGTAAGACGACGGATACTAAATATACATAGACCTGTTATTTGAAGATTCTAGATCCCATTACTACTACATACTAAAGTTCCATATACACCAAAAAACAAGTATAGTTTCTTCTCTACCTTGCCTTTTCTTGTGATTGATTGATTAATCCTTTACTCCCTGTCTGGTTTGGTCTCTCTGTCTGTTTGTCCGTCCTGCCCCTAGCCTGTATTTCTTTTCTCTATTCCTCCTCCCCCAAGACAAGGTGAAATCTCGAAATCTTCACGTTCTTAGGTCGTATGTATGCGCCGCCAACCATTTTCTCTTCTTACTTTCTTCCCGTCTATTCCATATTCTTGTTTTCACTATTCTGTCCTGTCCTATCTTTCCTCATTCACCTCCCCAAAGCTTAAATTTGTCGTGCTTTCGTCTCTCGTCTGGCTGATATATCTAATCTTGACTCTCTATCCTCCCTTTTACTCTTTCTCGTTTATCCGCCGCGCTTCCTTGTAACTACTTACTTTCTCTATACCCTCAAAAACTCGCCACTCGCATTCATCACACACCCCACCATTTTCTCAAATTCCCTTCTACTCAAAAT
The DNA here is from genome assembly GCA_000712465.1 of Huntiella moniliformis. Classification (NCBI taxonomy): domain Eukaryota; kingdom Fungi; phylum Ascomycota; class Sordariomycetes; order Microascales; family Ceratocystidaceae; genus Huntiella; species Huntiella moniliformis. The sequence goes on along the minus strand of JMSH01000016.1, from coordinate 15,219 downwards.
CTACATTTCACTTGCCTTAACTCAATATACATTACACACATCCACCAAAATTCACAGTTCCCCCATTATAACGGCCGTTTGTCTCATTTGTCGATGGAGACTTGATTATCGTCTGTTCCATTTCCTTCTTCGTCCAGTTCACTCTATCCGGCTCGTTCGTTCTTGCTCGGTTCCTTTGTGGATTGCTTCTTTAGCCGCTTTTTAGTTGCTGCTTGTCCACCGAACAACCCATATCCAAGACGCCTCTCATCTGTTCACTCCAACTCGTCATCTACCTTTTCTTCGATTGTTTCCTTTTTTCTTTGTCTGAATCTGGCTATATCGATATCGAATTGTCTGTCACCCACCCAAATCCCATCAACATTGACGTCTGTCATCCTACACAGAATTTGGCAACTACTTCCTTTTTCTTCCCGTTTTTGTTTTTGATTGATTGACCTGTCGAATTTTGTTCGTCTGTCTATCTGTCTGTCTGTGCCTCATATCGTCAATCTACCCAGTCTACCCACAAATCGACTACTCGTTGTGACGCACTAGCCAGTCCGTGACGCGCCCGTGACCCGTCAAACTTGCATTTCCCTCGTCGGCGCTCGATTTCACTTTTGGCTGTACTTTGACTGACGATTAATCGAAAAAAGGCTGCTTGTTATTCCTTTTATCATCTATTCTTTGCGCCTACTACCCGTTTGTCCGTATATCGCAGCTACCATTTTGAAGCGACATTTTCGACATACCTTTTTTTACGCATTTTGACTTCAGGAACCCTAGACGACCAACTACCATTTTGGAATCTTTCAATCTTTGGTTGTTTTTCAGCAAGAACTTCGCCACTTGATTCAGCGGCTTTTTGAATAATTGTATACACTACCCGCCAATAGCGTGGACGACTGAAATCGCAATAATGAAGGAATATCTCAATGCCGACCGACTAAACTTTTTGGTGTGGAGGTAAGTTTTGATGTCGATTATTCATGACATATCTAAACCCGCGAAACAGTGATACTAACCGTCGTCACGTTATTATAGATATCTCTTGGAGAGCAGTAAGTATCTACCGTCTTTGTTCCTTCATCTTTTTCCTTGTGCATCGTTTGTAGGGCTTCATCTGTAGGGCACATGTCACCCACCCTGCCGCCTGTTACACGCCTCCCTCAATCTGCCCGTCAATCTCATCCTTGTCGGATGTTTTTGGAGTCCACATAGAGTGGACATGCACCATTACGGAAACTCACTTCATCGATCGGGATCTTTTCGCTGACAATTCTAACTTTGATTGCAGACTACCGCGAAGCTGCACTAAAATTGCAAAAAGAATGGGGCATTAGCGAACCACACCGTCACTTCGAGTTTGCCCAACATGTAAAGAGTCACTCGCTTGTGTACGTGGTAAACAAGGGCCTCTCATATGCTCACTTGGAGCGTTTAAGTGAAAAGGCCAACGTAAGTAGTTGCCAAGATGGATTCACTCAATTTCCAGCAACTGATGCCAACCAACAACAGCGGCTAGAATCCGACCCAGATAGCCAGGAGATTGGCTTTTTTGGTCCAGTGACGGAGCCAGAGTCTTTGACCATTGCGCCAAGTATCGAGTACATTCCACCAACAAAGCCGGCGCAACCCCAACCAGAACCACGACTAGAGTCAAAAGCAGCACCATCTTCACTGACAAAAACCAATGGCGATTACGAAGACGGAGACGCTGATGCTGATGGAGAAGCAGACGAGGAGGTCGTGACCAAGCAGGAAGAGACCGACGTAGCCATGCAAGATTCATCAGACAACGTGCAGGATTCACCGAATGGCGCGGGATCGGGCGATGATGTTTCTGGACGTAAACGGCCATTGTCTACACAAATACCGCATGCCTCGAAAAAGGCCAAACTAGCGGAAAATGGAAAAGATAACAGCATGGCTATGGATATTGATACCGTGGCTGATGCTGGCGGTGTCAACAACGCTTATCCATCACCACAAGAGGGTGATGAGCCTGAAGTTGCGCCACGGACAGATGGACCAGAGCATGGAACCCTGGAGCAAATCATCGATCTTGCCAGCCAAGCGACTTTCCTCGACCTCTCTGTTGAAAAGCCTGGAATTATGTCAACCCCGGCATCAGAAATGTCACAGAGCACACCATCACCGGCCTTGCTGTTGTGTGAGTGGAGTCCGTCCAAGGCCAACATGATTGTGGCTGCCGGCACTGATTCCCTTTCTAGACTGTACACGATAAGCTCGGACACATCACGCGACGACGAACAACCGTTTTGCCGGTTATTAGAGGAGGAAGCTTCGCGAAACACCCAAGTGACTGCTTTATCATGGAGCAAAGCTGACGGGAATCCGATTGCCATTGCGACGGAGCAGGAGGGCCAAGCCCGCGTTAATATCTGGGCTGGCGATGGTACACGGTTGAACGCCATTGACATTGCTGTTGGACCTGTTTACAAGCTGGCATGGAACGAACAAGGCACGATCTTGGTTTCGATTTCGCCTTTGAGCGAGTCGGAGCAACTTGTGTCGGCGTACCAGGTGCCAGAGTTGAGACCAATCACACAGACCATCCAGCGGACAGCTGGTGAGTCAGGTCCACTGGATGTGGCGTGGATTAGCAACAGGGCCTTTATGGTGGCTGGTGGATCGTTGCTTCAAGAGTTTACCGTTTCTGATGGGACGTTGTTGGCGGCGGATCCAATTGAGTTGGATGCCGAAGATGATATTACGAAGATTTCGTATGAGTGGCAGGAGAAGGTTGTTGCGCTGAGCTCATCACAAGGTAACATTGTATTGGTTCACAGTGATGGACGTCGCGACAGAATATCAGCACACAACTCTGCTATCACGAATCTCCAATGGCAACCGACACCAACGGCCCAGACTACTCCTCCAGGAACGCCGGTGTCAAGACGACTGTTGGCTTCAGCTAGTGAAGAGGGTGTGATTTGTGTATGGGAGCCACAGCAAGCGAGCACTTGTGGTTCAGAAACCAAGGCACAAGGAAAGAAGTTCTTGTCTATAAGCGGAGGCCCGATTGTTGCTTTGGCATTTGCGCCGGATGGGAACTACCTCGCGGGAGCGACAGAGCAGCACGTTTACATATGGCGGATGAGTGATTTAGCATCGATTCCATATGCTAAATGGGAAAGACCTGAGCATCCCGGATGGAACGGGGCGGCGGCAGAGACTGAAGAAGGCGGAGTTGAAGCATTTGAACATTGCTTGAGTTGGGATGTTACGAGTAGTAAGGTTGCGTATGGAGTGAATTCCCGGTTAGCGTTGATTCGCGTCCGGTAAGGGGATTTAGGAAGAAGCGTGCGTGTATGTTCAGATATGGGATAGATTGAAGATTGGGGATTGGATTGGACTGGATTGGGATTGTTTTTTTATCTTTCGGTGTTTATAGGGGTTCATTATAGGGTGGATTGGTTTGATACTTTAGGCTTGAATTATTTCTTTTGTCTCCATGTTTTGTATGGTATATATGTACGTATGACATTTGTATAAGTTTAGTGAATTAGGAAGGAGTTGTCGGTTAACAAGGAAGGGAGCAAGGCTGAATTGGATGATGTCACAAGCGTGTAATTTTCCCTCATTTATACACAACCAATCAGTGAAGATCAGAATGTCCCGTCTACCCCGCGTTTTCAACAGCAACAGCAAGAGAGTATTACAGGGATTTTCTCCATCTTTGTCGTTTTTCCGTCGTCCATTTGTTTACCAAGGAATCATCCTCAGCAAACAGCTTCACCAACAACGAGTTCTATTCAACGAGAAGAAGAACAACGATAACATGTCTTATGAAGATTACTATGCGCGCATGGAAGCGCTGGAGCGGGATGGGAAGATTGGTTCGGGGGTTGTTTCTACGAAGTCTACGGGGGCTCTGACACTTGTCGGGGCGGGAGAGAAAGTTCCGGCGGCATTGAAGAAAGTTGTTGGGGAGGTTTATATTACAGAGGGAGAAAGTCACTGGGAGGCTGTGGCGTTGAAGTGGAATGAGACGGGGAATAGAGGGTTGCCTGATGAAGGTGAGTGTTCTTTTTTTATCTCTAAAAGGAAGTATTGAGGATGGGACTAACGGGTTTGTTTAGATGAGTTTGTTGCGTTGGTTGGGGCGGGGAAGGAGGAGAAGGTTACGATTGATGGACCTGAGGTATACCTCAATGACGACCAATACGAAGCAATTGTCAATGCTGTTCGGGAGGCGACAGAGGGGAATGACGTGCGGGTATACGTCCTAGGTGCTGAAGGGGAAACTCGGAAGAAGGTCTTTGTTATTGGACGGGAGGGTAACGGGGCGGAGGCACGTATTGTCGGGGTTGTCGCGGGGTCGGTTGAATCGTGAGGCTGCCTGGCTAAATCTACACTTAAGCCTTGTGATGTCAGGATGCATACTTTTGGTAGATAGGATAGTAGTAGTAGTGGGGCGATAAGGATTTTTATAGAGGTTGCGTTACTTGCAAGGGTTGATGACGTAGGGTTCTGTTTTGAGTCACGGATTTGGTTTGGTTTGTGGGGAGATAGTAGTTTATGGATTGTGATTTTGTTTCTTGATTGATTGATTGATTAACCAAGTATCAAGACCATAAAAATGGCGAGACCAGTATGTTCAGTCTAGTAATATGTCATGTCCAAACTAACCCGGAATAGAACACCACCGTCCCCACGCTGGACACCGTCCGCACCATCATAACCACCCCGCCGACAACCGGCCCCCGCGCCAACCTCATCCCCCTACTCCGCCAAATCCCCTCGGACATGCTCACCCCATCAGCCGCCTACCTGAAGATTTCCACCCACTATGGCCCCAACACCCAGTCCTTCCTCTTCGAATCAGCCCCCACCGAACAAGTCGGTCGGTACTCGTTCCTGGGCGCTTCCCCGCGTAAAGTGATGACTACAGGCCCGGGATTCGGACCTGCTACGGACCCGTTACCGGCTTTGGAGGAGGAGTTGGGAAAGTTTGTGGTTGCGCAGGTTCCGGGGGTGACTTTGCCGCCTATGGCGGGTGGTGCGGTGGGGTATGTGGGGTATGACTGTGTGCGGTATTTTGAGCCGAAGACGGCGAGGGAGATGGATGATGTTTTGAAGATTCCTGAGAGTTTGTTCATGTTGTTTGATGAGGTGGTGGTGTTTGATCGGTTTTATGGCGTGGTTAAGGTGATTTCTTACGTCAAGGTGGATTTGGAGGATACCTCCGATGAAGCTATTAAGGCGGCCTATGAGAAGGCGGAGGGCAAGTTGGTGGAGCTTATTGACGTGCTTAACTCGCCTGATACGCCTATGCCTGAACAACCACCGATTACCCTGGGCGCAGAATACACCTCCAACGTCGGTCGTGACGGCTACGAAAACCACGTTACGACACTGAAGAAACATATCCGCGCTGGTGACATCATCCAGGCTGTCCCGTCTCAACGTTTCTCCCGCCCTACTAAACTCCACCCATTCAACCTCTACCGCCACCTTCGCACCGTCAACCCCTCCCCTTATCTTTTCTACATCGACCTAATCGACTTCCACATCGTCGGTGCCTCCCCCGAACTTCTCGTCAAAAGTGAGGAAGGTCGCCGGGTAATCACCCACCCCATCGCCGGCACTGTCAAAAGAGGCGCAACCCCCGCCGAGGATGCCGCGCTGGCAGCGTCGTTGAAGGCGTCGTTGAAGGACCGGGCGGAACATGTCATGTTGGTGGATTTGGCTAGAAATGATGTGAACAGGGTAGCTGACCCGTTTACGGTCAAGGTGGACCATTTAATGGTGGTACAAAAGTTCTCGCACGTGCAGCATTTAGTTTCGCAAGTATCGGGCATCTTGAGAGATGAATGTACGCGATTTGACGCGTTCCGATCGATTTTCCCGGCGGGCACTGTCTCGGGGGCTCCCAAGGTGCGTGCCATGGAATTAATCGCCGAATTGGAGAAGGAAAAGCGGGGAATTTATGCGGGTGCCGTTGGGTATTTTGGTTATGGATCTGTTAATGAGAAGGGAGAGGCTGTAGAGGGCGCTATGGACACTTGTATTGCGTTGAGAACAATGCTGGTTAAAGACTCGGTGGCGTATTTACAGGCGGGTGGCGGCATTGTGTTTGATTCGGATGAATATGAGGAGTGGATGGAGACGATTAATAAGTTGGCTGCTAATACGCAGTGTGTTACGACTGCGGAGGAGATTTACTATGAGAGACAGAAGGCAGAGGAGGGAAGAAAATAGGGTGGCTGTTTTATAGATTGTTTCTTTTTGGTTTTGGTTTTGTTAGCATTATGTCCTCGGTTTTTTTTTCTATCGTATATTGCTTATTTGTACGTTTGCACATGTTAGTTTGTTAAACTTGCCTATCTGGTATACGCCCGACCCCCTTCTTCTTTGGGCTTCCGTTCCTTCCTTTTGGATGGTTGATTCTATCACATATCACAAACTGTCGTCACGAGTAACTGTCCGTGCACGGTGATTGTATGTCTGTATGTGTATGATACCATGTACAATGAACCAACCTACCAACGAAAGTAACCAAGGATCTTATCCCACTGAATTCCTCGCACTCGGATACATGTGTACATATACATCTCAAACCCAAACATATCGAACCCCTCCTCAAACAAGGTAACACCAACCAAAAATCGTCAAAAGCAACTGCACACAACGCAAGGAAGGGAAAGAAAGCAAAAAAAAAACGCCACAAAACCCGCCCAAGCCCAACGGGAAGCTACCTTCACAGTCTCATTTATAAGCCCCCCAAGCACCCGCCAGATCTTCCAAAAAAAACCCTTCATCAATTCCTAATCAAAATGGACCGTCGCCTATCTCGTTCGTTAAACACCCCAGGTCTATCGTCTTCGACACATTCCCCCGGCAGTCGAGGTGGTGGAGGAGGAGGAACCCAAGGGAATGGAGAAGCCAGGTCGCAGTTTTACGGACAGTACCCAGCTACTGGGCCTCCCCCACGGTATCAAGCGGGTCTTCGATCCCGTCCACCACCACTTCCCGTGTCCACCAGCCCTCCCAATACCAACACTTCCCGGCAACTCCACCATTCGCCCGTCCAAGACTCTACTAGTCTACCCACCCAACCATATCCCCACCATGTACAATCGCAAGTGCCCAAACGCAAAAGAACTCCAACGCCCCCTCGACACATCAAAAGAGTGAAAGCAACAAGTCAAGCAGGACCATCTTCCTCTTCCTCTGAAGATGATGATGACGACTTTGGAGACGATGAGGATGACGAGGACGATGAAGATGGCTTTGATGCAGCGGTTATTCCCCCGTCAGATTACGATAGTGACTATGAGAAACATCCTGCTGAAAGGGAATTGGAGAAGGCGCATCAACTTGCTGCGAGACTTATACTTGCCGATCCGGAGATGTTGATGCTTCAATCGGATGAGTTGGAAGATGTAAGTTTTTTTTGGAAATTCCGTTGGAAAGAATTACGCATTGACATTACTTTACAGAGTATCGCGGGGACGCGACTACATTTTTTGAAAAAGGCGACTTCTAGATTTAGAGCCCGTCGGTGACATACCTAACTACCTACAACAGAAACAGAAACACATTTCAGATACGAATCAAATGATAGATTCAACATGAATATATTTATTATCCCTTCGATCCCACGTGCAAAATAATCATACTCATCATTCATTACTCGTCACATTCACAATGTCCCTCCTTGCAACTACACGCCTTATGAACCCGCGATTCCTAAGCATATCGAGGTCCAGTAGCTGTATATGTCGGAGGTGGCATCGATATATCACCATCATCCCTCATTTGTCTCCGTCCACTTCGTGATCTACCACTCGGAGGGATTCCCGCTCCTTGATATGCCTGAGCCAACGCCGCCTGTGCAGCAGCCTTGTTAGCCGCGCGGATACGTCTCCGCTTGTTCCGGGCTAGTCGGCGTCGGACACTGGATATGACTCCCCACACAATCATGAGGACTAGCAGACCACCAACTGTTGCGACTACGGGGATGATGATGTGCTTATTACGCTGGAAGAAACTTCCTAGTTCTTTCCCGATGCTTTGTCCTGTACAGGAGCCACTGTCACATGTTCCGCCTGAACCACAGGGTGTTCCATCCAAGAAGTTTTGCTGGAGTCCGACACATGTTGACGGAGAGAGACGAGGCGACGTACACTGCATTTGACAGCTAGTATCATCGCCACAAGAAACGCTCGACGTACTTGAAGTAGTCGTGTTAGAACCCATCATCGCTTTGCATTGTTGATCACGCGATGTACATTGGCCACTGGCACATTTCAGTCCCGACCCACAGCTGTTGCCATCCTTTGCATACATATTCGCAGGACACGTAGCTGCAGACCCACTGCATGTTTCCTCGGGATCACAGCTACCCGTGCTAGCCCGACAAACAGTCCCGGACGATGCAAACTGACACGTACTCGTACAACAATCCTCGTTTGACGGATCACATTGCGAGCCACTAGTAAACTTGCAAGTCGTAGCATCACAGCACGAATTTTCTCCGCAGCCCGACTCGCCGCCGCAATCACAATCCTCACCCGTTTCAACAATACCATTGCCGCATTGCGCCCCGGTAATAGTCGCTACGTTTTTGTTGGTTGAAAGACAATCAGTCTTGACTGAGCTTCTGCCAATGGCTGAACAAATGTTTCCAATACTGCACGGCGAAAACGACGTCAGATTGTTTCCAGTAGAAGGGTTCATAATGAACTGCCCATTAGCATCACAAGTCGACGCACTCAAAGGACAACACTGTGAAGTATCATCTAACCCCTGAGCACACGTTTCCGCCGTACAATCATGTACCGCGCCAAACGTATGTCCAATCTCATGCGCAAGAACCTGCCACTCCGTCGAAGTCCGCACCACCACGTTAGCCGACGAAACTGTGTCGTTAGTACCACTGTTAGTAGCACCACTCGTAACACAGAGTTGTCCAAGCCACGCGAGACCAACCGCGGACCCCGTATTACACTTGCTGAGGAGCGTCCAAAACGCATTGTCATCCTGCGACTGACTACGCCACGACGAGAAAAGCGTCAGCCGTTCCGTGATATCCACTCCAGCCGCGTCACAGTCAACGTTCCATGGCGCCGATGGATTCGCAGTGGTAGGACAGTCGCGGCTTGTGACGGTGAGGTTTTGGATGCCCAGAGAGATGTTGAATGAACTTTCATAGACGGCAGATGCCGAGTTGATCTGCCGAATAACATTGGTACGCATGTCTTCCTCCGAGTCAAAATCCTGTTGATATGTACAATCGGTGGCAATGCCGATAAGTGCCACTCGTCGACTCGTAAAACATCCAGCTGTCGATCCGACAGTGCTGGCAAGATTGACGCCTGCACCTGCTGTACCACTGCTGTCAGTTTGCCGAGAAAACAAGTTGCGGACTGCTGAAAATCCAAAAGTACCAAGATCCATTTCATCAGCTTCTTCCTCTTCAGGTGCATCATCGCGGCGCCGGAGGGGATTAAAATCGGAATTGGCTTGTAGAGAATCCGCTGCACATCCAGCCGGTCCTTGCATCACTGCACGCTTCAGTTCAGGTGAATTAAAGTAGTCATGCATGACGCTCGAGTCTTTCCAAACCACCATTGCTGAACCGGCATCTATCCCATCGTGCATATCAACGTCAGGGTCTTGTATCAGCTTTGTCCTTCTATAGTCCTTTAGACTATGAACATGGTGATGATCGCCATCCACACTGAAAGCACCTTCGAAAACGGGGTCTTTCCCGTCACGGTGAAAAGTAATGCGAGCCCAACCCGTTTGTGTCCAGTGATCCGTCCCTGTATGCTGCACAAACGCATGGCCCTTGAAGACCTTGAAATCCGTCCGTTCCACTGGCACCATCTCCACGATATTCCCTTTACCATCAAGCCGCGTCACATGGAGTGTATCGTCGAGAATATCATAGTTGGGCTCAAGTTGTAATCGCACTTGGCGCCCGTGTATTATAAAGTTGAGGTCAAAATGCGAAAACGCATGGACTCTTCGTGAAGGTGTACCGATGGTCGCATTCTCTACTAGATGGACATGGCTGATGGGGTTCCGATCGGTTGAATGGCCTAAACCAAATTCGCGTTAGTCTCATTGCTTTGTTTGCAATCACTGCTCGCTTGTTATGCACCAAACTCACCAAGTGCTAAATGTATTAATGCCAGCCCAGAAATGGCGGCTTTAACAATCGAAAATGTGAACCTCATATTAGAGGAATGTCCGCTTTAACGTGTCGGAGACAAATATGCTCGTCGGATTTCCAGCCGGACACAAAAGCAAAACTCTCTTCACCAAGAGAATTAAAAAAGTAAGATCAGCTATAAAAGCAGAACTTGGAGGGAGAATAAAGGAAAATCAGAACCAGAACTTTGCCTGACCTTCATATATATCCATACACCACCACTCAAAGCGGTTGATTCCCAGTCTATACAAAGAACTGTTCCAAGTCCATAAGCAAAAAAGTATCCGTAAATCCACCGACCACCTGCTTACTTTCGCCTCTCTTCTGAGTTTTTTTCAGCTGTATAGCACGGCCTGAAAGTTAAATCCAGAAACTCACGGCGTCTCTGTCTTCTAAGTCCGTCCTTACAAAGTCCGGAAAACGACAATTCCTAAAGAAGATCGGTGCCAAGAATTACTCCTCCACTGTAGCCTATGGCCAAGACTTTGATGACGAAAACTTCCTGCAGGCTTAGTGGCTTGGTTCTTGGTAAGTAACGCCTGAAGATCAGATGGGCGATATTGATGTGACGGGGAGGAGGGAACCTCTTCCTTTCCGTTGAAGGAGTGATATTGCGGGAGACGGCAACAAAGGCGCAGTTATTATCGTAGTAGTAGGATTCCGAGGGCGACGGTACACGTCTAAATATGGGAATCGTATACTCAAGGTTATATTGTATATATATATATTGAGGCGAGTTCCTCGGCTAGCGAATGGAATAGGTCGAATTAATGGTGCCCGTTTTTAAAGAATGCTGATTGATCGGGTTATATGCGAGGTTATAAATGATTGAATGGGATCAGTCGTAAGAATTGACAATGAAATGCTGACAAAAGGGAGCGAAGGACAAGCACAGCCAGCCAGTGGCGGATATTACACAAGGAACCGAAGCGGTCGAGCGAACTTCAAGTGCCCGAATTATATATGAAGGCGAACGAACCTGTGTAAACGATACAAAGTATAAGCAAAGTGACGACAAAAATGAAGGAAACGTGAACATTTAAACCACAAGAGATCATCAGGTCTAGTCCAGTCCACTAGGTGGCTCCTGCGTCAAAAGCTATTGTTCTAATCAAGGGACCACAAACCCAAAACACTCGGTTGGGCTTGGATCCGGAGGGGCATGTTTCGAGATTTTGCAGGTTTTCTTGGTATGTATTAGAATGGACGGACGGACTGCGTTGTATTAAGGTGTATCTCTATGTAGGCCCTAAATTGAATTTCGGGCCAGAGGGGAGAAAGTTTGCTTCGCGTGGATACATGGGTATGGATTGCATAGCTGGATTTGACTAATCGATATAGACTAAGAAGCCAACCTTATTTCCACTGGTGGGGTCGGTAAATGGACTCGGAACACCTCGACGGTAGATATACATGTTATGAACAAGTGACATACCTTTGTTACAATCAAGAACAGACTCTGGTTGACGTGGTGAGGCGTCTGCGCTTTCCCCGGGTCTCAATGGTCTAGACAATTCACGGCGTGATCGGATGTTGGCAAGGGTGTAGTCAATTGCGACTTAGCGTTACTCTAAAGAACTAATAAGGATATTTAGGACGCATATAAGGATGCCGACGTCATTTGTTCGTAGGGTAGTAATGCGTGTAGATGATAAAAGGCTATCTTTGTGATGATCAAAGACATCACATTGTTCACAATTTGTGCTCGTCTCAAGTAAAGACAAGATCTCTTAATCTACATGCGTGTGCAACTTCCCCTCATCAGCCCATCTTCTCGTTCCCTATCCTTCCGATTTAACCGATCGTCATTACCCCTCGCCTTGGCAGGGCTTTCTTAAAGCCGTAATGCGTACCGTGCCCGGTGAACATCGAAGTCTCATTAGCCAGACACCTGAATACGGACACAGTGAGGCGTTTCCTATACACTGTCTTGTTTGTGCTAGATTTTTAAGTGGAGTCCGTGTTATTTATACGGTGTGTGGTTTTCGGGTTCGCTTTGTTAGATGTTGATGCGTTGTGTTTCATAGGTTAAATGCCTTAGCTGAAGAGTATGGTTCTTCTCAGTCATGGGTGTGTGTTTCTTGTTTAGTCAATCTTAATCACCGGTATGATGTGTTACTCAAGATCGCTCTGATCAGTCATGAGTTGCGGGGTTTCCTGTCGTGTCGTGTTGTGATGGTTTCTTAGGCTCGATGATGGTATTGTACTTGCGCTTATGCATCGCGTTGAGCGTCTAATGAAATACACAAAGACTTTGTGTGCACGTTTTTCAAGTTGAGATTTCAATTTTGTTCACGGACTTCTTCGCGAATAGTTGCCCACCTTTCCATCACAGGTTTATGAGGTTGGCCTATAAGTAGGGTTATAATGAAGCGAATCTAAGGGTTTTACGGTTGAAGGGAGGTTTGACCAGAAGTCAATACAAATCTTACAAGACTGTGAACTATTAAGTAGTTCCATCAAGTAGGGTAAGATAAGCTTTGCTCGTAACTGAACAGTACTACCAAGCTATGAATAGTACATGACGCCATGGAACAAGCAAAATCGGCGTAGTAAGCGTGGGAGCAGTTGTGTATTGTAATAGTTACATCGACGGTGGTATATGAAGAACCAACACAACTAACACAACAACGAAGAGTGGTCGTTCATAGTGAGAGGACTCGATGAAGTGAACTTTTAACGAATCCCAATCGAGGGTATTATGTGAAAATGGAGTATCAAACATTAGTTCAAGAGATTGTGATGCTGAGAAGTTCGGTCATTTGCTAGCACTGCATCGGAAGGACCTGCTTATTCTTAGTCGATTCCAACGAACCAAATAACAGGAATCTGCTTGTCAAAATGTGACACCAGGAACGATAGGATCTCGACTTGGTCTAGGATGGTACCTTGTTGCTACTTATATTCCTACTGGTGCAACATCTAGGAGACGATAGCTCTTCTGAGCTCAGGAATGCCGGACACACATGGGGTAGATTGCCACACGGGACTCCCGAGTGACACATCGGCTCAGTGGTACCTCTCGGGTCACTTGAGGCGAGCACTTCAGTTCCTGAGTGCCGTGTAAACCTCATTACTTTCCACCAAGGTGATCCTATCTTTTTCAACGAAGCAACAATGATTTAAATTACCATGTTCCCATTTGCCACCCAAAACCCGACAGTAACACCAAGAAACTCCACACTCAGAGAGGATCTGAACTCTTCAATTAGCTCTAACTTGTAACGCCTTATCGACAAATCTGCCTTCAAGATGCCGGCGTTGGATATGGAGACAACGACAGAGATCTACGAGACCGGGTCATCGAAGGCTCCACAGCTCACTGGTCTCATCCCTACAGACACCACCCAATCTTTGCGTCGATTCCGTCGTCGGTCACCTACAACGCGGCTCCATTTCCCAACTCCACCACCGACGTGCCTCCTGCGCTGATAACACCCCATCAGAACGAACCCGTCGAGGCCACCTAATCAATCCGACAGTCCGAAGACGTCCAGTTATAAAGCAAATTAGAAGACTCACCTTCCACATACGACCATAGCCTGCGGAAAATACGGGGTCCCGTCTGCTCCCCCATAGTCAAGCCACAGAGCGCTGGATTAGTAGTACGGTGGGTGACCACGTGCGAATACCCGGTGTTGTATGTTTTTTTTTGCGTTGACCTCGTAGGTAGTTGGGCTTCTTTTTGTGGTTTAATGAGGCGAGCTGTTAAAGTATCGGGGGTATTTTTCAGGAGACCATTGTGTAGCTTGGCTGTCATATCGTAGGACATTCCTGCGTCTGGAAGCTGTGCTGAGCTTGGTTCTGGAAGTACAAACTGTGGAGGTTGATGTGATGTCATTGTATTTGTAGGCTTCACTCTTGGAGACTGCGTTAGAGTAGTTATATCGGAATAAACCATCCCGGCTGAGGTCATATTGTCGTTCCAAGATTGTCCAGGAGATGGCGTATCCCCGGGGGTACATCGACATCGTGATCAACGGTACGTAAACAACCAACATTCAACTAGTGTCACACACGTTCATTCACTGGGTATTCAAAGAAAAACAAATGTGAATAAAAAAAATAAAATGACTAACATAATAATCTATCTCTATCGAAAGCGACTCCCATATCGCCTTAAACCAAAACTATCATCACAAATCAAACAACAAAGCAAAGCCCCAACGCCAACTCCAAAAAGACGTCCCAAAACAAAGTCACACTGAATACTCGAAAGTATTAGTCGCATTGTTTTAGTTAATCTCGACATCGGACAAGTCGGCCTGGTCGTCAACACCCAGAACCATCGAACCTTGCTCGTTGTCATCTTCCCAGTTGACACCAACATCGAAGCGGCCAGGGCTCTTGTTGACACCGACGATGCTTCCATCCTTTCTGAAGTACGAAAACTCGTCAGTGTCTACATGGCTGACTCCCTTGTTAGATGTCGTAAAGACGCGTGGGTTTGAGACGGCCGCATAACTGAAGCCATAATCAGGAAGATCGGCTTGAAGCTTCTCGATCTTGGCCTTGTGGCCAGTGACACCTTGCCAACCGGTCTTCATGCTATCGCACTTGAATTCTGTGCCCACACAGAGGGTAGCAGAAATCGGCGTAGTCTCGAAGTTCGCGATCGGAATGGTAGGCAGACCCACGCTGCGAAGAGTGATGTCGGAGTATGCCGAAAAGGACGCGGAGGCTTCCACATGACCGGTCAAGGCAGCGGAAGCACCACTGCCACAGAGGTCACAGGCGTTAGATACCGCAGCAGAGATACCGGAGGTGAGTTTGGGCAGAACCCACTTGGCAGTTGTGGTCCAACTAGCCAGAGTAGTGCCGTCACTTGTGAAATCAACCTCAGCTGTCGCTGTAAGCGTATGCTTAAACAGGAGGTCAAAGTCCATTTCACCTAAGACAGCAGGCTTGTACACCTCCAAGACAGGATCCTTCCACCCCTTAGACAGCTTAGGCGCTTTACCCTTCTTGACCTTGTCAATTCCGATAATCTTCTGGTCAGGAAGGGTAACCCGAGCGCCAGTGCGGATGCGGGCCTTGCCGAGAGCGTC
>JMSH01000015.1:101728-286579 GCA_000712465.1 Huntiella moniliformis | reverse complement strand
CGATTGGTTGGCTTTCCCCGCGCTTCACGGTTCGTCGTTGTACGCCTTTATAACGTAGACGGCTGGCCCCTCCCCTCCCCTTGCAGTCCTTTGGTTCGCCGTCTTGTCCATCTCGCCTATTTCGCTTTGCCGTCTCACCAGGGTTCTCCGCCTTCGCCTCTACTTTCTCGCCTTGGCCACGCCGTTTTGCTGGTTCCAAGAAGTCGCTACCGTACCTTTCTTTGCCTTATTACCGTCATCTTTTTCTTCTTCTTACAATCGTTCCAGCACCGAGTTCCTGGCTGTGTGTATGTGTGTGCGTGTGTGTGTCTACCAAGTGTTCATCGTTCACCAGACACAACTCCCGTCGCAAAAAACGGACCTTCCACACCGGTCGGTCCCCCGTCGTGTCTCCCTCCTCGGTCTCGCCAGACTCCGTCCCACACTACCCCAGCTTGTATCCCCCTCCCAAAATGTGTATAGTCCGTCATCTCCACCACCACCATCTATCCTCGTGCAGCCGCGTCGCCGAATGGCACAGCTATTATGAATACTGTCCATTAGCCATCTACCACGCGGGCCTCATGTGTATGCAACCGTGCGTCAACTCCGCCGTGCCCGTCATGCCACAAGAGTGCGGACCGTTATGTGTGCTCTCGCCGAGTTGTCTGTCAGGAGTATGTCGGCTAGCAGAACTACAAGGACGGTGGTTATGCTGTGCGTGCGGATTAGTGAATGACGGACAACGATGGTGTCGGAATCGTGTCAAGAAGTGTCCGGATACCGTTTGTTGTCACCTAGTTTGTTCCGGCTGTCGCCCGTGTCCGGTTGTGCCGAGGGCTCCTGTTATTGCTCCCGTGGTTTCGGGTCGCGGCAGGGGGCACTGGACGGACTGGGGAGTTCAGACCCGTGGTAGCTACTGATTTTGTTCTTCTGTGGGGTTTTCTGTGTTAATGATGTATATGTCGCTATGATTATTGACAGCTATATAAACAATAAGATATTGGTTTTATGATATAGAATACAAGGGTTGAACCCTAAGTAGTCATGAAGTCTCCCATATTGAGCGCATACCATAATTGACTCTCTTATAGTTGACTTGATAAACGAGATTCTTCGTTTCTTTATTAGAAACTCAGGTTCGGTTGTTTTGCTTTCGTCGTTTATCATGTTCCTGCTATACCGGTATTAATTTGCATCATGAAACCCTAAGGATCTCCGCTCCACGACTACAATGTGAAACCTCCCGAGGACGCTCGTCCGAACCCGGTAGACGGGGTTTCGTCTAACAGAAATGCCAAAAGATCATGGAAGGAAAAACAAACGGCATGAATAGACGACGAATCCCCCTTTCCCACCGCGTAAACCCCGGCGGGATCAAACAGGGCCGGCTGCTCGCAGCTAGAGCGGGGTGGGGTGGTCCGTTTCCGCAGTATTATGGATTCCAGCTGGGTGGGATGGGATGGATGGCTGGCCACTGAGGTTCACTGTTATGCGCCATGGCGGTTCTGTGGCGGCGGTTGCTTGGTGAAGACTTACTTGGACCTATAGTTGGGGCCAATTAAGATGGGGGTGCTTGACAGACGGCCGGTGCGACGGTGATCGCTTTGGTTCTATATAGGGCTGTTCTGGCATAGACAGAACAACCAAAGGACAATAAACGCAACACTTGTTTACCAGGCGTTTCTCGAAAGTTGCATGAAGAGCTGAATAGTCGAGAATCCCACGCACAAGGGAATGAGCCATGTCGTTTCTTCCCGGTTCGGCCGATGACAGACCGGTGGCGGAACCATGGCAGGTCCACTTACTCGTCTAAGCGGCCACGGGCTTTTTTCGGGCTTCCGCTCTCTTTCTCTTGTCCACAACGGCCATGTGCAGCGCGTGGCGTGTAGCATTATTGGAATTTATGGGATTGTTTTTTCTTGAGTCTCTTTTTTTTGATCGGCTAGACGGGGAGACGAGGAGACTCGAGATGTAGGGAAAGATGACCCGGGTTTCTTGAGATATCGAGATTGTGGACGGGCCGGCTGGCGAGCTGCTGGTTAGTGTTACGACAGCCGGCTTTCGGATCTGTTGAAGAGAATCGGGAGAGAAAAATCGAAGGGAGACACCAGATTCTGATTAGTGGTTGGACAATTAATTCTTTCCTCTTCTTTTTCTTCTCTGTGTAATGTCCCATTTCTCGTGTCTTGGCTGCAACATTACTGCCACGTTTTTTTAACACTCATAATATCGATTTGTCTCTCAATGGGCAGATGTCACGCAAACCGTGCCTGGCTCTTGATTGCAACATCAAGCTTCCACTCCAATTGTCTTCGTATATCGTTCGTAGTTCATCTGTGGCGCGCCGATGGTGCATGATCCGTTGGCGTCGATGACACGTCGATCTGACGCACCCCACAGGGCGCAGATGTTCTTTACTACTTTGTTGTTCTTGTTTTGGTGTTTTGGAGCTAACATCAGACGCAAGTCTATCAATGCGTTTGAGGACGGGCCCATCTGAGATCAAGGGGGAACACACTTTAAGAACCGGTAGTTGAGATGACCGAAAAAAGATTCTCTACGAAGTCCCGTTTTACCCACACGGCGGCCGAATACTTCCGTGTAACATTATTTGTTTGTCTATCTGTCTAATGGAGCTGTCATCCACTTTCAGTCTCAGTCTCTTTGTTTGTCTGTCCCTGACATATCCGACACATTCCTCGGACACTCAACTTGACCAGACAGGCGGGAGGCTAATAGTCGAGAATATTAATCTCCCGTGAGACTTTAGGCGTGGGAAATGTCTTGAGTTCCCTCCCTTCTCCGCTGCGGCTGCTTCGGCGGCGACATAGACGCGGATGCGGCCCATTATGTGGAATTGTTATCGACGATTATGTATCAACCACATGGTTTTTTTGTTAAATCACAGGATACATTGTCCTTTCGAAGCAAAAGGGCGGCCGGCACGGGTGATTCTGACGGGTGGCGAGAATTATTGGGTCAATGTCGGCTCAGCTAACTTGTAGAAAGAGAAAGAGCAGGCGAGTGGGCTTTTTTTCTGCCTTTTGGATTTTTCGATCTTTTGTTATATCAACACAACAGAACAATAATGAGCCGGCTAAAATATACTATCACTAAAAAAAACACACACCCCATCAGCTCCTCTTTCTTACTTGATACCTCGTACAGATCCACGCCTTTGTTCCGTCAAATCTTGTGTAATGCCACCCCCCCTTGCGCGTCTACCCGGCGCTCGATTCTTTCAACATTGCGGAAAGTGCGCAGTCAATCTCGATACATCCACCTCCACATTCAGGACGACCCAAGGCCCAGTTTATTTTTATCTCCCCATTAGTAACATGATCCATCAAATGCCGTAGTTTTTATTGGAACCGTAGAATACGGGTACCGTTTTTCACAACTGTAGGTAGTAAGTAGTAGTATATGGGATTTGGCATCCAGCCAGCAACGCCAACTTTCATTCATTTGTTCCTGTCCCAATTCTGATGGGGGTGGTTTTTTTTTCATCCCGCCGGGCGGCGGCCTTGGGCAAAAGATTGGAAATATTCGCGAGCGTAAGGCGAGATTCCGTGGGTGGAGAGCCGAAAGGTCTGGGTAACAAGCGGGAGGCAATGACGGAAAGTTTTGGAGAAGTGTTTTTCTTTTATTTTTGTATTTTTCGATTCGAACCCGGGACGTATCAACGGCTTCAATTGCAGCCTTTGGCGTTTGTATAAGACTGCTGGTATATCCGGATACATAGAGACCTAGATAGAGAGGCTTTCTTCAAGCACCTCGAAGCTTACAAATCACATCACCATCATCATACCTTTTTTTTGACCGTCATCAGCCGTTTTCCGTGCCACTTGTTTTCTTAATATTCCCGCACATTTCTTTTCAGCTACTCTTTCTAGTTTCTTTGCCCGCCGCTTGTAAGTCCCTCCACAGCCCCGCGTCATCATCTTAGTAGGACCCCGCGCATAATTGATCACCGGTCCATTCCCCACCAACAATAGAACACTGTATAGCAACGTTGGCCAAGACCCCCGTTCGCTTTCACTTGATCCATTCACTGCATTAGCATGTTCCGGCATAGAGAAACGGCAGAAGATCTATAGAACATCCATATGCAAATTCTCCTTTACACATGGTTCTCGCATTTCATGAACACCCATTAAAACAACCACTATAAACATTCATGAACCCTAAACCCTTATGCATCTTCCATGTGGTCACACCGCTAACACAGCTGAGATAGTCAACCAACTCCTTGTAGCACGTCAATCTCGATATTACCCTGAGCAATTTGATATTAGTCCCTAATCTGTCAAATTTAACTTTGCCTCACAGACGAATCCGGTGAACACCATTTGGTCATTGAATTTGCTACGCCGCTTTTGACCACTTTTTTTCTACTTTTTCCATACGTTTCTATTCTCTTCAGTCACGCCTGTACCAAGAGTCGACCCAGTACAGTCGCAAAGGTGTTAGAGGTCTCCACCCCACGGACCATTTAACCAACTTATTATTTTCCCAGTTGACGTACGGCGTCCGAGACCCCTGTTGTCGTTTTCCAGAAGCTGGCCAAACGGGTTCTGTTCTCAAGGGACCAACCATACATAGATTATCCTTGCTCCTTAGACTTTATTCTTTGTGAGCGTTGACTATCTTGCTATCACCCGACCTTTCTGAGGACGCTAGAATCCCACTAAAAAGCCAGAGTTGGGAAAGTGAACCGGAAACGTACCATACAAGAGCAACAAGCGGAACCACACGTTTTTTGCTTTCCGAACCAAAACCTATTGACTATCCCAAACAAGCACGCGACTTTGACCGTCAAGATAATGTAAGCCTAGTCAAATACCCCGCCCATATCATAACCATGTGTCTAAATACACGCCCTCCCCGCACACGCCCTCGTAAAACAAAACTCTCACACCCTCCCTTTCGATATTCCCCAAATACCCACCATGACGACACACGGTCAAACCCGTTACTAACACACATATGGACACTGACAAAGCCCCAAGCCAAAAACCCTCAACATCATCCGGACAAACGTCTTCCGTTCGTTCAGTCTCCACGGCCGGGCAAACAACTATACAACGAGCCAAGGCTTGGTCAAAGAGTGTTCTCACCATTGTCTAGTTAACTTGCGGCGTCCTCACGGCTCATTGACATCCCGGTTTCCGCCCATCTTAGCCCGTGACTAGGGGGGTAGATCAGACGCCTTGGGTTCGACTTCGTGAGCTGTTTCTTTACTCAAATCGGCGGAGAGGCCGAATGGTTTCTGCTCGTGTGTGTGTGGCTTGTATCTGTCCTTTAGCACTCAGTTCCTGTTTCCTGTTGCATATAAAGATTGGGCGAGCTCGTTATCAACCAACTTGTATCGAAACATTCCCTCGCTTCCTTTTCTTACGCCGCCATCCCACGCCATTATTCGGTGCCATATAGGCTTATTTCTAGAGAAGGTGAGTTTGCTTTGCTTTTTGACATGTGTCGGGTTTTTGGTGCTTTTTTGCTTGTTCTTTTTTTATCTTGCTTGTCTCTTCTTCTTTCCGGCCGGTCTCTTCCATCACTGTTCTTGGTCCTGGTCCTCCTCCGTCATACTATTGAGCCCCCCGCCGGACCTAATATTCTACCATCCTTCCATTCCTTCTTCAACCCAAAACAGCCTACGATCCCTGCCAAGGTCGCTTCAGCTTAGAAAAACAACGGAAAAAATCCATCCACTAGCAACCAGAAGCTCTAGTTTGCTTCTTTCCCACTTTCCTGTTGTTCTTGTCTCTCCCCACTAAGCCAACCTCGCAACCAATTAGGCGAGCGGCCCAGGGTTCAAGGCGACCATTTAAGCAATATGCAGGTACAGCGGTAGTGCTTACTTGTTTGTTCAAGTTCCGTCACTTCCCATGCATGAACTGATGTAATCATCGAAAAAGGCGTCGTCAACCATTTTCCTTTTTCGGTTGGATTTCCCTCTTTTTTTCTCCCGTTGTTTTCCACTTTTCTATGTTTTCTTGTCTGGCCTTTGGTTATGCATCATAGCTCAACCGAACTACTTCTCGGAACTATGTTACCTTAACAAGCCGCCGGCACACGTTTTCCTCGCTCCTTTTCCTTCCTTCCCTTTTCCGGCACATCAAAACCCGATACTTGCTTTTTCG
This sequence comes from Huntiella moniliformis, assembly GCA_000712465.1. Taxonomy (NCBI): domain Eukaryota; kingdom Fungi; phylum Ascomycota; class Sordariomycetes; order Microascales; family Ceratocystidaceae; genus Huntiella; species Huntiella moniliformis. The sequence continues at coordinate 280,454 of JMSH01000015.1, read as the reverse complement.
TTGTCACTTCAGCATCGTGAAATATCTGGCCGCCTCTGTTCCTTTTTGACTAACATGGCTTTGTTAAACTATCTAGGCTTTCTCTCTTTTCGTTTTTCAACCTATCCATTCTTTTGATTTTATGCCCTTTCCTTTGACTCTATCATTCACTCTCATTTATTCTCTTTACTTCTTGACCTTATTCTTTACTGTTTTTTCTTTATTTTTCTCGTCATCGCCATTCTCAGACCTAATCGCCGGTCCTCTTTTTTTTCCCTCCTTTAGACCTCTACTTCTCACGGCCATTTCATTTTTTATGCCCTAACCCTACACGGGACTCTTTGAACATCATCCAACATTTTCTACTTCTTTTGCCCATCATGTGTGTCCAAGTAACATACGAATTACCTTGTCAACATCTGTACACCTCCACGGAATACTGCTCCAATGGCTCGTACTCGCACAGCAAACCGTGCAAGGCCTTGCAGATCCGCAGCTGCACATACCCGTCTCCTCCCGGCATCGATCCTAGCCAAATTCCGCCGTGTCCACTACCAAACTGTCCATATGAATTAAGTGGACGTTGTTGGAATTGTTGTTGGTGTGGGAAAATACGAAATATAAGCGGACGATGTGACAGTACAATGGTAGCTAACGGCAATGAGTATCGATGTGACCACATTTGTTGTCAAAATTGTCAACCGGCCAACCGGTAACACCGAGACACTCACTTCATCCAAATCGGGATCACCTTATTGCCCGAGTCAGAATTCACATCTGCCGAACCTACCTACCTTTTCTACAACAATACCTAATACCATGTGGGTTTTGTGTACATAATTAATCTGTCCGGCTTCCAGAAACCATACCCGTTTTCCCTACAGACCACTTATCTTCTCTTTTTGCGTCTTTCTATCTCGGTGACGGAACGAGTTACTGTCACGTGACCATGAACTTGGGGTGTTAGTTGTTGGTGTTGAGAGATAGATGAAGGATCCTGGGTGAGCTTAGAGTCTTTGGGGATTTTCCTTTGTTATTCATTGTTGATGTTTTGTTACTCGGTTTTTGTCTTCCTTTCTTCTTGTATGTTTTCTTGCTTCTGTTCTCGCCACATTTGGCTATTACCGTGGTCACGCGTTTCCCATATTCCCCTTCCTTTGTTTTCGTTTTATCTGTATTTAGAACTCAATATGTTTTATCTTCTATTCCACCATATATTTCCATAGTGAAACTTTCTTCATGCTGTAACCAAGTCTCATCCTCCAAGATCTCACCTTCAGCCCTCTCCGTTTGTCCGTGTCACCGTTGTTAAATAGTCACAAACACCCTCTCGTGTGTCTATCATACCTACTCCATCTCAATAGTTACTGGCCGCATCTTTAACCGAACATAATCCCACTGCCATGTTGCCTCCCGCCAATATGTGAAAGATATTGTAGCCTACAACCACGCACTTTCCGCCATTCCGCGAACCATCACGAGTAATGAGTCCTGCAGACAACCGATTCTCCACGAACGACACACCACGGGGGTGTAGCGGGTGGCGTTGTTTGTGGGCCCAAGAGCGCCGTGGGTTCTTTAGGCACAAATTGTCCAGCCGACCAGGTGAATGCGGCAAACATCAAATGCAGGTCTCAAAGAACACCGGGGAATCATGTGAGAATTTAGTGGGGGAGACAGCAAATTTGCTGGTCCCGATCTGAAGAAGGAACTCGGTAATGAAGGACAGATCTACAGCCGTGCTACAGTCAATGAAGACTTGGAAGATGCACCTACGCGAAAAGGGATGGGAGGCCCCACCGGGAGGAAGCTATGGAACGGGGTGCAAGTGGGGTGCTTTTCGGTGTCTCGGATGCGGTGCGGTACGGGCCTTGGGTTGTGTTTTTAGGCTCAAGCTTTTAGGCTCAAGGGACTCACCGCCATTGCCGTTAAGGCGCAATGAATTCTTATTGAGACAAACAGACGTCGAGGCGTGTATAATGGGGTTTTTGAGGCGTCGGGATTCAAGACTTGGAGGGACGGGAGAAGGCCTGGAATTCGCTTAGCGTGGCGATGGCTGGTATATGTGCCGTCAACCTCGGCGCTTGTTTCGGCCGTCTATAAAAGGAACGGCGAATCCCATCCTCAAATCTCATAGGATCCGTCCCGCTCCATCACATCCTGCAACTTCATCGGCCCGCCTAAACGCAGCATCCCGCATCCTACCAAGTCTTCCGCACGACATAGCCCATCATGTGCCACGGTCTTCCGCGCATCCATCCCTGCAGCCACACCTCGGTAACCTGGAACTTCTGCCTTAATGCCCTCATCGATCTCAACACTGGCTACGAGACACCATGTGCAAAGAAATTCTTTGCCCGAACTCAGACTATCAACTCTAAGTGTAGTCTGCGCAACTGTGCCTTTGCTACCTTTGGAGGCCCCTGGACTTGCTGCCGCTGCCAACATGATGGGAACAGCAAAGGCTGGTGCGATGCTCGTGTTCTTCGCTACGGCGTCAACGGAGGTTTAACAGAAGTTACCTGTGGTCACGGCTGCTGTGTCAACTGCAGTGAAAGTGGTAAGTATCACGATATGATGGGATGGAGTTGTCAGGCGGTTACACGGCGGTTGATCAAACTAGGGTTAGGGCCGATCACTAACACCGAAACAGGCTCACCAGATCTGGAGGTTGCACATCAACGTGTAGACAAGACTAGAGAGAGCATCAGAACTGGTAGTAAATCTTCACGACGGACTTCAAACAATGTTGCTTCAAGTTCGCGACCAACCGAAAAGAACAACTGGGCGGCATATGGATATGAGAATGACATGGGCTACGAATATGGGAGTGGTTATGGCTATGAAGAGAGAGTGTGGAGTGAGACTAGTCCCTGCTCGAGCCAGAGTGAACGAAGAACTCCGTCTAGCCGCTGAAGATTACTTAGACATTAATAGATATAGAATAGAAAGTAGAGGTATAAAAGTGGGAGGGTTGGTTGGATTAATTGGGATTCAATAAACAGCAAGCTACATAGAAGTTACTTTAAAATCTCTCAAGCTTCAGAAACAATAATATCAGCAGATCCACTGCTAAAATAACCCTCAGTAGCCACGATTTGGTAGTCGTGAGTCCCCAAAGTCATCCCCAACTTAGACCAGGCAGCAACGTGGTTACTGAACGTGACAGTTCCCGAGCTACGCTTGCTCTGGCGGACAGACCAGTACTGAGTGAAATCAGCAGTACCCTGAATAGAAGGGGCGTTTGTCCGGGCCAGCTTGAACAGATCGTATGTGCTGCCGTCACTGGTGACAGTGCCGACCTTGGTGGCACCCGTAGAGGGGTTGTAGGTACCAAAGTTCTCGACAACGTAGTACTCGATAAGAGGGCTAGTGGTCCAACCGTACACAGAGAGGTAGCTGTTACCGTTGGGGGTGTAAGTTCCATTGTATTGGATATCGCTATAAATAGTTGATTAGTTTTTATGTTTAAAGAGGTAGATGTAAGTGAGATATATAAGGTGGGACTTACCGGGTACTAGAACCGGGGTTCCAACCCTTTCCAGCAACGAGGTTACCGCCAGAACCCCAAGTCAGAGAGTACTCTCCGGCAGCCTTATTAGTGTAGGTAGCATCCGCACCGCCATCAGACCAGAAAGAGTAGAAGAAGCCATTATCAGTGCCCTGGCCCTCGGGGGTTCCCGCACGAGCGACTAACTCGCCACTTTGGTTGGTGATGTTGTGCAGGTTTGACAAGTCGGGGATATTCACCGGGCTAGCGGCAATGGCAGGCAGAAGAGCCAAAAGGGGAAGAAGAGAAATCGAGGCAAGCATTTTGTCGGGATGGTGAATCAAAACCGGTTGATCGTGGAATGTATAGATGTAAATAAAAGAGTGACGAAGAAGAAAAAGCCGACACAGCGGATGAATGAAGCGGGAGGAATATAAAGAAGGAGGATGTATGTGTATAGAAACGAGAACTAGCTCATAATGAATAGAGGTTATTTTCCCCGAGTGACAAACCGGAGAAATTGTCCTTTATATACCCACCAATCCCACATCCCATGTGGACATATGTACCTGGACTCTTCGTCGTCTGCACATACCGTCACGAGCTGATTTCAGGCTCGGGAAAACAATGCATCCCCGTCGAAGCTCGTCGATCACGGAAATCCTCAGGTGCGCTGGGTCAAAAACGGCTTCTAGACCGATTATGGCATGGTAAAACAGTCTAATTTAGGCCCTTGTATGCTTGTTACAATATGCTTGAAATTCGAGGAACATTGTGTTTTTCTGTAGGAGGATACGTTTGAATTTCGTTGAATGGTAGATGGCCTGCCAAAAGGGCGTTTTATGATTGATTATAATTGAGGACTCAGTTTGCTATTATTGAAGTTGTCGGAAACCTATTCCAACTGCCAAATTGATTCTATTCAAATCTAGACTTTATACCTTACCCCGGATTCCCCAAACGCCAAGAATTTCATACACACGCAAACATCCCATAAATCATCCAACCTACAGCCATAAATGTACCAACGTGTGAAACACCACCTACGTAGCCCTTGAACCTTCATATAGACAATCCCCGACCATCAGCATGCATGATTGGTTCCATAAGCATCTCAGTCGGCCGATTAGTCACTGGCCGCGCAGTCTTTTGTGTGTCGTTTGTACGAACAGACGCCGTCTTGTTACCACCTGTCTCAAAGATGACCGACCAGGCCAATGGGAGGACAGGCTCGGAAAAGCGTTCCCAGCGGTTATGTTGGGAGGATGGGATATGCCAAATATCGTGGGTGGAAAGTGCCGTGTCGCGAAGTGAAGGCTGGTTAGCGGAGGACAAGGGAGTTTCAATGACGAAGAATTGTTTTTGTTGTGAAGGCTCCCTGGTGGTAGTGGATGGGTTGACTGGTGACGGAGTTTTTCCGACAGTATTGTTTGTCTTTGGCGGGGAAGTGATTGCACTTGACTTCCCAGTCTTCACGGGAGGAGTTTTCCCCTCCACGATCGTCCAACCTTCTTGTCTCTTGAGTAACCCTCCGGCCCCAGTAACTCCGGAATTTCCCACCTTTTGATACTGCCATTCCGTAAACACCCCCGGTAGAATCTCTAATACTACCAAATCTTGCTCCCCCATTAACCACACAATTGCCTCTTCCACATCCAGCACCCCCATTAGGCCTGCCATGACCAGCTTTGCAGCCCCCCTCTTGGACACGGCATATGCCTGGATACACCCCGGCCGGACAGCCTGTCTGACGATTCTCTCGGCGCCCAACAGTACACCCACTTGGGAGAAACCGGGTCTGACAAACGGGTCTTGAAACCGGGTCACTGGTGCTTTCGGCTCTGCTGCAGCTTCACGACATACACCCAAGAGTAGTACGTCCCATGCCGTTGCCATCCATACATCGTTGTCGATTACTACGTCCTCAGGTACAAGCTTATGCACCTGTACATGTTGCTCAACAGCTTTTTGAATCAATGACATGGACGATCGAATGTTAAGGTCCCAGGTGGTGTCACCCTCTAACACCAAAACCGGGCCCGCGTTCGTCTTGATGATCTCGGACCATATCTACCCCGTCAGGCAGCGTTAGCAAGACAGCGTTATACAGCACAGACATTATATTCATGGGCTAACCTCAGCATGGCTTCTCCATCGTGCGATGTCACTATCTGATGACTCGATATCACTACCCCCAAGTGGTAGCCACTCCGTCTTGATATCCTGGGGCACCACAATCGTCTGCTCCGTCAACAGTATCCCGGTAAGAAATGCCTGTATAGTAGCCGTATCCCGTCGATCAAAACGGTTATATTCATTCAAAATTCGAATACTCTGAAAGTCCAAGGTGGCGTTAGTCTGTCCCAAGACGTCAACCTCGCACGAAACAGGAAAGAGCGGTGCAATGGCATCACTAGAGCTAGCTAAGTAGGTGGTTGTTGCAACGGAGAGAATTAGAGCAATAAGAAGCCCACGACGATGTGTGGTCATTTTGGAGGGTCGGAAAAAATTAAGGAGAAATTTAGGAAAATAAAAGAAAGGAAACAGAACAATCGCTGATATGAATTAGGAATGGGCGGATAGACAGCTTTTTGATATTATTTTTCATGATGTATACATTCCTGACATTCAAGGGATAAGTGTATGATTTTTTCAATGACTGGCATGCACATACACATACATACTAACACGCGGTAGATAGGAAAATACATTCCTCATCCTTTAATAAATTCTAAGAATGTCCTAAAACAAGTGTTATCATAAAAATCAGCCTCTCAAAAGATCCTGATAACTCTTCGTGATAACCCCTGGTTTCCTCTTCTCAATATCCATAACCGCCTGTGCAAAGAGTCCATTCGCCCATGAAAACCACGGTCTGGTATAGTCGTGTGCCGAATAACTTAAAACACTTTCATGCATCAATCCCAGTCCCGCGGTACTGCGAGTTAGCTCCAGTAAAACCTTTTCCATTTCAGCGGAATCATCCGTGGTCATGATGCGTACAGTCCCGCTCATCGGCCAAGCAGCTCCAGGCTTGATATGTGGGCCTCCAATTCCAGTGATGACGGGTCCTTCACACCACCATGGGTTTTTGTTGCTGAGAACAAATGAGCGTGTGGCGAGGTAAAGAGGGTCAGTCTTCTCAACGTAGCCCAAAAATGGAGCTGACAGTAGTGATGGGATGTTGGCATCGTCCATGAGGTTTCTACCGCCGTAGCCGTCAACCTCATATGCGTACATCTTCCCTTTTCCATCTGGCGTAGGAACAATGGCAAACTCGTTGATACCCTTGCGGATACCTGCGGCCAACTTGTCTACATCAGCTGTCAATGTCCCGACCTTTTCGGCGTCTAACCGTTTGGTAATATTTTGAGAAGCTGCTTCAAGATATCTAGCCAACATCATATTTGCCGGCACAAGGAACTCGTAGACAGCTGTGTCGTCACTAGGGCGGAACGGTGACCGAACCATACCCGTGTAAGCCACCGGGTTCCCCTGTCCAACATTGTTTAAAGTCCCGGTCATAGTCGTTGTACGGGAGTTGAACTTATAGTGCGGGACCCGTGGCTTTCCATCATCATCATACGTAGACTCCGTCATGTCAGTAGAAGTCTTGACGATAGCCCGGAGCGCATCAAGCCACTTGTGGCGTCCAAAGAATTCAACGTCACCAGTGGCCGCCAAATAATCTTCGGACAGCTGCAGGAAGGCGCCGAATGAGTCGAGTTCAAAGTTGCAGGTTTCATAAATGTGGGCGTCAACCATGGGGAAAAGAGTAGATCCAGAGCCACCTACGTGTTGCGGATATCCCGCCTCTTTCGGTGCTTGGAAGGCGTTGCAGAATGGCGCTTGGATGATGTACCGTGCTTGCAGATTAATGGCACCGCGGAACAATCCCGCTAACACGTCAGTCTTGTCGGTGATCAAGTCCCGGTACACCTGCAGTTGATTCGCTGAGTCGCGGAGCCACATGGCGTTGATATCCCCGGTAATAATGAAAGCCAACTCCTCCTCCGGGTCATCCGTCGCATTGCCCATCCATCGGATACAAGTGTCCAAAGTACTAGGCAGTGTGTTTTCAAAAATGCGAAACACATCCGGATCACCCATCCGTCCGCGCATCCGCTTAATCTCCGCCTCCACAGCCTGGCTCTCAAATGTCCGACATTCAGGCACCGGCCGCTGATATGACAACTGTAGTTTACCCTCCGACTTGGGAGTATGTACCTGGCGCGCAAAAGATGTGTAGTCGGGACATTCCTTGGGAAGTTTACGCCAGCCGTTTGCGTCCACGGGGACAAACGGTATGTCTAACGATGGAAGACCGGGAGCTTGTGGCCGGGACGAATATGGCCTGTCGGGGACACTTTGGGCCTGTGGTGGCGGCGGCGGAGCCAGGTCATCTTCGCTGGGAGCAACAGATTCTGCTATTATAGGTGCAAGATCACCGAAATGAGCGGCTTGTTCACCGACGACATCGGGGTGTGAGCTGAGCCATAGAAGACTAGTAAAGCCGAGACACCAAACAATAACAACTATCAAAAGGCGGGTGATGCGCCCGCGAAAGAGAGCCATTAGACCGGATTTGGTTGGTCGATATCCAGAATTTTGAGTGTGTCTAATGCAAGTTGCTGATGATTGCTCGCCCTGAGCGTCGCCTTTTAAAACGTAGGTGGCGGCGGTGCTTTGACGTCGTGTTCAGACGTTGCTGTTGTTTTATTTTACGTCTACCTCGTGTTCAGACGCCGGATTTTGGAGATGGAAAAATCGGACAACATAGGCGCTCACAACGCGACGACTATCAACAACAGCGTAATTGGTGTAGTGGTAACATTAATCGTTGCCATCTGGTAATGATTCGATTAGCCCTGGGTTCGATTCCCAGATTACGCAGTTCATTTTGCTCCCTCCGGCGCGATCACATATTTTTTTGTTACACCATTCACAAGTTCACCAAAAATCACAACTACACAAGACCCCCCGCAATATATAGAGAAAAGACGACATATACGTCATAAGATTATTTTTTATATTCACAGCTTACTATCGCACCTTCACGCCGACTGGGCAGCCTTAGCCTTAGCCTCAGCCGCGAAGCGGTCGTGCTCCTCAATGTCATCAGCCTCCCACGGGTAGCAAATCCACTCGTCGCCAACAGTGCGCGCAGCGAAATACCGGCTCTTATCAGTGATGCTTGGTGGCAGAAAGCCCTTCTTCGTCTTGTCCTTGTTGTGAAGAACAAAGATACCGAACTGAGTCTTTGGCGCATTACCACCCATTCTCACACGGGCAGCCTCAACATCCTTCTCCAGCTCCTTGACGGCGTACTCCAGAGTAGTCCGCGTGTCGTCAACCTCATCAACAATCAAGATGTTCTTGCCGACAAGACCGTCCATCTCACCAAGAGAGGACAGATCCAGCCACTGAGTACGAGTGACCTTAGTGCCGGGAGTCTCCACAACACCGGGGGTGGCGTTGCCGCCGGTAGTCTCGGGAAGCGACTCATAAAGTGACAGACCAATAGCCTGGATGGGAATGTTGGGAGAGTTAGGCTGCTTAAGGAAAGACCGGAGAATACGAGCGGGAACGTAGCCACCACCGCCGATGGCGATCATCAGCTGAGGGGCGAACTCGGAGAGAATAGCCGGGGCAGACTCCTGGCAGAGCTTGTGAACCTGTGTCGCAGACATGACTTGTTAGAGCGGGGCTGACGATGATCGATTGCGGGGGCTTTACTTACATCGTTGTAGGTGACGTAGAGCTTTTCAACCATGATGGGCAACTTTGAATGAATGGGATTAAACAACACAGAAAATGGGGTATAGAGAACTAAGAAAAAATGGACAACAAGCCAAGAAAAATACAATCAAAAACACGAAACGAAGTATGCACGACGACAAGAAAAAAAAAGTCAATTCCTAAAGCGATTGCACATTGTAACAGCCTGTTTGGGAAGGTTAAAACAACCTGGCGGGGCGTTTTAGGCGGGGTTTAAGAGCACTCGGTTCAGGAACAGGAATTATACTATGGACTTTCGCTTAGCAGTCACATCGTGTAGACTCTCTATACCGGCGGTTATAGCTGGGGTACGGCGGACGGAACGGTGGTGGATCCCGTGGGGGCCGTGGGGACCGTTGATTGGATTTTCTTCCTGTCATGCATCAAATAACCCTATCATCGGGGCCACGAGGGTTGAGTCTGTTAACATACTTATGGACCTTTCACCGGCCGGCTTCTTTATCAGATAGCCGACGAAATCTCCAATGTTCAACAAAGCAACGAACAGACGCTTTGCCTGTGTAGTATTGTACACTGATAACAAGAGAACAGGGATCGGATGATGTGATAACGAGTAACACTAAGATGTATAAACGATGGGCTCCCATTCACAGGTCCCTTTTTCAAACCATACACTCTCTACACTAACATCGTCAATATGTCGGAAAAGGCCGCGTTAACAGACTCTCTACCCACTCCCAACGTGGCTCCCACCCGGGCCCGTTTCCGCCGGTCCCTCGGCCGAGCTCTCTTCATGACTCTCGCTACCATGAGCTTAGTCTATCTCCATACACCCTCTTTCACCTCAGAATCCGCCATTTCAACCGCCCCGAAATGCTCGCAACTCCCCGCGCTCGTTCCCACGGTTGACGGGCCCTCTTTCACCGCCAACCCTGACGGCCTCCGTGAAAAGGTCGTTAACCAACTTTCCTCAATCGTCAAAATCCCCAGTGAGAGCTTCGATGATATGGGTCCTGTCGGAGAAGATGCCCGGTGGGACGTCTTCTACAAGATGCACAAACACCTCGAGGAAGCTTATCCCGGAATTTTCGAGACCCTAACCCTCGAAAAAGTTAACACTCACGGCATTTTGCTCACCTGGGCCGGTTCCAATGCTACTTTGAAGCCTACTTTGTTGATGGCTCATCAAGATGTCGTGCCGGTCAATCCTACCACATGGAACCAATGGACGCACCCTCCGTTCTCTGGCCACTATGACGGCGAGTTTGTATGGGGTCGTGGTTCGATTGATTGCAAGTCCGTATTGACGGCCGTCATGGTTGCTGTGGACGAGTTAGTTGCCTCTGGTTTCAAGCCGCAGCGTACTCTGCTTCTCTCCTTCGGTTTCGACGAAGAAATTTCTGGTTTCGAGGGAGCTGGTCACTTATCGCCATTCCTCGAGGAGCGCTATGGAACTGACGGTGTTGCTGTCATCGTTGATGAGGGTGGTGGCTTTGCCAACTTCTTTGGCCGGACATTTGCGCTCCCTGCCGTCGCCGAAAAGGGCTATATTGACGTCGATATCGTTGTTCGTGTGCCTGGCGGTCACTCATCCACCCCCCCTGTCCACAACGGTATTGGAATTCTCGCTGAGTTGATTACTTTGATTGAAAAGAATCAATACTCTCCTAAGCTCTACAGTGACAACCCATTCTTGTCTGTCCTCCACTGCGGCAACGAGCACGGAACTGAGTTTCCTTCCGAGCTTTCCGCACTTCTGGAACACCATGTTCCTGGTTTCCCTGGCCCGGACCCACTTGCACTGGAAGCGGCTCAACTCATTCCCAGTTCGCGCTTCCTGTACACCACCACTGTTGCTACTGATATTATCCAGGGCGGTGTGAAGATCAATGCGTTGCCTGAGAGGGTGCAGCTGTCTGTAAACCACCGTGTGAACGTGGGAGAGTCGGTGTCCGTTGTTCAGGAGAAGCTGACCAGACTGGCTTCTGCGATTGCCGATAGACACAACTTGACTGTCGACGCGTTCACTGGAACTGAGGAGGAAATTGAGGGCTCGATTAAATTGATCGCATGGCCCAATACATTGGAGCCAGCACCGGTGACTCCAACCGAGACTGAAGGACAGACGCCTTACAGCATCTTGTCCGGAACTACCCGGGCTGTGTACAGCGAGGACGTGATCGTTGCGCCTGGCATCATGACTGGAAACACTGATACCCGGTATTACTGGGCTGTATCGAAGCACATTTTCCGCTTTGCCCCCGTCATGGACGGAGTTGGGAGAGATATCATGAAGATGGGTGTTCACACAGTCAATGAGCATGCGAGCGTCAGAGCTGTTGTGAATGGAGTTAAATGGTACTGGACTTTCATTAAAAACATGGACTCGGCGGAATTAGTTTAATCGGTGGAATCCTTGAGGCTCTCGTTTTCGGCACTTCACGTAGCAATTAGTTCATAGTTTCAATGCAAATAGAAAAAAGCAAAATGACGTCAATTTCACGTGACTACCTAATTAGCGTGTACAAGCTGTCTTACATAGCCCAAGGGTTTTGACGAGAACTGGGACGAGCCTTGGCCGTAGCTGGTGGCGCAATCTGGCCAGGAGCAACACGTTCGTCACGAACATCTTCGATATGCTCGAACTCAATTCCTTCTTCAGACTGCCATTGAACTGGGCGGAAAGCGACCGCTCCGGTACTGGCGACTTCCCCCTGCGGGCTACTGTTGCGGGTCGACTGGCCTCGGCAGGCCTCTTGGTAGGTAGGCGGGATTCCGTTGTTGGCACGGCGGATGGTGGTGTTGCCGAAGAAAGCGGAGGCACGTTCCTGGCGTTCTCTGGCGGTGCGTTGCGGAATGGGCGGGTCCTCGGGGAGGTAGCGAGCGGGGACTTGGCCGGGGTTGCGGGGTGCGGTGCAGCTGGTGTAGGCTGGGGTTTTGTTGCTCCATGGCATGCGTGTAAAGACTCGGCGAGTGATGACGTAGTAGAATAGGAAGCACATAAAGGTGAAGGAGATGAAGCAGATTACCCACAGAGCCATTGGACTGAAGTGCAACGTTGACGGAAGATGACCGGCAGGAACATCTCGAGATAGCAACCGTGAATAGCGGGGAGGAGAATGGGTTGGCAAAAACATAATGATATTAAGTCAAAGTTGATAAATTAACGGACGAAGAACTAAAGTTGAAGAAACCAGAAAAATATTACAACTAGTTTGGCCCCGAACTCCCTTTTATACTTATGGCCGGCCTTCTATCGATTCCAAGACACAATGAAAAACTAAAGTTCCTCCAACTGCATCGCATACTAACGATGATCCAAAGCACACCATCTCCCAGAACGGAGAGTCAGTTCTCACTACTAGTGCCGATAGTACTCGTCTGTCTCACCGCTTTGCCGTCTCTGGTCTCTATGTCTGCTGGGCCCTTGGGATACCGATCGTTCCCTAGACGCTGAAATTGAATGCGAGCGACTACGTCCAGTGTAGTCTTTTCTCGATCCTACAGGCGATCTTGATCTTCCATCCGGCCGTGTCGATTCCCCGCGGGCCCGTTGTCCCATGCGTCGGTCATCATAGTCATCCTCCGAATGCATTGAACGACGGGTCATGCTCTCCCTCTGTCTTGCCCGATCCCGTCTGAACTCTCTATCCGAATGTTGACTCCGTTCTCTGCGATGTCCATCGGGTCTGCCTGTTGATGTGCGCGGGGGGTATGGCCGGGCAGCTTGCACAGTGATTTCATCGGACTGATCACTATCACTAGTCTCTGCGCCACCTCTTCTACCGGAACGTCCATTGAGCCCGACACCCATACCATCGCCATTGATGGTCGATGATTCGGTAGCCTCGGCGGCGGCCTTCTCGGCATCTATCCGGGCATTTTCGAGACGGACGTGCCTGTAGCGGCGGCGGAGAAAGATGAAGAGGATTACACCACATGCAAAACCGACACAGACACAAACGAGAATGATGATCTTGGCTCTCTTTGAAAGGCCTTCGCCATCCGAGTCGTCGGATTCGTCGGATGTCGAAGTGGAATGGCTGGCGGTACTGGTTGATGTGCCGGAAGCTTCCGCGTCTTCGTCGTCGTCTCGGGCGATCAGGGGTTGGGCCAACTCAGCGAACCTGTTTAGGGTTCTCGTTGACAGATGCATTTTGTATCGGGGTTAAAGTGTAAATTTCAAGCGTGAAGTCGTAAATCATTAAGGATGCAAAGAAGGGGAAATGAGAAAAGAAGTCTCCAGATGGCTGATGACGTTGTTAGTTCATTGATTTTGATAGATGAAGATGCAGAAGACAAGGCTCTCCGGAGCTCCTTATATGGAGCACCCCGTCGCCTTACCCAGCCGCCCCCATTAGAAAAGTAACTGATAGACAGTCTAATATCGACACAGTACACAAGTCAGGCTCGTAAAAACCGCATGCAACAGTGAATGTATTGGGCCACAAAAACGCAAGGCAGTGCATAAGGCTCAAAGTCCGAGCCCCTCACCCACAAACGACAGCGATTCGAACCTATCCCACGTCCCCCCGGCCATCTGCGTCAGATTGTGCAGTCAGTAGAAACATTCGCCGGTGTTGCACTATAAGCTCCGGGAGACCCATTCCATCATGCCGGGTCGTCCGCGGTTATACGTGTGTAGCCGCGAGGTCGGTCTCGACCTGCGGGAAAGTGGGATGACGGGTCTTGGCGACAGGATTATAGTGGTTTGTTTCCATATTTGTCGTGCCAAGACCGGCCAAGAAGGGGGTTCGTGAGCATTTCGACTGGGGGTGCTTAGGTTGCAGTTTATAACTTGGTTGGAGGATGTAATTGTTTGTAGATCACTGCATTTTTTTGTGTCTCGATTGTTTAGGCCTATGAAGACTTCGCCTATGTGACCTAGAGCTTTGGGTGCTTTGGATGCTTTAGGTTAGAGCGGAATTTGCCACTGTATTGGATAAATCGGTTAGGTTCCAGTGGTCCGGTTTCATTGTAGTCTTGGTCAGGTGATGATTAGAGAAACCCAGCTGAAGTCTTATGGTTGGAATAGTTGTTTGCATCTGGAAGTTATAGAAGTATCTCGAAGAACCAGCTTAAAGATGCCAAGAAATCTGGTATTAGCTTCATCCTTATATGTACATACACATGCAGTGTCATCATGACCCGATAAAAGGAATCTTACATGTCAGCCTGGCATAATTACAGCAATAATACCACCGCTTGGCGCAAAACCATCCAATCAATTATCGACATCTGCGAAAATTGTCAGCATCGGCCAAACCGTTGGCATATCTGACATGAGCCTGTACAGTCAAATTCGCATCGCCCACCGGAGTGAGAATCATATCCCAGAATAGTCCGTCATTTCTGTCGCGAAGACGATTTCACAAGGCACTACCCCACATTCCGGTAGCTCCCTTCATCCGAGTCCTTGTATTCCTAGTTCGATAGTAGATGCCTATAGCTGAAGAACAACGGTCATAATCCTGGCGAATTGATAAACAAAAATTCATTCGTTGCCCTGTAGTACATCATCTAAAAATCTCTATAAGTCCCAAATTGTAGAAAAAAAAGCAGTTCCCTCAAGCTCCGATGAACCGTCTCCGACGATCTCCTATATTGTAACACCAATCTAATCATTCTCACATGGCACCCAGACGACCGAAATAGAATGCCAGGTCTGTGTCCTAGACCATGCATGGAAACTGTTGCTACCATCATGACAGATGAACTGGCTCGGGTTTCGGTACATAAGCTGGCGGCATCTCAGCTACCGGAGCAGGAGTCTCCACGTTTGCAGGTTTACGCACCTTCTTTATAAGTGAGCGCAACCCTTCTTTGGTACGGAAACAGCAGGAATAAATGCATTGGCAGAGCTTGTATGTGAGCCATGAAAGCATAATGATAGCGATGATGCCACCGATGACGGCGCCGGTGATCTCGTTGGCGCGGGGACTGGAGGAGTAGCGAAATCTGCGAGCCGCAATTACTGCCATGGTATAGTTTGAGTTCGAGAATTGGGACTTGAAAGAAGAATTGAGATCTGTAAGAAAAATGAAGAGGTCTTGATCTTGTAATGCGGCTTGGTGATGTGTCTTCCGATTGAGTGTAGACGGATGTGCACCAGCAACGGCTTCATATACCATTTCACTCTATGTATAAAATATATACTACTGCTGGTTTCTATGATCGGATTTGAAGCCATTATACCCTTTCTCTTACTCGCCATTAAGCCTTAACACAAAGTGCGTCGCGAACTGGTGATAGTCAATTAGCCGTATGTCGCGTTACATGGTACCTACAACTAAAGTATATCCAATGACTGTTCATGATAGTAAAAATATGATTTCGGTCGTTGTTCGCCGTGTCCACATTTTGTGGCTCATAATTCATAGCCGCCATTTTGGCATAACAAACCACAAGCGGAGTTATCTTTATTGCAACTACATATGCACATCACTTTTTCCCCCGTGGTGAAGTGGCGTGGCGCATACAAGCGAAACTTATTTACGCGGTACAAGAATGCCTTGGCTTATACTTGACATGAGGCTTTTGACGTAACGAGTATCTCATACATTATAGGAGGCGCTTCTGGTCACTGTCAATATTGAGCGTGTGGTGGGTAACCCCAAGATTACGTGAAATACGGGGCACTACCTCTCATATATTAAACTACAAAGTCACCAACGATGGAGCATGCAAGTAGGAGCGACTCACAAAAACACTCTTTGTAGACCAAGCTAAATCAAGGTAGAGTCTACGAATATATGTGGTGAGGACATGTCAGTGTTTATAACCATAAATGCGCTATCATCCTATTTAGACACATCGCATCCGGTACACATATCAACTGTCAGTACGCTTCAAGAAATAGAGCATTGGCAACACAAAGCAAACAAGATAGACGGACAACACAAGACTAAAAAGACATCAATGGAAGACCATCAAAAGGCCGAACCAGGACGGCCATTTCCAATCATAAGCTTATGCCGACGTCATATCCAACCGCTTTTACATCCGGCTACCCGTGACAGTAACCGCTGCCCAACAATCGATATCCGAGGGGGACTCAAATAAAATGGGACCAGTGGTACAAGGAGGTGGCACGGAACTGAATTTGAGGAGCTATTCTGCCGTTTAATATGAGTATTATCCCCATCAGAGGGCGTATATCAAAGCCCCGAGTATCCTCAAGACCGGCTCAATGGCACGCTGACACTGGCTCTTATGCTTTTTATCCACGGAGGTATCCTTCCACCCCGATGAGGCACCGAGAATGTTCACAGTATCAATCGATGCTTGCCCGCCACGAAGTTAAGTTCGGTACTTCCCATTTACTCCCGAGTTAGCCGGTTACTCTACTGTCCATAGCCTCATCTTAGTCGAACTACCTTTTCGACCACGAGCCCTTAGAGGTAGTCGAGCCATCTGGCTCTTTCATTGGCGCACATTGACCTGGTACAGGCAGTTTGCATACTGACACAATACAACCTTCTAGGTCAGTTGACAACACTCGGTCCGTCACTACTCGTGGCAAACGGTTTAGTAGTTGTCTTCATCTATCGGCAGAGGGTCGAAAGTCTGCCTTGGGTCATTATAAAAGATGTAGTCACGACGAATGATGTCTCGTTAAGAAGAAAATAGACTAACATGGAATCCCAAAGACATAGAATGTGACTTGATGCTTATTGGAGATTTAGTACTCAGCCATGGTCACACTTCCACATCATAGTTCGCATACTGGCCTCAAAAGGTGATTCCCAACGTACTGTATATTCAGCCTGTCCGAGAAAGAAAAGTTTCCTTGTCTGATGTGTCTCATCGTGTAACAGCAGTTGGCGTGGGACTACATGGCGGTCCTTGAAGTGTTTGTCAAGTAATAGTAACAGTAGATCGTCAGGTGGAATCTAAGAGCCATTTGCCACTATGTAGATTGGATATGTCCAGCGAATACTTGGACATAATGACTGCCCAGCCACAGTGCGTGATGAAAGGCACTTCTCTTATTGTTGTCTGAGGGCTTCATATAGTACCACCCCTTCTATGTACCAGGTCCTTCATATGGCACAACCTCTGTCCTGAAAGTCAACAGGATTAACCAATGATTTTAAAAACAAGACTTGCTCTCTACCAAAGAAGGTCCCAGTAAACAATAACACTAGCCCATATATTCACAGACAAGAAGAAGCACGTTGTAACCGATACCCTCGTACTGTAAAGGGCTCTGGACAACCATTCACATACTACAATCAGTGTAAGTAGACGGCGACAAGAACAAGAAAGGTAATCACATATTTCTAATTCTGCCAGATGGCCATTGTGGAAAAGGGTAAACGTCATATTGACTGACAAAACATCAAGGCGGCTACATATTCTAAAAGTCCAACCGCTAGCACACCATATTACTTGTCTACCACCATACCTCGACGAATGCTCGCGTTAAGTTCCTCCTTCCTCCGAGATTGAGAATGCTTAGTAACGGCCTCCCAACCGACCAATATCAGAATAACTGCTAGATTATTTCTCCATCATACATAAGCAACCACGACAGAAAGCCCCCTGAGCCCAAGACAATAGATCCAAACCGGCAACACCCCATGGGACACCCTGATGACGGTCCCACAACTGTCCCCGGACCTCTTTCAACCAGTAACTGCGCTCCTGTTGTCAACGCCGAACCGACATCTGCCAATCTTTCTGCATCTAGTGTACACCAGCAGTCGTATATCCCTTTCCCGCACTCATTTATTTACTTGCAGGCCTCGACCGTTCCTCATCGTTTACGTGTGATTCAGCTTCCTTCTTGCGGTGAGCCATATTACGGCTAAGCTTAATCATGACGCCAAAACCAAGGCCAAGGAAAGAAAAGCACATAACAGCAATCCCGTCCACAGAAATGCCAAACGATTTACCACCATGATGTTCGCAAGGGGATGTGTAGATGGAAATAGGAATGCCAGAGAAGTTGAGGGTTGGTGTGTACGTGGGGTATTGTCCGGTGCAGAGTACGGATTCAGAGCTGTTCATAGCTACTGCAAGTAAGGTGGGAAAGAAAAACTTCAATGAAGAATGAGTTATGTTGTCGTCGGGGCTTTCTCGTAAAGCTTTTCATAATTGAACCTTTATGTACATGTACATGGCTGGGTTATAGGCGTGGATATGGTAACACAATGCCTATCACATGTCCTGGTTGTTTTACTATTATCAATTATCCCAGATGTAAATGTCATTTCACAAGACTTTTTGCCTTCTCTAGTGTAAATGAAAACTATAATTTCAAAGATGTCGATAACTTGCCTATTCATATGTACTTGTACCCTGCATATCACGTGCTTCAGCCAACCACGGCACCTATGTAAATGTATATCCAAGAGCTGTGTCCGAAAACTACAAAACGATACACCCGTGATCCTGCAAGGCAAACATGCCAAAATACAATTGATCCTCCAGCCCACTTTCCCCTCGACTCGATTAATTTCTTAAAAGTCACCGACACAATCCTGTCATCACGATGAGAGGCGCAGCCATCCGTACAGCCTCACGTTCGCCGAAAGTTGCAATCGAGTATGGGAGAAAACAATCGTCTAGTTGGTATGGACGATAACGTGAAAGAAGCATATAAAAGTCTACGATCGGGGTCCGTATGGTGTAGTCCAAATTGCTCATCAGATACTAATTTCGAGGCCCGTAGCTTCTAGTAAGACGTGATTTGTATTGGTCTGTCGGTGACCAAGTACATGCATACATACATATCACCACTGATGAAAAATTGCCTTATTCCTATGGATTTCTACAACAGTCTCTATAGGAGCACTATTTCACGGAGACTGGGGTGACGTGCACCCCGGTGGTGTACTTAGATTGACGATAAACTCATTGAGTTGGTATGTAAAATAAGATATTAAAGTTTATCAGCTTGATATGGTTGTCCGTAACCCTGGGACACGTGCTCCCCTCTGAGAGGGGTGAAGCACGCCCCATTGTAGATATACACGTAGCAGGTCTCCATTAAGGATACCAGTGGTAAACCTCTCCTATCATCACCATCAAATGCAATCATCGACATCACTATCAACAACTCTCCCTTCGTGATTCACCACCACTACGGACACCGTATCTCAAAGATCAAGTATTCTATCTCTTCCTCTGTAAGCTCATGATCCCAATCAGCAGTAACGGAGATCAAACGTTCAAGCAATGGAATAGCACTTTTTGACGCATGTGGGATCGTACTCGCAAGTCCTTTTTCGTCTGGTATTGTCTGGCGTGGTGCCTTCGAATACCGAACCGGTGCTCCCGGAAAAGGATCAAGTGCAACGGGAGGAGGGGCATACAAGTCAACAGCATTGCGCATAGGCAGATTCTGAAAGGAAAATTGGCCATTATGGCCGCCATTTTGATAATCCCCAAGAGGGGAATCATCATGTTGTTGTACAAAATCTTACGAGGACAAAAACTGCGTGGCATTGAGGGTGCCGGAGGCGCCAGAAGGGGTAAGCAAAGGAGCAAGGACACCAGACTGGGACAACGAGGAATGAGGGGCAGACACGCATGGGGTAAAAACATTGCGCAGATATGCGAACCGGGACGGAGCATCCTGGCAACAATGACCCGGCGATGCAGAACCAGCATGGTCAAACGAATGAGAAAGTGGAAGAAGTAAGTCGTATATGTTGTCATTTGACGACGTGAAAGATGGAAGCATCACCGGACTCGGTTCGAGACCCGCCACTCGCTGCGTCTAGCAAGTCGTTGTTCGGATCATCGACGTCATTGTCGTCCTGCACTTCTATCGCATCTACCACAGCCAAAACTGCTTCATCCACGTCTGTCTCATTCAAACAATGATCATACGCATCATCCAATATATTGTCGCTTTCACTCAACCATGGAACCTTTTTCAGAGTCTCGATAGCCTCCTCTTTACTAATGCCCGAACGATCCGAAGATTGTTTCCCTTTCGGCCAGTCCAACTTCATCTTCGTCATCAAGTTCCCCACCAGGGGGGTAGCAAGATTTTTTCTTGTCGTGCGGACAAGAGGCCATCTACTGTCACGGTACTTCACCTTCTTCACCATGTTGTTTGAAATCCCATCCACAAAGAACTTGGAAAACATTGCTCTCGGTTCTAAGTCCTTACTTCCCCAAAAAGAAAGTTGTTTGTGGCGAAGAGCATAAAACCTTGAATACTCTGGGTTCTTAACCCAGTTGAAGCAAGCAAGCAGATGTTTCATGAAGCGTGAGTTCGAGAAAGGACGGCAACTGCAGGCCCAGTCCATGGGGTCTGTATAAAAGTAAGACAAGTCCGCGGAAGTCACGTCGCGGCTTGCTCTTTTATTGTCATTGATACGGGCCCAAAAGTCTGTACGCCAGGATAGCTGCGTCCTCACTTCGCCCTCTGCCAGGAGTCTTTGAAATCGTTCTTCGTGGAAAGGGACAACATCGGTAAAAAGGGAATGGAATACCACATCGATGCGTGGTCTGTTGAGACTATGGAGATAGCCGTGTTTGAGTCGGCACTAATGGGACTCCACAATCATCGTTGTCCTCAAAACAGGGACACTGTCGTAGCCAGTCGAACGCGCCCAAAGGTGCCACTCGTCGGGTTTGTACCAGTTGTACATTTGTCGGAGGGAGTCTCGATAAATTCGAGCAGCATTTTCAATTGTTCCCTCGCGATACAAAAACAATGGGTGGCTGTTGATTTATCATCATCCGCACAGCTTCAACTTGGTGTCCATAGGAATTGGGTTGGCAGTGACCCTTTGTGTTACAAGGCGCAAAGTAGGAAGTTCCATGCCGGCTTTGTTCGTCCCATAGGTGGCATCCATCGCCAACTCGTCGATATTCGCCTGCTCTATGAGCATCTCGATGATGGAGGGTATATAGAACCCTACAGCCACGGCTTTTTCCCCATCGTATGCGGCCTCCTCGAAGTAAATGGACCAGCCACTGAACTTCTCCTCCATCAGAAGCTTTGCTGATGCCACAGAGTCACTGTCGCGGTGCCACTTGTGCTTGTTGACCAGCCGCCAAATGTGAGAGATCTGATACATTTTGATGGTGTACCTTTCTTTCAGTCTGGTGTCGGCCCTCAGCATCATCAGGATCGTCCGGGTGCTATGGTAATTCGCATAACCATGTATTAAGCGTGAGACCTCGGGTGAAAGCTTGTTGGTTGTGTACTTCGTGTGTGCGATGTGCCGGAAGTGGATCAGCACACGGCTTGCATCTTTTTCCGCGGTCATGGTGATGGAGCCCCCGCATTCCTTACGCTTCATCAACTTGCGCACCCTCTGTCTCGGTCTGGGTTCCGGCGTAGCCCGCGCAAATGATTGGGCGCATATGACATTAGCACGCATGGGAAACCCATCGCTCACATTGTCTCCCTTGAGTGCCCATGTCTTTTTGTGGGTAAAGCAAAAACCTGTGAATTCTTGCAAAAGGGATAGGACATGACGCCGCACTTGTATGAAAATGTCCTTATTCGTGATTTTGAATTCTCCATCAAAGGTAGCTGCAAACTCAGGACAGTCTTTGGCAATATCAAGCACGAACTACGAGTCGTGGGAAGAATTGGGGTTCTATACTTCAAGTTAGATGAAACGGGTCTTGCATGCAAACTTTGTGACTGAATGACCTACCGAATTGCATTAGAGATATTGGCTTTTGAACATAGCCCAGGAAGTTGACAGAACTTCGTCCGTAGGTACCTCATTCTTAACCTTCTTTGTATAGATGACATGTTGCATGCATGTCGCGTGTCGAGTGTTAACTGATATCAGGCTGAATTCGCTGATTGGGCGTCAAGCACTTCACGAGTTGTACATCTGTGTAGGTGTAGTTGAATTCATGATGGGCGATTGGTAGTTGAGTGTGGAATCCAGATATCGAGGGAGAAGAAAAGAGGAGGCTATAGAGGCGCTGATTGGGAATTTGAACTTCCAGAGAAAGAGCTAGAATACTTGATCTTTGAGATACGGTGTCCGTGGTGGTGGTGAACCACCAAGGAAAAGTTGTTGACAGAGATGTTGATGATTGTATTTGATGGTGATGATAGGAGAGGTTTATTACTGGCCTCCTTAATGGAAACTTGCTATGTGTATATATACAATGGGGAGTCCTTCACCTCTGTTAAGTGGGGGGGCAAGTGTCCCGGGGTTATGGATAACCCTATCGCGCTAACAGACTTCATATCTTGTTTTACATACCAACTCAATGAATTTATCTTCAATTCAAGTATACCGCCAAGTTATATTTCATCCCGCTCTCCGTGAGCTGGCGCCCCTATAGAGGTCATTTTATCCCTGGATAGGAAAAATGTAATAAATGGTCACAAAAGAATCAGCTTTCAAGCTTTTGATGAGGTCTGGAGCCATAAGAGTTACGACCGTTGTGGCTAAATCGCCAGTTCACCACTATCGAAAAGGCACAATGATATGAATACAATAATCGGTGATTAAATATACCCTTCCTTCCATCGTCGACTGCAACCGAGTTGCTAAGAGTAAAGTAGTGGAAGAGTGTAAACTAACTTCTAGATGAATCTATCTCAACGTCCCTCAAATTCCTATTCATCCCTGTCCCGATGTCCCATTCTTTCCGCCCGACTTAGCCGTCACTCCATTTCCATTCATGGAGTTATAATCAAACAATCGCGACAATATTTCCCGTCAATCACCCAAGTCGTGGATTCTCATCAAGAGTGAACCGCCCCATCTGGCTTCCTGACTGGCGCTACAGGAGAATATATCGGTGGGCTGCTTGCCACATATGCTGGCGGTGGTGGGGTCGTGAATGCAGCCTGGCCACCCAATGGCACCTGGTTGTGGTTTGCAAAAGCCGGTACTCCCTGGTTCCGGGCGCGTGCAGCGGCTCCTCTTGCAGCATGTCGTCTCGACCTCAACGTGGCAGTGAAAACTATGAGGAAAATAACCGCGACGACAGCAACGGCGATTCCGGCGACATATGTCTGGTTGTTGGCGGCGTGTCCGTAGTAGTAGTAGCGAGGAAGTATCATGGTTGTTGTGTGCGTTTGTATAGTAAAAAGTTGGAGAGTGATCAAGTTTCCAAAGTGGAAGTGGTAAATTGGTTGGTCGTCACATTACACCCGGAAAGATGGGACAACACCCGGTTTATATACTTGTCGCGTAATCACGTCACAGTAGGAACTTCAACTTGCCGTCAGACATGTACAACAGTCAGACAGAGGCAACTGACATACAGCCAAAACAACGACACCCCCAAAACACAAAGACAAGTCCCGTTATCTTCCGGCCTTGTATCAACACGTTGAATATGCCTACATACGGTCGCCACGAGGCATACTTGCCAAGACTTATTCAGTTTTACGGCTCTTTATCCCAAGTCACGAACACATTTAACCCCAATAACTCCCCACTAACTCCCCAGTTAGACTCTATGTGATCTTGAATTTTTCCCAAAGTGGCTAACTCGCATGTGCAGTCACTTTTTTGACACTCCCGCTAAGGGAAAAGCCACGTCCATAGCCCCCCGGTGTTGCTGACTTTGCAGGGTATCTCACATAGTTCTTGTCAGCACTAGCGAAGGATACCGTGATGACTTCACTGTTCCGGGGTACTACTCCGAAATGCTCCGAAGGAATTTGCCCAACAGGGTGTAACGATAGGTGAAAGCCTAACATAACCTCATGCTTCCGTATTCAAGGACAAATACTTGCATACATGGGTTTTCTTCAAACATCAGGTTCCTGCTGGTACATCTCACAATGTATGCAGTATAGTTGACACAACACGTTTGTCATACCTAAAATAAGGTTTGATTTTGATATATAATAGTAAATGTTACTGTACACTACACTAGTATTAAATGTAAATCGACATGATTCTCTGTCATGACCTCCATCGTATAATAGTCCAGCCCTTCAAATTATCCTTATCCCTTTGCTCACCACATAGTGTCCAAATATCCGCAAATCATGGTAAGCCCATTCCCATCAAGCGTATATCACTGGCGCTGTCCTCTGATCATTCCCCGATGCAGGACCTTCATAAGCCGGTGGCTTTGCAGCCACATACACTGGAGGCGGAGGTGTTGGTTCTGGTTGATACACCTGCCCACCAGGTGGAATCGGTTGCACTACTACTCGGGTGACTACTGGTCTTGCTAGCATAGGTCTTTTGCAAGATGGTTCTTGTTGCTCTATACGAGCTTTGCAGAGACAAGCCATTGCAAAAAGGAATCCAAAGGCGACTAAGAACACAGGAACTGCGATGCTCCAAATTGGTGGCGGTGTCCCACTGCTATGGTGGATTATCATATTGACTGAAGTATGATAAGCTCTGGGAAATTATAGTTTTAAAGTAAGGATGTATGTACATATGTACTGAAAAATGGAATGGGGTTGTTATAGTAAGCGTGATTGAAATGCCGATGTCATACACAGATACGAACTTCATTTTTTGCCAAACACGCTGTGATTTATATTCAACCTCACGATTAACAACGAAGGTCCAAAGCCTATTCGCATTATAATGCTCAATTAAGCCATTCCCACAAATACTCTCCCATCTCCCCACGGTCCCGTTCCGGAACCACCAGCCTTAAATACAGACGAATCATTCCTTCTAAAATGTAAACGTGCCCGCGTTTAAAATCCCCTGTCGTCCAATTTTCCAGGGCACAGCAACTCTAAACGGACATGCAAGTCTGTTCTTTCAAAGAACCTGACTTGCCCGAATGTGGCAATACAACACCTGCCACCGTAAATACAGCGAAGGGGCGAGGTTGTCAGAGTCACGGGTGCTTTTACCGCCGGATTTCCTGGCTTCCGGTAAGTTTCCCGCTACCACAGGAAAATAGGGCTTGTAATGAATATCGTGATTCAGGACGAGATGAATTCATGTAGTCTTATTGCTTCCCGCTTACACAAAGATGCAGGGGTGCGGGTGGACGTCATAGATATGCACCTCCAGTCAAAGTATTGGTCCTATAATATCGTGTTACAATATACTTTGATTGGCGGCAGTAAAATATGGTGTCTTGTGAGGAGAATGTGACTAACTACCTAACTTATCAATATTTGACGTCCCGATATGTATATCCGTAGACTTAACTTGGGCACTTCGGCCGATTTGGTTGTTCTCTAACGCTGAACCAGTAAGCCTCTTGACGACCCTTCGTTGGGGTACTACCTAACACTGTACTACCTTACACGCCGTACATATGTACACTGTTGTATGTAGTCTGTTTTTGTGGTCTGTAGGGTAACCCCCCGATTATGAACAGTTGAGTTAAACACGAGTACCCGCTTCCAACTGCCGTCTTATCAGTAAGCCCAGGTTTCACCCGCGCGTGATCTTGTACAGCCCAAATCACATAGTGTAGATCGAGTGATAGTTAGTGTGGTATTCCTGTAGGAGTAGTTTAGCTCTTCATGTCATTAGAGTGGCTTAGCGATACAACGGGTGACATCCAGTCTAGTACTTGACAGACTAATCTCAGTATGGCATGATTGTGCACGTGCTGTTTGGCCTCATTGAGAAACAACTCTCGAGGATAGACATGTATGGGTGGTTCTGCTGACTGTTATTCCTTGTCCTTCACGGCGTGTCTGATGACATTGTAAAATAAATCATAATTTCCTCTATGACAGTGGCCCAACACAATTGGCCTGAATATGCTATCATCCATGTTAAATCTCTAGACATTAACAGTAATACCCCCCTCATTACTTCCAAATCCCCAAGCTCTTCAACCATCCAGTCTCTGACTAGACGCTGCCGCCCCACCACTCCCCTCAGCCTCAGCCGTCTCCAAAACCCCTGTAGTCGCCGCAGTATCTCCTTGTTTCGGTGGTTCCTGCGCTGTATAAGCTGGCGGCGGCTCAGGGTAAGCTGGGGGTGGTGGCCCCGCTGGTACTCTTGCTGCCGCCACTGGCACTCTTGGTGTCTCTACAGGAACACGCCTTTGGACACCAGTTCTTCTAGCAGCACGTCGGGTGGCGATCATAGCGGGTGAAAGTATCCGATTACGACGACGGCAGACACATGCGCATATTGAGATTGAGATGAAAATGACAACGATGACAATGGTGAGGATGAGGATTATGTTGTTCTTCTCTCCGGTAGAAGGAGTGAGGGGATCCATTGTTATGAGTTAGATGGTTTCTGTCAAGGTAGATCTCGCAAGGTCAGGAACGGTCACGTTCAGAGATTATGATTACTTGTGCATCTCGTCATTACATTAATCCCATATTTTAGCAAACCCAAAATCTCCACATCTAATTTCACCCGAAAGTCTCCCTTAAAACAATCAAGCCATAGCCAAAAAAAAAACTGTCGCCTCCAACCCAGTACCAAAAAACCCAGACAAATCGTTTTCCCAAAATCTTAAACATGCGCCCCTCCCGCTGGCTCCGTCACCCCATTCCCAGGAGGCATTGTCGCCGCTCCAGACACGGGAACATTCCCGGATTTTTCGACACTCGGGAATTGAACACCCGGTGCCATCGTCCTGTCCCCAGCATAAGGTGGTAACGGAGCTGTTGTTGTGTTCATAGGCACAGCCACTAGAGCAGCCTCTCTTTCGCGGCGACGCTTGTGTCTGAGGTAGATACATAATAAAGAGAGGAAGAGGCCAACCACACCGATGATGATGCCAACGGTGCGGCCTGTGTAGTCGCCGCCGACGTAGATGACTCTGCGAGAAGTAATGACAGGCATTTTTGAGATGATTTTGTGGAATTTAGCTGGTAGAAGTGATGTAGAAAGATGGTTTGACGTCTGTCTGCCAAGAGTTGATGAATGTCCTTGGCATGGCTGTCAAACAACCTTATATACTCGTTAGTGCGGGTCGATATCATCGTTTTCAAAGCTTGATATCTCCTATTATGACACATCCGCCTTTCATATTAGTCTGTCACATCCTTAGTCTCCTCAATTGGAGTCCATCACAATTTCTTCGCCGACCGGTCAGCCCAATAAAGACTCGCCGGATCGAATTTAATGTACCGGAGTCGAGAAGCAAGGACTCCCTGTCACATCAAACAACTTAAGGTTGTACCTCAAAATGCACAGACCAACGTCAAAGACTAAAAAATGAAAGAACCGCAAAATTATGCCCTAACCAAACGCCCGGTTTATATGAACATGTGGACACAGCGTGATGAAGCAATGCAATACGGACAATCATGCATGTCAGACGTTCGTATCTAACTACATATCGCCCGGTCAAACTCTACGTGTAGTCGGATATGGGAATTATGTTAACACCTAGGAAGCTTCAAGTATGGCACTAATCTATTCTAACGATAAGAAACTCTTTTTGGATCATCAAGTATACAACCAACTCGGCGCCTCGCGTCTTCTCTTCACACAGCCGCTTCGTAAACATAAATAACTCCCTCGTGCTGGTCTGGTGCCCAATACACTCTCAGACGCCCCTCAACCAACGCCACATCCATCGGATTCATCGTCATCCGAGTTCCTTTGACACTTGCAAGCGTCACAGGTACTTCCGCCACGGGCTCCATCGTCTCAATGTCAACCAAAGCCAAACCACCCAGGACATATCCATCAAACTTAGCCACACCAGAACACAACATTAACGGCTGATCCGTGCCTGCCGGCCGGCCCAGGAACTTGCAATCCTGGTAGTCAACAAAGTACGATAGATTGTCCTTTAGCTTGGTAGGTGTCAAATCTGCGGTGGCACGGGTCTTGATGGTGGCATTCTTCGGGGTCTCGTCCTTCTCGGTAGGTGGAGCTTCCGGTCGTTGTGGGGCGAGCTTGGACGTTATTTCTTTGGATTTTCCTTCGCCGTCGACGGAAAAGGTCACAGCCTTGCGACCGCCCCACGTGAGACAGGTCACTTCGCCACGCACAGTATCGTGAACGATGCCACCTAGGTGGTCACCGTAGTGTCCCAGAGTAGTAGTCTGTAATGTCGTCGGATCAGCCTTGACAATGTATCCTGATGAGCCAGGTATATACTGCGCCACGGTAGCCCAAATGAACTCGCCGTCATAGTCCAAGCCGCCAATATGATACTCATCACTCCCCTTCTTCGAAATCGAAGCATCAGCAATCCGGCGACCAGCCCCGTCAAAAACCACCAAATGTGAAAACCCGGCACCAACATCCGTCCATGTGCCGTTCCCATCCTTCTCCCTTGGCCGAATATATTCTCCCGCACCAATCACAAAACGATCTTCACTCAATCGGACTAAACCTTCCGGTTCCCATATTTCCCCTTCAAGCTGCACCTCCCCGACTTTGTTCCATACTGTGTCGCGGGTGAGTGCGCGAATTCGCCGGACAAGCTGGTCTACGTCGGCGCTTGGTGGGGCCGGTAATGGGTTTGGCGCAAAAGACTCGTTGCGGTAGACTGTGATATTCAACGCCGCCGTTGGTAATGAAAATGGTAACGGGAGTCCCAAATGATTTGACAGTGTATTTGCGGCGGCTGTGGCGGCGGTAGTCAGATGGGCCGGCCGTGATAAGATTGAAATAAAGAGCAAAAGTAGAATTGCGGCAGGGAGCAACAACGAGGCAGGCAGGGTCCGTCTGGGTGGTGTTAATGGCTTCCACACCATTTTGGAGTTTGTATTGATTATGAATTAAATAATAACAATAGAGCTCAAATCATAGATTTTGTACCCGTCGTCTAATACGAGGCTTGATATTCAGGAGGTTCACCAACCATAACATCCACGTGTTAACCCAAACCCTACCATTGCTCAACTCAATTCGGCTTACATGCGAGTTTATTGTGGCCATTTACCTGTTCCAGCGACTCTTTGTCCTGCCACAAACACATGTTGAACATTACGATCATCACCCGTCATTACATACTTTTCAAAAGACCTCCGCAAGTCTTCACCAGCCTCCCACGGAGTCATAGCTGATGCATCTTTAGCTTCGCCCACCCAAACAGCATCAAACTCCATGCCGACTTCCAATCTACCGATCCGTTCCGACTCTCCGACCACCTGGGAACCACCGGCCGTTGCTAGCCAAAAGGCCTCATCGATACTCAATGCCTTTTCAGCGCCACTCGACGCTACTTCTTGTGCATTGGATGCAATTAAGGCTTGTCTTATAACCATAAG
Source organism: Huntiella moniliformis (assembly GCA_000712465.1). Classification (NCBI taxonomy): domain Eukaryota; kingdom Fungi; phylum Ascomycota; class Sordariomycetes; order Microascales; family Ceratocystidaceae; genus Huntiella; species Huntiella moniliformis. The sequence goes on along the minus strand of JMSH01000015.1, from coordinate 251,169 downwards.
CATAGAGCTGGACCACCCACCGCCAGAATCGGTGCCGAGACCTACTTTGATGTTGCGTGATAGATAGCGACGAATCGGAGCCACCATGAACCCACCACCGACGGTCATATTGGAGATCGGACAATGAGCGACTCCACATTTCAACTCTGCTATGCGTTGGGTTTCATAGTCACTCATGATAGTGCAATGAGCGAGGATGGAACGGTGATCCAGGAGGCCGTAGTGTTCGTAGAGGTCGGCTTCGCTACCCTTGAATTCCGGGAAAAGTACCTTAGTATATTCTACCTCTTGAACTGCTTCATTGAAGTGTGTTTGCATCGCGACATCAGGGTTCTCATGCATGATTTGGCCAAGACCTTCTAGTAGCTTGGCCGTACAGCAAATGGCAAATCGCGGCGTTACAACTGTCCGTACGCGCGGACAGCCAAGACCACGAATATACGTGATCAAGTCCCGTGTTTCCTTGACCGACATTTCGGCCGACTCATCTGCCAAGTACTCAGGTGCCTCTCGATCCATGTTGCATTTTCCAACCAATGCCCTTTGTCCCTTCTCGACACAGATGTCAGCAAGAGCTTTTGTAGCTTCCAGATGCCGGGAACCATAGTACGATGCTGTGGTGATACCTTGTCGGAGAAAGTCGGAAACCATGTCGAAGTAGGTCCTGCGCGCATAGTCGGTGTCGGAGAATCGGGACTCAAATGGAAAGGTTACTTGGGCTAGCCAATCCAGAATGTGAAGACCCTGCCCCATGCCACGCATCGGCCATTGCGGAGCGTGGTTGTGGGTATCGATGAAGCCGGGGTGAAGAAATTGACCTGGGGGAACCCGGATGGGCTCAACTGGTAGGTCCTCTGGCCGAAAGGGTTCTTCGGAGAATGTAGTAATGATGTTATTCGTTATTATCAACGTGACTGAAGGATAGAAAGTAAGAGTATGGGGAGCTTCCGCTGTCGGAGTAATGACAGGGCCGATGAGGACAAGGTAGGAATCTTGAGACATGGTGACAATGGAAAGGCGTCGATGGTCCAGCTTGCCAATTTGGCTAGGCACTCGTAATGTTGAATTTCGAGTTGTCAACACTGTCGGTTATGAGTACGACTCAATCATAAGATAACATATCAGGATAACCCCCACCCCGCAGTTCGACATATAAACCTCGAGATGGATGTAGACTAGTCATGTCAGGCTGCAAAATAACCACGCTAAATTCAGTAGCCGCCTGTCAACAGGGGTCTAATCTCTGATAAATCGACACCCCCGTCGAGTGGACTTGCCAACACTGATAAGGCCAAGGCCGGGAAAGGATCGAGATATCAGAAGAACGAGAACTACTTTTTTGACTAACACCTACAAGACAGAGCATATGTCCAAGCACCGGTCGAGTTTCTATCTGAACGGAGCCGCGTATGCCACATGGAGGTTCAACCCTCGTCCATGCTGGTCTATTGAGTATTGAGGGTTATACCGACATGTTGGCGACACCGGCAAACTAAGGTTGCCAAGAATATGTCTACTTTTGTCGATATAAACGCCTATCTAGGATTCTATAGCCACATGGAATAACACTCACTACCGTGACCAACAGAAATATCTAATACACTTCGGGGAAATACGTGTAACTACCGACTCAGCTTCAGCGACGTGGAGTCAGCAGCGGGTCCGCATCCAGCCATGCAAAAATGGCTTTTCAATGTAACCTAGACCCTTGACGCTATACATCACCGGTATAGATAAGGTCAGAAGTAGACGGAACTGTGAGATGTGCATATATTTGACTGAATCGAGGCTTCCTCGCCAGGATATGGCTTACAATTTCCATAACTATGAAGCCAGAAGGGCGCAGAATGACAAGATACTGTAACATCGACGGTTTCTATCCCCAGATTTGAAGAGATGTTGTTGACAACAATAATTACACATCGGATGTGTGCCGTAGATCCCGGTCAATCTTCATTGATATGACATCAGAGCTTAGAACAATGGATCCGTGCCCACTCTTGTAAAGTTGCTATTTTGTACATTTCCAGAGCCGTGGAGTGTCGTGTATGATCTGGCGCCCGCCAGTGTTTCTCTACGCATTGTTTTAATCCAGCAGGGCTGATACTGCAAGCCAAGACTGACCTTTGCATATGGGGTATGTATGTGATCCAAGTAATCTAGGCGTTGAATCGTCAAATTCTTCCCCGCCCATATTAGACAATCCCTGTAATTCCTGTCAACTGTCATGCCATAACTTGCCTACCTTCTCGCGATTACTTGCACTTATAACGTTAGAGGTTTAAATCTCCAGAAACGCACGTTGAGCTAAGAGTCTTCTAGTCTGTGCCTACACGGTCTTGGCTGCCCCCCACCGACCATCCCATCTGGGGCTATGACACCGGTGTTTTCTTTTTTTCCCTCGTGTGTATATACGAAGGATTCGAAATGCCATGATATCAGATATCGTTAATCACTGAATCCTGCCGACCACCTACGAGGGACACCCGGCACTGTCGTGCCTTCACCGCTTGATCCGCACTCTATAATACCGACTTATCAGTATCTCCGTGAGCAAGCACCCCGGCCTGCGGGATCCAACCCCCCAACTATTCATCCTCCAGCTACTATTATTGACACGCCTAACCTACTTGCACACCCTTCTGCAAGCTAATTCTAATGACATCCGTGATTGGTTTAGTCTGTGATTACAGATAATGGGGATCTTTTGTATTTTCATAGCAATATTCGCCCAATGAACACGACGTCTTAGTGGATATCATGCCACCCGAGCGTTGCAAGCCCTTCAACTATGGGGGAGATAGGAAGCCATGAACCCTTCGGAACTCACCGGTCTTGCGGGTCAGTTTGTGCGGAAGCCTAGCGGAAATACCGCAGCTACCATCACCATCCGGGATATAAAACCATGGCTGTCCCGCCCATCATCATCACCACTTTGTTTTACTCATCAGGCTCTTGTTCTATCTCTACCTCTCCAGTCAAACTTTCTGTCCTGTTCCAATGAAGACTACCGCCACCATCGCCGCCCTCGCGGCCACGGCTTCCGCCGCCGCCACTCCCCGTCCCATCTCTCTTGAGACCCGCTCCGCCCTGGATTCCCGTGTGGCCAACATCCACTTGACCTACTCCGAGCCCCCCAGCACCCCTATCACCTACACTTACGGCCCCTGCACCGCCGACTTCGGCTCCCACGACCATGTTGTTGCCCGCTCCACTGACCACTCCGTCGACCGTCTCGTCTGGGTCATGCCCGCCAATGTTGTCTCTGGTGGCTGCCTTTCTGCCTGGTCTCCCGAGGGTGTCCTTATGGGCCGCTCTGCTGAGCAGAACATCGACCACTCTGGTTCTTACCGTGTCAAGCGTGATATGGCTGCCAAGGCTAAGCGTGACGGCATTCCCATGACTGATGTCCCCAACATTGACCTCATGGGTCCTTGGTTCGACGCCGTTGCTGCTCTTGATGGCAAGAACCTGTCTGCTATCTCTTCTGATGTCAAGAGCAAGAAGGTTGGTATCATGGGCGCCGGTATGTCCGGTCTCATGACCTACCTTGTTCTCCATCAGGCTGGCTTCACCAACATTGAAATCCTCGAGGCCGGTCAGCGTCTTGGTGGCCGTGTCCACACTGAGTACCTCTCTGGTGGTCCCTTCGACTACTCTTACCAGGAGATGGGTCCCATGCGTTTCCCTGTCTCAGTCACCTACAACAACGTCACTCACAACGTCACCGATCACCAGCTTGTCTTCCAGCTCGCCGCCGAGCTGAACGAGTTGAACAACCACAACAAGAACTGGTCCGTTGATTTCATCCCCTGGTTCCAGTCTTCTTCCAACGGTCTTGTCTACAAGAACGGTTTCAAGCTGCCTTCCGGCCTTCCTCCCACCGTTGCCCAGATCGCCGCCAACGCTTCTCTCGGCACCACCACCGTCTACGATGATGCCACCGTTGAGATTGAGGATGCTGTCGATGCTATCACCAGCAACGCTACCTTCCTTGGTGAGATCGCTGATAACATGTTCAAGGCCCACTCCAAGTTCGTTGCCGACGGTCTCGGTGGCAAGCCCGGTGACCACTGGTCCGAGTTCGCCTTCATGGTCAACTACCTCGGTGCCACCCTCAACAGCACTGACGCTCTCTCCGGCGGCCAGTCTTCCTTCTGGGATACCTTCTACGAGGGTGTCTACTTCGATGCCAACACCTGGAGAACCATTGACGGTGGTCTGTCTCGTCTCCCTGGTGCCTTCCACCCTCTCGTCGACGACATTGTCCAGATGAACCGCCGCGTTGAGGCCATCACCACCGCTGAGGACGGTACCGTTTCCGTTGCGTGGCGCGAGGCTGCTACTGACTGCTCGCCTACCATCTCCACCTACGACTACGTCTACGTTGCTGCTCCTTTCTCCGTTGTCAAGCTTTGGGACATCACCCCTACCCCCGAGAGCACCATGGCCAACGCTATCAAGAAGCTTAACTACAACGCTGCCTGCAAGGTCGCTCTGGAGTTTGACCACCGCTTCTGGGAGCACTATGAGAACCCCATCTACGGTGGTTGCTCTACCACCACTGATGTCCCCGGTGTTGGTTCCATCTGCTACCCCTCGTACAACATCAACGGTACCGGCAAGGCTACTATGCTCGCTTCGTACATCTCCGACAGCCAGTTCGGTTACTCGTGGGCCGCTATGCCTGAGGTCAAGCACGTCAACGCCATCAAGGAGGCCATCTTTGACATCCACGGTGACGTTGCCCGCAAGGCCTACACTGGCAAGTACAACCGTCGCTGCTGGGCTCTTGATGAGTACGAGGCTGGTTCGTGGGCTTCTCCCTCTGTCGGTCAGCACGAGACCTACATCCCTGAGTACTTCAAGATTCACAACAACGTAAGTTTTCAGTCTAACCCACTATGGCTAAGTTCACAGTTACTAACATGATATCCTAGGTTATCTTCGTTGGTGAGCACACCTCTTACACTCACGCCTGGATCGCCTCGGCTCTCGAGTCGGGTGTCCGTGGCTCCATCCAGCTGATGCTGGAGCTTGGTCTCGTTGACGAGGCTAAGGCCGCTAACGAGAAGTGGATGGCCCGCTGGATCGAGGTTTAAGGACATTAATGATGGACGGATCAAAAATCACGGTTCGCTAATGAGGATGGTAATGAACTTATATTTAATGTAGTATGTAGTGTTGCGAATAATTCCAAAAAAGGAAATTTAACCAAAAAAGATTGTCGACAACGACAGGATTCGAACCTGTGAGGCCGAAGCCATATGATTTCTAGTCATACCCTTTAACCACTCAGGCACGTTGCCGGGATTGTTGAAGTGGTGATTGCAAAACGGGATCATGCTGGTGATTCCTGTTAGGGTCTAAACCCTACCACATTCCTATGCTTGTGTAATAGTCAAAAGACTACACAACCAGACGTCATAGCATCAGGTTTTACTCAGCATCAATAAGCTTCTGTCCATACACAACCCCGACTCGAAGATAAGCATGAACGCTAACATCAGACAAGACCGACTTTGCAAGTCGGCAAGTATCAGAGACTTCCTTGCTTGTCCAGCCATGAACTCTTGTTAACAACCCCATAGTCAAAGCCTCCAACCCGGCGTCCATATTTGCCAAGTTCCCAGCGCCCACCTCTTTATAGTCCTTATCACGAGGCCATGGGTTCATAGGCCACTTGTCTTTCTTCTCAACGAGATTGATAAAACATGCCTCGCGCATCCAGGTGCTAAGATTATTCATGGGGGTGAGAGTACGGCCGAGGATATTAGAGGCACTAACACAGTTTGTGTTGAGGCGGGAAAGGGGAGAGCTGGGGAGCAAAGTGGAGTCGTTGGACATGTAGGTCAGGTCGATGTCTTGGAGTTCCAACCAACTACTAGGCTCTAAATTTCTATGGTTCGTTAGTTGATGAGCCTAACATGGGATGGAAGACAGTATACTTACTCGTAAGCTGCCTTGAGAAAGGTGGGCCAAGAAGCAAGACCGCCGGTAAGAGCACGAGCAAAGATAAAGTCGAAAGGTTCACTATAGTGCCACTCCTTCTCCAGGTCATCAACGGTAAAGGAACAGTTGGGGGGAAGCCTAGATTATTAGTCGACGACAAAACAACAAAAGGATGTGAAACTTACAAGCTGGGCTGGATTGGGCTGAGATCAACTCCAGTAACCCGAGCGTCGGGATGTTGGTCCGCTGAGATTCGTTAGCAGGGAGTGGGCCTGTTGGTGACCCAGAGGGTCGGGTACGTACCATAGTCGATAGCCCAGATCCCGGGACCTGTTCCGCAGTCGAGGACCCGGCACGGACCGTCTTCTTGGGCATAGGGGCATGTGACTAGTTGACCTTTGTGTTGTAAGAGCCAGATGTTGTGTTGGAGTTTATATCTCTAGGCTTTAAGCTCGTCATTTGGATATGGATATTCTGCGTACGAAGATTAGTAGATGGTAAATGAAACGATGCGGACTTTCGTGAGACTTACTCCCAGCACTCATGGCATGGTATGCCCGTCCATTTTCGATTTGGAACTCCATAATACTGGCGTGAATTGACGTATACTCAGTAGGTTGCTGACGCCACAGTATCTAATGTTAGATGACTAGTCACTTGATCTGACCCAGGGTATATCAACTCACCACAGAGATTTCTGACTCGTCATCAGACGCCTCATCACCCGCAAGATACCAACTATTCGTTGAGAACCCCGTCGAGCGAGTACTATGGGTGAACGTTGATCCGCGGTCAATTTCGATAACGCCAGACATTGTTTCCGTTGGTGCTAGGGTGATGTGAGAAGAAGAAAGAAAAGAAGAATGGAACTTGGGAAACAAGTAGACTAAGTCTCTCTCTAAGATACTTCTGGCGCCATCACACTGGTCTCGTCACATTATGCAAGTAGGGTTTTAGTGCGACCAAGCTGTCGGGTTCTTTGTTCAGCTATGCAGGACACATGCAATGTTCACAGTGATGATATGGTCTAGAAGACCTATATTAATGGTCATATTGGGTGATTCGTTCTCAAGTGATTGGCTTGATTGGGCGAGGGGGATTGCTGCCAGACGGGCAATTACTTATCGAACATCAAGGTGTGAGGGGTAACGTGAGGGAGCGTGACCAGTGTTACATCACTAGACTTGCCAGCCGTTCCCTAGATACCTGATAATATGTACACATTTAAATCTCCGTGTAGACCTATCATACAATAGCTCAATATAGCACTCATTTGCGCTATCTGAATATCTATGTGTTAACCAAAAGCCCCCAACCTGTCAACATCACACCAAGTCCGATGGTACCAAATGCCGAGACACATACATACATACATATGTACGTACATATCCGCTTATTACGACGCAACATCCGTACAGTAGGTACCCAATGTGATAACTCATTGGCGAAGTCAGATCTAATGCAATGTGACATTCGTGTAGTTAGGTAACAATGCAGCCTTCCATGCGTCTTGGCCTCGTCACACTGCATCTGTCATTAGTCGGGGGTGGTTAACCCGAAAAATTGGGAAGATGATATAACAACCCTAGCTCGGTACTTTGATCCTTTTTATGACGTCATTTGTTGGAATGACCCTAAGTAGCGCTACAAATTAGGGTATCATTTTCGGAGCGGAGATGCAGCGCCGGCTAATGAAGTTATGTGGGGCCGAGTCGGTTGCAGCTTGTTAAATGCGACGGAGCCGATCTTTAAATCGAAGCACATGTGTGCTTTGCGTGGCAACGTTGTGTTATGTTTGCTCGGACCTGACTCGGTCTGGTCCTATTGACCCCAGAGAACGGATCGGAATACTTGGCTCGCCAATTGATACTGCAACTTTTCACTACAACCCACACCATCCACTTCTCGTACTATCTGTTTACTCCGTCGCACCCAAATTCCCAAAATAAACAACACCTGCCTCGTGATTCTCTGCCGACGTTCCTCAAACTTACAGCCGACGCCACACCATCACCCTCCGAAACCCCCCAAGCCACACCCAAAAACGTGGCGTTCCTCTCTCAAACGAGGTTAAACCACTAAAAAAGCGGACCCCCAAAATCCCTCGGCCGAAGCCAGCTCGGCGTAAGGCGTTACTAGCCACTCCCCAGCCAACAAGCGCACTTAGCAAAGCGGCTGTTCCCCCCGCAGAAGCCAGGGAAGCTCGGCTACTCTGCGCCGGGAACAAACCAGAAGGGGTTCTTTGCCAACGCTCTGATTCGCTGGTTCATGTTACCCGTCGTCCTTTTTTGGGTGGTCTGGGGAGTCCGACTTTGGTCGATTGGGGGCAGAGGGGACTCCACACGTTGTTCCTGCCGTCACTGGGGGCACTGATTTCGGGTTGGATAGGCGGGTGTAAGTGACGGACGGGGTTGTGCTTTTTGTATTTACATGTTTGGTGGCATGCAAATGTGCTATATTGTGAGAGGGACGAAAGCCGGGGTTCGTAGATTCGTAGATTTCGGCATCAGGAAATGTTAGAAACGAGGAACAAAAAAGACGCAGCTTAGACTCACCATTTATTCATAAATCAGGAACCAAACTTCCTTCTATCAGTCTTTCAGCTTTTTGGCAGTTTCCGCCTCCTCCATAGTCCTTGATTTTCGTAACTTACCGTTCGGACTACTCTCCACTTCTTTCCCTTGTGCTCAACTATCTATCCTACGCATTTTATCCTTTTCCGGGCTTTCTGTCTAGGCTCAATTTCTTCCCTCTCCCGTCCGTTTCTGTTCATTTGTATTCTTGTCTTGGATCGAACTAGTTTTATTTTCACTTTTTTTCTTTTCTTGTTCTCACGTACTAGGTTTATATCTTTCATTCCATAACCAATTCGCCAATATGTTCTCTAGAGCGTCTCTCAGAACCGCCCAGGTACTGTCGTCAACCCCTCCCTCCCCTACCAAAAACTCTCGACAAGTCCACTAACATGCGGTTCTCGTCTCCCGCCAATAGGTCGTGCGCACCGCCGCCAAGCAGCCCATCTCCGTCGCCGGCGCCACCCGCTCGTACGCCACCGTCGAGAGCGACATTTTCCGCCCCTCCAAGTTTGGTGGCAAGTACACCGTTACTTTGATTCCCGGTGACGGTGTCGGTGCCGAGGTTGCCGAGTCCGTTAAGACCATCTTCAAGGCGGATAACGTCCCCGTTGATTGGGAGCAGGTCAACGTTTCCGGTATCCAGGGTACCGCCGGCACCGAGGAGGCTTTCCGCCAGTCAATTGCCTCTCTCCAGCGCAACAAGCTCGGTCTCAAGGGTATCCTTCACACTCCCGTCGAGCGCTCCGGTCACTCTTCTTTCAACGTCGCTCTGCGCCAGGAGCTCGACATCTACGCGTCCATTTCCCTCATCAAGAACATCCCCGGCTACCAGACGCGCCACAAGAATGTCGACCTGTGCATCATCCGTGAGAACACTGAGGGTGAGTACTCTGGTCTTGAGCACCAGTCTGTCCCCGGTGTCGTCGAGTCCCTCAAGATCATCACCCGCGCCAAGTCCGAGCGCATCGCCAAGTTCGCCTTCTCCTTCGCTCTTGCCAACGGCCGCAAGAAGGTCACGTGCATCCACAAGGCCAACATCATGAAGTTGGCCGATGGTCTTTTCCGCTCCACCTTCCACGAGACCGCCAAGCTGTACCCCGGCCTCCAGACCAACGACATGATTGTCGACAACGCCTCCATGCAGGCTGTCTCCAAGCCCCAGCAGTTTGATGTCGTCCTCACCCCCAACCTGTACGGTGGTATCCTTTCCAACATTGGTGCTGCCCTCGTCGGTGGTCCCGGTATCGTTCCCGGCTGCAACATGGGCCGTGATGTTGCCATCTTCGAGCCTGGTTGCCGTCACGTCGGTCTTGATATCCAGGGCAAGGACCAGGCCAACCCCACTGCCATGATCCTCTCCGGCTGCATGATGCTCCGTCACCTTGGTCTTGACGACCACGCCAACCGCATCTCTAACGCCATCTACGCTGTCATTGCCGAAGGGTAAGTCTATATCAATCTGTAAACGTTACAACCCACAAAATACTAACCTCACTATAGCAAGGTCCGCACCCGCGACATGGGTGGTAACAGCACCACTCACGAGTTCACTCGCTCCATCCTCAGCAAGATGGAGGCTGCTCTGTAAAGACGCCAAAACAACTAAGGAAAAAGGGAAAAGCCGGTTCCACTAGGTCTGTCGGTCGTTTCTGTTTACTTTGATTTTTGTTTCTTTGTCTTGGGCCTGTATCTTCATCATCATTGCCTTTGCTTTCTTTTCCTTTTTTGTATGCCTTCTTCTGGATTGGTCTGTTATCTTTAGCTTTGGGTTATTGTAGCCATCTTATGATGTACCTGTTTTGTATCTTGAATTTACTTTTCACCTTCAAATTCACTACTGTGGAACTTTTAAAATTGACCTTATACTCAAATTACATTAATCGTCTCTCTAACTAGACTATAAAACTGTATTCCTCCTTCTCAGAGCGACTCCAAACTGCTGACAGAACTGTTGTTTCCACTCCGAATACCCAACTCATTCGGCTCACTGGCCAAAATCCCCATATTCTGCATCTTCACCATGTCAAACTTGTGTTTACCCCACCGAGTGAACGGGACCCGCAAGTCAAAGAGATAATCCACCTCCAACTGGGACCGGTTTTCCGTCTCCGGGACGCGAAAGTACGAGTACACCAGACACAACAAACCACACCCACCCCAAAAGAGTCCCGACTTGGCACCCCAATTCCACGAGTCACTCGCGATCTGGAGTGGCGTAATCGAGTTACTGAAAAGAGTAGTCGCGCAGTATCCAAGACGGGCAATTGCGATTGTCTTGGTTTTGAGCGGAGCCGAAGGAATCAAAGTAACAAACGTATATGTCAGAGGCCCAACACTGACGTTGTACATGAAGTTGTACACAATCAGCAGAATAGCCACGGTCCACGACCCAGCCGAAGCCATCTGGTTGGTGAATAAGCCAACAATTCCGATGGCCCCCAGGGACAAGATCATGGCCACCTGGCCAGCCAGGTACATAGTGCGCCGAGGGACCACAGGCAAAATTCCAAAAGCAACAAAAGTACCACCCATACCAATGGCGTACATGACCAATTGCATCGTGAAAGCAAGTTCGGTAGCCAGCCCGGCTTGCTTCATGAAGTAAGATGCCCAGCCAATGAGAGCGCTGCCGCACATGTTTTGAATGACCCAAATCACACTAGACAATTCGGTGCGTACGAGGTTGCCTCCCCTGAAGCAGTCGACAAAGCTTGGAGAAGGCCCCGAGGCTACATTAGCTTCATGGTGCATTTGAAGGCGGAGATCGCGGATAGTGACAGCTGGATCCTCTTGACTCGGAGGCACAAGACGGGCCTGAGCAGCGATAGCATCTTCTTCACGACCCTTTCCGATCAACCATCGAGGAGACTCGGGACAGAAGAATACTACTGGAGTCAAGACAACAGGCCACACCCAATGCAACGCATAAACAAGTTTCCACGCCATGCTTCCTGGGATCACTAGAAGGCCGCGCATCACACCACTGCCAAGAATCTGGCCAATGATCCAGCATACGTTGATCTACATTGTAGCGTATGGACGAAGAACTTCTGGCGCAATGTCGTTGGCGTAACTTGGCCCGAGGGTCTGAAAGACACCCCAACTGAGACCGGTCAAGGTTTGCGCAACAATGATGTCAACCATAGTGCGGGCAAAAAACAAAGCAAAAGACCATCCCACAATCCATCCAAGACCAACAAGGGCAGTCCCGCGGAACCCAATCCAATCCATGATGTAACCAGCGAAAACCAGACCACCCATTTGTCCCAGCGTCTGTCCGATGACACAAAGTACTTGCATCGTACCGGGTATTTCTTTCTTCTGGCCAGGGGCATTGGGATTAGCTCCGTTGGCAGCCGCCGTAGCAGGCCGAGAAGGTGAACCAGCTCCAGGGCGAGGAGAGGAAGCTGTGTTCGGACGAGGGCCAGTACGTGAGTTGCCCTGCCCATTCCCAGGGCCGGGACGAGCATTGTTGTTTCCACCACGGTTGCCAGCGCCAGGACGAGCGTTCCCATTGTCGGCGTTGTTTCCGGGACGGTTTCCAGTACGAGAACCAGCGCCTATACCAGGGCCTGGCCGAGCACCTGCAGGCGGTACATTTCCAGCAGGGGGATCTGCCATAACATTGGCGGTCGGAGGGGCCCCATTGCTGGTCGGCGCAGGAGCAGGACCACCTGCGACAACCAATTCGTTCGAGTTTGGATTGTGGGTTGCCGGAACAAGTTCGGGCCAGTCAAATGTTCCGGGGGCACTAGTGACATCAGGAACTTTAGCAAATCCAGGGGGCGGTACAACTTTCGTGATGTTTGCCATGACAGCATCATTAGACATAGTAAAGTTGTACGGCCCACTGCCAGTTCCAGATATATTTTGGTTGGCGAGAGAATGGAGACCAACAACTTCGCCAAAGTCATTGGTGTATTGGGGCATGGCGTAAAGAGTACCCTGAGCGATGAGACAGAAACCCTCCATGACAATGGTCATCGAGATAAGCACACACTAAATTGCAGCTCTCGGGTATTGAACGAGTAGGGGAATGAAACCAGGATCTTGAAGGGGAGGAGGGGCTCTCGGCGTACCAGCCGGCCGGAGGCCCCGAGTGGGGAGTGGTGGGATTTCGGAGAATGTCGACATAGTATCTGAGGTATAAGATATATTTTAGGTAGGAGAACAATGAATAAGTATGTGATTGTAGAAGCCGGAGCTAGACACCAACCAGATATTGGCCTGTATGAATAATGTAGATGTCGGGTCTAGTTGTTTGATGAAAGATTAGGCCTAGATAAGCCACCGGGGAGATGACTCAAGGAAATATACGAAGATGGTGATATTTACGGAGGCTAAAGGAAAAAACAACCCAGCCTTGGTATGTGTATGTCAACAAAATATCCACAAATGGTAGTAAGGTATGTTTGGGGAGTACAACTACGTCATGTATTAACCCTGTATAACCCTTCAACATAAAACCAAACATCGTAGGGCGTTATTGCCCTGATTTCTTCTTTCGCATCTTCTTTTCCATGGCCATAAAAGCCTGTATACCAGGTGGAACCTCGGTCAATAGCTCTTTCTCTACTTTTTGTGCCACGGCCTCTGGGGTTTCTGGCTTATTGTCCGGATCAGCGAGAGATGGTTCTTGGGCTAGCAACTCTTGGCCTTTTTCCTCAGCAAGTTTGTGAGCGGCCTTGTGAGCGTCTATTTCGTCTTGATAGATATCCCAAACACAGTTGACACAGCCACTCATACAGCAATCTTCGGGTTCCTCAGGCTTTGGCGGAATGAGAATACCATTTTTGTAAGTGCCTTTTGGTGGTGGCGGCGGTTGAGGTGTGGCACGTGTAGGAATGAAATGAGTTGAAGAAGATGAAGGTGTAGATGCAAGTGCTGATGGAATCGGTGCAGGAGTCGGTGACGATGGCAGGGTGTTATGCGTTGATGCTGGCGTAGGAATCGGTACTGGCGTTGTAGACTCCGCGGGAGAGGAGCTGTTGGTCGATGTGGAAGAAACAGTACTTAGAGGTGCAGTCTCTATCGATGCCGCTTTCTCTGCCTCGTCTCTTGCTAGTGATCCTTTGTCCACCTGTTCATAATACGATCCACGAGGGCGAACCTGTTCGTTGAATGACGACGTCGTTGTGAATGACCGCCTTGGTAATGGCAATAGTCGTCTACTCGCTGATCCGAATACCCGATATAGTGACATGACAAAGCAATGATACTGGAACACAGAAAGCTCATGTAATAAATTGATGCATAAAAGGAATTGTAGATTTTGATACATTCCTTGTCAAAGTTTGTGAAACCCCACTAAGCAAGTGTTGATGGGGTTTGGAAACATTTAACAGGACTTAAGTGGCAACATGGCAGAATCTGGGAACTCGACGTCATACCCTGATATGTAATTCTGACAATCTTTTTCTGGGTCTATAGCTTTATTTGTGAAACCTCTAACCTCGAAAGTGCTAAACAACACTGAAGACATCAAATCCGACCTTAAATGTGCATACCAAACTTTCGTTTCGTCATTCATGTTCATCAAATTAGGAAAGCGGTGAAGCCCACCACGATACACCCCTGCCCGTCGCAAACATCCCGAAAGGGAATCGACGCGATGCGCGCAGGTAAACTTCACTTTAGGGTTTTTTCGTTTCTTTGCGCAAACTTAGACTTCCCAATATCTTTTGATTTCTCGGCATTTGATTTCTCATGCATCTTGCTTTTTTGTTTCTGGTTGCCTCCTCACTGCATTGTTTGTGCGATTGCGAAAAAGTTCGAATCAACAGCATAGTGCGCGGTCTTCCGTTCATCCCGAGTCAAGACTACAATATCACAATTCACACCAACTACAGACGACCCCATGGACGAATCAGACTCTGCGCCTAAGCGGCGCCGGACGTCGCCCCGCACATCCGTTCCTGTTCGACCACCACCAGAAACAAGCGCCAACAACGAACAAACAACGCCTTCGAGATCTCCGAATACAGGCTCCACTGACAACCTCCCAAGTCCCAATTCTCAAACTCATAATCTCGCCCACCGACCAATGCAGCCCCCACCGCCGCCAACCGACTCAGTAAACCCATTCCGTGGCCGTGGTTTGCGCCGCTCAGGCGGTACACCACCACTCGACCCTGAGCTTCCACCAACCCGAGTTGAGATGGGTTTTGATGACCCTGTGGTGACGTCACCTGCTACCGGAATTCACGTGAGCAGTTCACCATCTCGTCGGAATCTACGCAGGAAACTTGGATCGGCTGGTGTGAGCAGTGGCTTGCGTGGAGTGCAGGTTGCGGATGAGACTAGTAAGGAGGATGGTTCTGCAAAAGAAGGGAACAAGCCGTCAGAATCCGCCACTACACAACCGCCAGCAAAATCTCCACCACAGAATCCGGCACTGCCAACAGTAGACCGCATAAAACAACCGTCCAAGAAAGACGCCGTCCGAAGACAATCCCGATCAAAATCAAAATCCCGCTGGGCCATCCCCGATAGCGCCACTTCTAAATCTGCCGACCCAGACCAATCACGTGGGATACCGGCCACTTCGAAATATAGCGCCAAACAAGCACACCTCGCAGCTCTACGCGCCGAGCTTGCAATGTTACAAGAGGATCTTGAATTGGCAACTTCAGAGACGAACCGCATTCGGGAGGAGATTCTACAAAACAGTACAATCGGGATTTCGCCAAGTGACAAGGACCAGATTCTTCAGTTACTAAAGACACACGTATTACCATCAGACAAGCCGGCAGATATTTCTTTGGCGGAGCAAATGGTTAATATTGCGATGGCACCGTCATCTTGGCTTCCGTTTGGTGGCGCTCCATTACCTCAGTTGAGGAGGATCACTGAGGAGGTGGAAGAGCCGGTTAAGTCACATGCGCCGGTAAAAATGTCTATGGAAGAAGAGTTACCGTTTCTTCAACTGTTCACACCATTAGAGTTCAGATCTCATAGTGTTTTGTTGAAGCAACAACCAGGCGGGCCATTATTGTCACGGCAGATAATAACTGCCGTACCACATGAAGCTCCATTTGCGTTTGCTTGTCGTGTAGTGGTAACCATAGATACTTCGAAGTTGGTTATCCAAGATCTAGATTTTTCTGCGCTGGATATAAGATCTAAGCCGGAGCTCAGCCCATTCTTTGAAGAGTTGGTTGTAGCACCAAGGAACAGAGCGTTGGAGAATAATATATGTGTAGCCTCATGGGCTATGGCAGAGTGGTATCGGGTTGCTACGTCTAGAGCTCAGCTGTGGTGCGCATTAACGGCCGAGCTTGATAGTGAGGGTGGGTTGTCAGGTCTTGCAGCACGGGAACGTGAACGGGCGAAGAAGAAGTCACTGTCTGGTGAAGAGCCCCCCAGTTTTGGTAGGGCCGAGGTAGTCGAAAGGTTAGGACAGACAGCCTTGGAACTGAGTTTTGATGAGATTGGAAGAAAATTACGGATACGCATTGAGTGGAAGATCGGCTTCGATTGGACGGGCGAAGCTGTTAGCGATGCTAACTTATTAATGGCTATTCCTGGTGGATGGCAAAAGGTAGACAGACGGGATGTGTTGCCTGGAGTTTCAAGAATGTTCAAAGAACTGGTGAGGGATGGGGGAGATGTATTAGAAGCATCTAGGAAGATGGTCGCCTTGCTGACTAGTGGAGTGTAAAGCACATGTTCATGATTGATTGTAAGTAATGCGTTATGATTGTCGAGATAGCTGTACAATATCAATCTACTGAACCTACACCTGGATCCACCTACTCTACGTCACTCTCGGTACCGATCTACCAAGTCTATGCGTTACCATCAAATCAACATGTAGAAGCCACCGCTTAATCCACATCAACACCCAACACTCTGAGCTCCTTCTTAGCAAGGTCAATCTCGCTCATCAGCTCCGAGTAAGCCTCGGGCACATCATTGAAAGTGAAGACACCCATGCCCAGTCTGAAGAGCAAGAAAGCGCCAAAGGTAACAAGACCCCAGAAGGGAAGCTAACCGTATAAGTCAGTACATATATCGCGGGTCGTCGAATGCGTCGAGAACGATCATCGGCACGTAGATTCGAGAAAGGAAAGTCGGGAAGTCTTACAACGGGGACGATCTGCTCCTGGATAACGGGGTCCAAGGGGATAAGACCGAGGAATAAAGCAATGTAGCCCTATTAGGTGAAATGGTTTGTTAACAAATAAAGCCCGTCACACCCACCAAGGCCGGCGCCGCAACCACGGCGCAAACAGCCAACTGGAATCTAACATACCAAAAGGACAGTAACAGCAACGGCCGAAACTCTGAAAGCGCGTGTCATGGTTATATGTTGTGAATGAAAGAGGATATAGAAAAACAACGAAGGAAATAACAACTCAAATGTACCAATCAATTCACAAAATAAAAGTAAAAAAAGACACTACAAGACCATCCAATCCACGATACCCAGACTCCCCTCCAGCCCACCTCACCAAATCGTCAACCAGAAAGCTGGCCTTGCGCGTTACGGCGCGACAGGGGTCTTTCCTTTTTGGGAACATATCAGGGTTCGTTCTGTTTTACCGGCGATGACCCAATTTAGGGTTGTGTTGGATACCAGGAGGGACGATGAGAAATGGTTACTGTGAGGCCCGATTGGATTACGAAAAAGGTTGAAGTTGTGGTGAGAGGATTTGAGTGAGTTAGAGTGAATTTGTAGGTGCGGAGAAGACGAGGGAGGAGAGTCGTCATTTCGAGAAGTGCAAGGTTACGGCCTATGCAAAGGTGGGCGCCGCCGCCGAACTAAAGGGTGTTAGTAAGGTTTTGGGTGATGGAGTACTGGGTGACTTACATGTAGCATGTACCGATCCATATACTTTGCTCTCTCCTCACTGACTAACCATCTCTCGGGGACAAACCGATCTGGCCGTTCCCCAAAAACCCCCTCATCTCTATGCGCCACCCACCCGTTCACCGACACTTCAGTTCCCTCCGGCAAGTAGACTTCATCCAGGGCAATACCCCCCTTCGGTACTACCCTCGTAATGTTGAGACCCACCGCGGGCCGTAACCGCATCGCCTCTTTCAAGCATGCTTGGAAATACGGTAGCCCCTGCGCTTGCGTCCATGTTACGTTACCTGTCGCCGGTAGTTGACCATTCCCTACGGCCTCATCAATTTCTTCCAAAAGAGTCTTGTATATCCGAGAATCAGATAACACACAATAGAAGAATGATTGCATCGTAGACGCTGTAGAGTCTGAACCGGCAAAACTATTTTCCATTTACGTTAGAAGTACCGTGGTGCATAGGGTTTCTAGGGTTACACTTACATGGCTCCGTGTGCGACGGTGAAAACGTCAACTTTGGAGAAACGGGAGGAATCCTTCTCGTGACTGGCAATGAGGGAGTTCAGGATGTCATTTGTACCTCCACTTTTCCAACTGCGCTTTTCTATTTCGGAAAGTGCCATTTGGGTGATTAGGGATTCTCTACCGGTTGTGAGGTGTTTGTAGAGACGCCAAAACGGGTTGTGCCGGAGGAACTTGTCGAGGAAGGGCACTTGGCCTACAATTCCGTTGTACCATTGAGAGTCGTCAATGGCCTTGATAGCCCCGGTTGCATCACTTCCTGTATTTAAGAAGTCAAACGTGCGAGAAAAAGCAATGAGTCCCAGGACATCAAACGAGAAGAAATGAAGCCATTGACCAAGGTCTACTGAATCTTGGTGAATTGTAGTGTCGAGTTTTGAGCAAAGGAGGTCAATCATGGAATTTATTGATGGCGTGTTTTTCTGCATGGTAGACATGCTGTAGGCTGGACCGGCGACTTTCTTCTTTCGGGCATGTTGGGCTTCGCTGGTTTCGCCGAAGATGTCGGGGCAGGCACTAGGGGGGAATACAGTGTAGAAAGAAGACTTGGTGAACCCTTTTCCGGCTGCGAGGACCATACGGGCATGTTGAGGGGAGGCGGTGGAGATACCGGTTGGTGATAAACGAACGAGAGAACCGTACTTATCATGAAGGTGTTGAAGATGGGCGGGGTTTTGGCCAGATGCAACTAGATATAGACGATAGAACGGCGTTAAAGAGGCAAGTAGGGGGCCAGGGATGTGCCGAAGGCGGATATATGATGGCAAGATGTTGAAGATGATGAAGATAACCACAAGTGGCAGGAACACTTGAGGTTCTAAAAGAGACGTGAGGATGGTTTGAGTTATAGATAGGCGAGGTGGCTCGTGAGCCGAGGAGACTTCAGAACTATTGAAGAGTTCCGTCATAGTCTGGGGAAATGGCAATGAAGTGCTAAGGAGTTCCATGATGAGCTGGTTGATTTGTGATGCTCAAGTGATTCTTCCTGTATTCTCTACGGGATTTCCAATCTTCTTATACTCACTATATGTCTTCTCAACGGCGGGATCTAACGTCTACTTCCTCCCGTTCATTTGCCGAACTACATCTTTATCATCGTCGCCACAACAGCCCACTCACACTTTTGATCTTCACCGATCGTCTGTATCTATCCGACACATCTACATCCGTCACAGCCCACGATCACACACAGTCCCCTCCTATGTACATACGTATGTACTATCAACATACATTCGCCCCCACCAAAAACACCCCTCCTTATCCACAAAAGGCCCTCACCTCGTGATGGCAAAAAGGCAACAACGTAGCTGCACCCTGACCCGTAGTTTCTAGCCGCCGGGCGCTTGCGTCGTTGTAAATACAATGGATGCATCGTACTTACACGCAATAGCGTATCTATTAATGTGACGGGCCGCAGTGAATGTGAAACTTGCATTTGTACGAGTCGTGCGTCGGCAACATGCTTCCTTGACGCATGTCATGTCTATCCGCATCGGACGTCATGATTCCGGCGGCGACCTCTTGATGGGACCGTGGGACGCCATGTGGACGTGCATTCTCCAAGGGTACACGGGAGCTCCAACACTATGTTTCTCCTACACGTCATCGGAGTTTATCTGTAGCCAACTATTCCGGAATAACCCCGTCAAAGTTATGCTGCCGATATCCCCAAGGTCACATGCCAACGTTGCATCTCTTCACTCCATACATCCTTTATCGCTATGACATATCCGGCCGCTGCCGACGTCAAAATAAACGTCCATTCTCCATCTCCAAGACGTCCGTCCGTCCCGTCCCCACCAGGTCCTTCTTAATACCCTAACCCTGGGACAGAGATAGTGACTCGAGCTAGCGATTTCCCGATTCGTCAAGGGGGAAGAAAGACAATCGTAGATTTGATGAGACTTGTTATTTCGCAACCACGCCTTTGGGAAGGAGGTAGGGAAGTGACAAAAGAGACGAGACAATAATGCCAGGAGTTCTCTGTCATGGGGGGCCTTTCATTTCCTTGAGACCAGCAGGAGCATATTCTCCGAGAACGAACAAAACGCCCACAGAAAGTGATAAACAACGGGGCAGCCGTTAAGGATGTGTACTTACACTACGGAGTGTCTCGGCTGTTGCTCGTTTCATTGTCTTACTCGATACGATAGGACAAAGGGGAGACAATTCGTAGCTTCTTTGAGTTCTTTGTGATTGTGTGCTCCCGCTTTTCCCAGGGTTCCGGGGCTTCTCAGGAACCACCAATACCAAGCTCCAAATCCCTGACCCGCGATTTGAGGGGCTCACCAAGCCTGGCCCTGGTCCGTGTCATATTAACCCACCCGCACCCCAGAAGACCGCCAACCCGTCACCTCTTTGCCATCCCTCCAAAACCAACTTTGGAACCACACTTTACATCGGCCGAAGCCATCCAGCCAACGCCGTTCACAATTCCGGGACCCGCCCACAATGGACGACAACAAACCGCCTCCCAAAACCGGCATCCCTCGCCTTTCCAAGCTCCCCGTGGCCCGTCCACAATCACTACGTCCTTCGGCCTCCCGCGACTCCTTGGTCCCTACTGAGACCCGCGCTTCAAGGCTGCGCCAGTCGGCTTCGCGAGAACAGCTTTCGCACGCGCGGACTACGAGTGTTTCTTCGAGACCAAGTAGTGTTGCATCGCGGCCGGCGTCGGCGGCAAGTACGACACGTACTATTCCTACTCGACCAAAAACTACCGTTGTTGCGCCGCCAAAAGCTACGGCACCGGGAACTGTAAGAGGAAGACCAGGTGATCGGAACACTTATGGGGTTCCCAGAGCTTCTTCCTCGTCAACTACAAGGTCTGCTTATGGGGTTGGTGCTGATAGATCTGCCTCACGTGCTACTCCCATTCGAGAGTCAATTCCGGAAACTCCCACCGACCAAGACGACCAAATATTCAAGAAGAAAAGTACCGTCTTAACCCGCCGTCCTTCCGAAACATGGGGTCGCTCTCCTTATCTTCCGCCACCAATTGCAGGTTCCCGTCCTGCCAGTCGCCTTTCTCGCTCTTCCGACCCTTCCTCGCCGGACGAACCTACACATAGATCTGACTCCGTGAATCGCGAGAAGTCGCTCGCCGAGCGTACTGCCGAGACTTTGCAGCAAGTCGCATCTTCGCCACGTCTTAAGAGACAAGCTTCGTCCAACTTTTTCGATCAGGGGCTACTTTCGCCGGGTAGAGACTGGTCATCACGGCCAGCTTCACGACAATCCAGACCAGCTTCAAGGCAGTCCAGGCCTGACTCGAGACAAAGTGAATATGCTGATCCAGGAAGTCCTTTGGGAACGCCCTCCAGAGCTTCACAGTTTAGAACTGCCAAAGGGAGAGCCCCTACAGTTACCATGGCACCACCACCTCCTGTACCAGCCGCTTTACGACCAACAAAGACGAGGAAGAGTTTGAATGGGGACTCTCCAGACTCTACATCTCCTGGATATCAAACTTTACCGGCACGGGCTGCTAAACCAAGAGCCGCAGTAGGTGGTCTCTTTAAGCAGCCCTCTCTAACAAACATGAAGAACCCTTTTGACTCACCAAGGCGTGTATCTTCGGTATCTCTTCGTTCCCCCGTGCGTTCAGCCCATCTGAAACCCTCATCCAAGCAACTGTCATCTCCCCCAGAAGAAGAAAAGCCTAAAGCCGACGTCCAAAAGAGTTCAAATGCCCTCCGCGAGCAAATCGCCGCTGCTCGCGCCGCCGCAAAGAAGGCCGCACAGGAAAAGGCACAGGCGGACAGTAATGAAATCGCATCTACAACGCCACCAGATACACCTACGAAGCCTATGGATCAACCTAAGCCTGGAAAACTTGGAAGGGCTAGAACAGGGACAGTTATTCATACAGGCGCCTTTGAATATGATGAGCAGATGGCTGATCCGTTTAACCAGCGGAGGAGTCAAGGGGCCAAGAATAAGATCTTATTAGGCAAGTTGGGAGATGCTAGAGGGACGGGAAGATTGAATTTGGCGGCTATGGGGTTGAAGGCCATCCCTTCAGAAGTGTTGCATATGTATGATTTGAAGATGCTTGGGGATGAGGCAGGTTCCTGGGGTGAGAGTGTCGACTTGACTAGATTCGTGGCGGCAGATAATGAGCTGGAGGAGATTGGCGATGATATCTTCCCCGATAAGGACCTTGATTCGTACACCATGGACGATGAAGGCCCAGGAAACATCTTTGGTGGATTAGAGACTCTTGATTTGCATGGGAATATGTTGGTCATGGCACCACTTGGTCTCAGACGGTTATGCAATCTGACATCCCTTAATTTGGTAAGTCAGGAATGTGACAGGTTTGGCAGGTGCCTTCACTAACATTATCTTAGTCGTCGAATCGTATCTCCAACGAGAGCTTGGACGTCATTCGCCAGGTGACGTCATTACGTGATCTTAAACTTGCCAAGAACCTTCTATACGGCCCGTTGCCAGACACCTTCGCCGATTTGATTAACCTGGAGGTCTTGGATATCCAGGGTAACAATGTCTCGGCGTTACCTAAGGGTATCACTAAGATGAACAGACTACGGGTTCTGTCTCTGAATGACAACAGTTTTGAGAAGCTGCCTTTCAATGAATTAGCTAAGTTGCCACTTACGGAGGTCAATGCGGCGAAGAATAAGCTTTCGGGTATCATTGTGGAGGGTTCCAGTACTACATTCCCGTTGTTACAAACACTCGATTTATCTTGTAACAAGATTGTCGGGTTATCTGGAGCTACGGCGCATCTTTCTTTCCCATCTCTCCATCAGTTAACCCTCTCAGTTAACAAACTCAAGTCCTTGCCTGACATGTCAACCTGGACTAACCTCATGACTCTCGCTGTTGATGAAAACTCCATTGCAGAGGTTCCCGTTGGCTTCACCAAGTTACACAAGCTGCGCCATGTTGACTTCTCTAGCAACGATATCCGGATTGTCCCCCCAGAGGTCTCTGAGATGGATAGTTTGATGATGATTCGGCTGAGTGGAAACCCACTTAGAGACCGCAAGTTTGCTACGATTAGCACGGAGGAGTTAAAGGATATTTTGTTGGCGAGGCTAGAGCCTCCACCGGCGTATACTGAGGTGATTAATACTTCGGTCCCTGAGGTGGCGCCGTTTTTGCCAGATGTTGTAGAGGAGCGGGCTGAGACACCGGATACAGTTATCGGACCTGAGGACGAGGAGCCTATTCCAGCTGTGGAACCTGTGGTTGAAGTGGAGGTTGAAACTGCGGATGTGGCTACCCCTCCTGCTACCGCGCAGTCGCCTGAACCTACGGTGGTAGCTACCTCGGAGCCAGAGACTCCCGCGGTTGTTGAGGCTAGTGTCATTGAGGAGGCTGAGGATGTTGTTCCTGAGCCAATCTCCCGGCCTATGGACGTTCCTACCCGCGCTCGCGCGCACACACTTACTACACAGGAGACCTGGCCTGTCAAGCCTGGCGGTATCCTTGATCGTTCGCGGACAGAGTCTTCAACTCTTCACCCTGTTATCTGTGCTGATATTTCTATCGCCAACCGGATTACTGAAGTACAACTCCACCATAACCTCTTCTCTGGAATCCCCGATTCTCTTTCCTTTTTTGCTGATACCCTTACCCTCCTCTCCATTTCACACAGTCTCCTCGTTGGCGAAAGTTATCTTAACGCTAAATTGGAACTTCCTGTTCTGCGCGAACTCAACCTCGCGGGAAACAAAATCACTACATTGACTCCCCTCATCGAGCATCTCAAAGCACCTTCCCTTGACAAGCTTGATGTCTCTACAAACCGTCTGAACGGTCTCCCCGCTAGTATCCGCCCCGCTTTCCCTGCGCTTTCAGTCCTCCTCCTGGCCAACAACCATCTGCCAGAACTGGACCCAGCAGCTATCACGGGCATGAAAATCGTTGACGTAAGCAACAACGATATTGCATCACTCAACCCACGATTAGGCCTGTTGGGGGGTCCCCAGGGGCTGCAGAAGCTGGAAGTGACGGGGAATCGGTTCCGCGTGCCGAGATGGAGTGTGCTTGAACGGGGAACTGAAGCTACCTTGAGATGGCTCAGAGGAAGAGTTCCCGCAGATGAAAGGGCAGCCTGGAGGTTGTCGAATTCAGTTGGGTCGGATGAAGATTCGGAGTAGACTGGCGTTGGTTGGCTTGCATTTTGGTATTTACTTGTAGACTTTTTTGTGTTTAATATCTAATCATTATTCTTTTCCATATTCATGTTCGAAGGGTTAGGGTCGATCTCGGGAGGAATGACAGCTCGGAAGATGTGCGAAAATCAGGTGTCAATGTGACGCTAATGAGCAAAGTGGCCCACCTATAACGACTATAATGACGTAGGATTGTTAGGAGGGTTTGAGGTTGGGTCGTAAATAAATAACGAAAGCCCTGGGAGCTGGAAATCTGCAAGATGCGAGGAGATGGCGACCTGCATTGGTTCATGAGGCGATATCGACGATTTAGGGGGGATTGCTTGGCGGACAAGACAATAGTGAACAGTTATGAGATAGTCTCCTTTTAGAGTTATCGTATGTATGTCTGTAAATTCTCAATCCATCCCCAGATAGAAATAGAAACAATGTCATCGCTTGTCTTCGTTTTGTCCTACTTTAAAATCTCAAACAAAGACAGGCAAAATCCATATACGGGATCTCCCAATAATCACATGTTTCGCTAGCCTCGAAATTCTTACGTCTTGGTCAGCTTGTCTGCGCAACTGCCGTATTTGTGCATTCCATAATGGTTTTTTTGTGTAGCCGGTATGGAACGGGTGCCTGCCCGATGGATGATAACAAGGAAAGTGGGGAGGTTTTTTCTCTCATGTTACCTTGGGCATGAACGTTTTGGGGAGTTGCGATGGTGAAGACGGATTTTTATGTATGATTCCTGGGCTGGATGACGGGGGTAATTGATTTGGGCAATGTTAATGAGGCCCAGGGTCCAAAAAAGCGTGGACGAATTTCTTGGGTTCCTTTTCTTTTGGGTCTAGTTATGAACCTACATACGTAATGTTCATTGTTTAATTTATCACGATCGGTTTTCGTTTCTGTTTGGTAAGATTCAAAGAACATCGGATCCGATTTATGCATTTTTTGTTCAGCAGTTTTTCCCTTTGTACGCATCTTCTCGTTGTTCCTTGTTATTCTTCTTACTCTTTCTTTTTTGAAAATCCTTTTTGTGTCGCCGTGGGTTCCCATCACCTGGTCATCATCTCCAGCAACCTCGCCGTGTAAAGGAGCAACGATTGTGTCATCCCAAAATACAAAGTCGCCTTTCCTGAGTCCTTTGCTTTCCCCGCTCGTCTTGTTTCTTGGATACTCCATTTTTTACGACCTTCAAAGATTGATAAGACGTTGTTCGTTGCCGGCCGCTAAATATCGATCCACTTTGGCGCCGACGGATCGGATTGTGCGAAATTACCTGGTTTAAAGGTCTGGTTTTCTTCACGCGGCTTGCAGAAGAATAGAAGGGAAGCCACCATCATTTTCACACGAATCAACCGCCACGCCACAAATCTAACCTGGCCAAGCCAGAAACACACACCATTTGTACCTGCATTCGTCACTGTGATCATCGTACCACGCACCTATTTGCGCCGGCGGCCCAAAACACACAGACTCTTTGCGACATACATACATCATAATTGGAGCCCGCCCATCTGCATGGCTACGCCCATTAGTTAAATTCCTATATCGATATTCTCAACCCGACGACGTCCGCCCCGCCATGGCCGACGCCAGTCACTTTCAACGACCACATCCGCCACCACCCGACCATTCGCCTTCCGTTCTTTCTCCGTCACATCGATCGTCACAACAGGTTGGCCACCGGCCTTATTTGGCACCGTCTGAGTCGCCGGCATTAGTACATCCTACTCCGACTGTTTCGCCAACGGTTGCGGAGTCGCAATGTGCTACACATCGCTCGTTGTTGACAGCTACTACGGCTTTAGATAGACAGACGCCTACGACTACTTCGAGCCAAGATATTCCATTTACGCCTTCAACGCCAAAACCACCAAGATCTTATGATCATGGGAGATTTGTTGCTTCAGTGGAGGCGGCTGGGAAGACGAGTGCTGTAAGGGGATTTGCATTTTCTAAGGAGCAGCTTTGGCTATTGGCCGAGGCTAGGACATTGGAAGCGCTTTACTACTTTGGTGGATTAAGAGGGTTGGCCAATGGGCTACGAACTGATCTTGTTACGGGGCTAGGAGCTGAAGGGGATTCTGTAGATGGCGGAATCGACTTTGATGAGGCTGTTGGAGCAGCAAGGGATGACCGAGCAGTCCGCATATCAAGCAACGAGGGCCACGAAGGCAAAGAGATAGCATCATTTTCAACCAGAACCGACATTTACTCGCCATTACCACCAAAAGGCAACAAAGTCGGAGTGAAGATGTTCTTTGGGATTTTGTGGAAGCGGATAAACGATAAGTTGGTGGTGATATTGCTCATTGCGGCTATTGTTTCGCTCATCTTGGCTGCTGTCCAAGATAAACCTGGTGCGCATAAGATGCGTAAGGAGTGGGCCGAAGGTATCGCTGCTGTGGCGGCTACTGTGGTTGTTGTCCTTTCTAGGGCTATGACTGAGTGGGAGATGAGTAGGAGGTTTTTGACAGCCGAGACACGAAAAGCACAGTCTACGGTTCGTGTGCTACGGTCTGGAAGGTCTTTATTGGTTGATTCGTCAGAGGTTCTCGTGGGAGATATTGTACAGCTTCAGCCAGGTGACGTCATGACTGCACATGGCGTTGTGGTGGAGGCTGACGGGTTGGCGGTGGACGAGTATGCTGCCACAGGAGATTTATATGTGCTCTCTAAGCAGCCACCCCCGGACGAACTTAAGAGTGCATATGGGATGGGCGCATTGGGTCCTGACCCGTTTATAGTAGCTGGTTCAGTGGTACTAGGTGGGTCGGGAAGCTACCTCGTTATTACCCTGGAGTCACCATCTAGAAAGAAGCTGGGTTGGCGATATTCGATGCCAGAGACACCATTACAGACGACACTCTGCAAATTTTCCAAGGAACTCGCGGCTTGCGGAGTTCTTGGTGGTATTGTTTACTTTATTGTTTTATTGATACGGTATATCGTTCGGATGTCTCATTCGGAAAAGGTGCCGACTGAGAAGGCACGGGAGTTTTTTGATATTGTTGTTAACGTTGTTGTTACTATGGTTGTTTCGATACCCTCTGGATTGGTTTTTGCGGCGTTGGTATCTTTGTCTTCGGCGACTTACCGGATGTTGAAGTCTGGTCTTGTTGTTCGCAATGTTGCGGCGATTGAAAACATGGGGGACGCCACATGCGTCAGCACGGCAAAGAGCGGATGTCTTACACTTGATGAGCCGACGGTTGCTGTAGGGCGTATTGGTCATGGCGAACCACATGAGTTCCCTGAGGTCATATTACGGAATGTTGCAGGGGAGACTCGGGAATTGATTCGCAGTACTATTTTATTGAACTCGACGGCGTTTGAAGTTGAGGGTTCGAACGGAAAGCGGCAGTTTGAAGGGCCGACTGTTGAGACGGGTCTGTTGCAGTTTGCGGCGGAACATCTCGGGTTGGCGGAGCTAGGAATTGGGCGGGCTGGGTTTAATGTGGTCAAGAGATTTGTTTTTAACTCAAATTCCATGCTGTCGATTACGATTATCAAGCTTGGCGAGGCACGTTTTCGCGTTCTTGTTATGGGAGCTGCGGAGAGTGTGTTGTCACATAGCGAGACGGTCGTAGAGACGACGGACGGTGATGTGCCTACGACAGAGACTATGACTTTGGGGATTTTTGAGTCTATAGATGGTACAATTCACGATTATGGAAGACGCAAAATGAGACCAGTTGCTATCGCGTATCGTGATTTGGCCAATTTTGATGTACCCATTCACAGTATTACTGCGTCAGATGTACTCAATGGATTGGTCTTTGTTGCGTTGTTCGGTCTGGCTGATCCTGTTCGTCCCGGTATGGCCCCTTTGGTTCGTCAATGCCATCAGGCTGGAGTTTTCGTTAGATTGGTGACTGGCGACAACTTCTCGCTTGCCCGGACAATAGCTGCTGAATGTGGAATTTTTACCACGGGTGGTTTAGTCATGGATGGGCCGACGTTTCGGTCGTTGGCTCATTGGCAGTTAGACTTAGTTGTTCCTAGATTGCAGGTTCTAGCAAGGGCGACTCCAGAAGATAAGTTGCTACTTATGCTGCATTTGCGCGGTATGGGTGAGACTGTCTCGGGGGTAGGTGACGAAGTTGGAGATGCTTGGGCTGTGAAGGCTGCTGATGTTGGATTCTCACGTGCTGTGGGGACAGAAGCGGTTAAACAGACTTCTGAGATCATCATGGAACGGCGTGGATATGCCGGGTTTGTTGAGACTATTGCCTGGGGACGAGCTGTGGGCGATTCTGTGAAGAAGTTTATTCAGGTATGGCAATTCAGGATAACTTTTGGGGATATAAGCTAACATCATACAGTTTCAACTGACTATCAACATGACGGCTGGGATTGTCACTGTTGTTTCCACACTCGTTGGTACTCTCATCTTTAGTATCCCTCAACTTCTCTGGATCACGATTATCTCGACCGTTGGCGGGGTTGTAGGATTAACAGCTGACTGCCCGCCTGAGAATGTCATGCAAAGACGGCCATATCTAAAGCAACAACCTTTGATCTCTTTGGCTATGTGGAAAATGATTCTCTGCCAAGCGCTTTATCAAGTTTTATCAATTCTCACGATTCACTACGTTGGCTGGGCCATATTTGAAAAGAGCGGGATTGAACAAATCAATGATTTACAAACTCTCGTGTTCAACATTTACGTCTGGATGCAGATTTTCAACCAACATAATTGTCGACGGGTGGATAACAATATCAATATTCATCAACAGGGTTTGATGCATAGTTTATGGTTTATATTGGCGCAGGTGGTGATGATGGTCGGACAAGTGGTGATTATCACTTTTGGCGGATCGTCTTTCAATACGAAGCCATTGAATG
This sequence comes from Huntiella moniliformis, assembly GCA_000712465.1. NCBI lineage: Eukaryota > Fungi > Ascomycota > Sordariomycetes > Microascales > Ceratocystidaceae > Huntiella > Huntiella moniliformis. Next base: position 222,322 of record JMSH01000015.1, on the reverse strand, counting down.
GATATCAATGGGCTTGGTCGATTCTGTTTGGGTTTTTGACGTTACCGTTGGGTATTATGATTCGTCAGATTCCAGATGACTTGGTGTTTTGTTTGTTCCAAATTCTCCTTCGTGCTTATCGCGCTGTTGTGAGGTGGATTTTGTCATTTGTACCGGAGTTTCTACGACCAAGTCACGAAGATGGCAGTTCCTCTGTTCGGACAGAACCAAGACGATGGATGCTTACTACAGGGTCATCTCTTCTAAGGCCAATATCATATAGACTATGTCAAAGTCATGGAGACGTAGAGGCCACCGGATGTCCGTCGGAAGATCAGACGCCACGGAAACCAACTGTGATGTCTGCGCCATTGCGTCGGGCGCGGAAACAACTCCAAGAACGGGTTCTTCGTCGCAAGCACTCTAGAGAAGAAGTTGATCTCCATGGCATGGTCGAATACGTCCGTCGCAGGCCTCTTGGGTCTAATGAAGTTAGTCGAGGAGTTGATGTACACCCCGAAACAGGCCGGAATGACCCGGTGCTCATGAGTAGTATTGGGGTTGATGGCGCAAGTGATCCGCCAAGTCAAGATCCGGAGATTATACGCATGTTGAGTTTACGGGGACGCAAATAAGGGTATTTTTCTTGTTATTTTTGAATTGGTTTGGGATAGATAGATGGACGGACTCATTTTTTTTCATGGATTGATTGGTAGAAATGATTATGATTGTTTATTTGTGTACATTGCTTTGGATATGTTGATGTCGCGTGTCATGTTTATTTTGTTAGGTTGTCAAGTGAGGACGAGGAAGACCCTGGAGAACCCTAGAGTTTTGACGGGTTAAAATGGGGGATGGTGATGGATTAGAGCTTGAGCTTGATCTTTTGAGCTGTTTCATTGTTTCCTGAAGAGTTTTTTCCTTAGTTTTTTGGTTCTGGTTCTTTATTGAAAAGGCGCCTTTTTGAAAAGAGTGTTATCTACATTGATACGCGGAAAATATAACTCGATATAAAGATACACAAAATCCAACGCGCCATGTCTCTCGACACACCTGTTTCCGACCTACAATCGGTCCCGTCTTCTCAGCTGTCGATTCCGCCAACGGAGCCAGCATCTCCAACAACACTGACGCCGCCCCCATCAACGGTAAAGACTCTCTGTGCCACGGCCCCAAACCAGCCGTCAAAACTCATGTTCTCGCCGGCATCGACAACGGCCGGGTCCGCGTCATATGCGGCGCCGAGCGACGCGGCAATTGACGGAGCGGACAAAGAGGACTTGAGACGGTGGTTGCGCGAGTGTATTGCGGAACAGAATAGAGTTAAGATGGAGGTGGCGCATCAAAAATTTCAGTTGAATCTCGCGTCGTTACAGGCGGCTGATGACGCGGAGAGAGCCGTCGTGGAACATGAGATGGCGTTGAGAGAGGTGGAGACGTTACGGAATGATTCGGTCATGAGAAGGGCGAGAAGAGATGGAGAGGCCGGAGAAGGCGGGCGGGTTAGAGAGATGAGGGTTGCGTATGAAGAGGCTGTGGAGATGGTTAAGGAAGGAGAGGCTAAGTTGCGCACAGCGAGAAAGGTGATTAGACAGAACCAGGATGAGATTGTGGGGCTGAGAGAGTGTAGAGCGCAACTGTTGAATCGCATTCGCGAGAATAGGGAGCATTTCAATCTGTTACGGAATCCGGGGGGGTTGTTACATTCACCCGGGGCCTCAGGAACAAAGACTACGGGGACACCAAGACAGACTACTAAGGGAAGAGTTGGAAGACCAAGAGCGGATACAACACCTGCTCAAGAACCATTTGCGGCGTTACTACGGGCATTGGAGAAAACTGCGGGACCATCGGGGTCACCGGGGGTGACTGCAACGGGGAGTCCAGCGACTACTAGAACGGGGAGAGTTGGAAGACCGAAACATACACGGAATTCTCAGAGTTTATCTGCCTTGCCGGTTGTGGGGATAGATGGCTTGTTCGCTGGAGATACAGCCGCGGCGGGAAGTAGAGAGAGTACAGTTTCGGCTACAGAGGGGGACGAGGCAAGATGGGAACGGACGGTTAAGAGAAGAGGAGATGATGCTGGTGGTCCGGCTAAGAGAGTTAAGACGGAGACGTCTAGAGGAAGATAGTTTGTTGTAGATATTTGTACATGTTCGTTTATGAATGTAGTTATAAAACAAAAGATGACTAAGCTGATTGATTAGTCAGGTTCTAGTCACATGTTAATTGGAGGTGCAGGAATTCCTAAATGCTTGCATGCAGCTAGGTATTTAATAAAATGACCTCATTGGTACGGAATGTATGTTGGGTGAATGAACATTTTTGTTGTTGCTTTTTTTATTTAAATGAGACGTGAACTTTTATTAGAATTGAATCGGGTTGTTTCATTTGATTTGAGAAAACGAAGAATCAAAGACACCTGTTTATCTGTGATTTACAGTGTCACGTGAGACGAGACAACTGTCAGTCAGCCAACCTAGACGGAACGAATATCATTTACGTTTTGTAAACAATGGCAGCATTGGTGAGTTTTCTTTTTCTTATCGTTTCCTTCGTTCATTTTAGGCCTGGGTACTAACGCAACCAAGGAAACCCCGTGGCTCTCTCAAATGTCCAATCCAAAAGTCCGTCCCGAAAACCCCGATGCCTTGACGGCCACCCAGGAGTCCACGAACCTGGCACCCGCGACTCACGCGGCTTTTTCGCCAGTGACCGCTCTGAATAAGCCGCCTGGCTCGACAAGTGCCAAGCGCTCGACTATCCTGGTTCATCAGAAATCGCCGTTACTGCTTGCGACACCGCCGCAGGTTACCAGGGCATTGGCATATTCTCATCCATTTTTACTGCCGTTGAATAAGGCGGCGGGATTGGTTACGTGGACAACGGGGGACCCGTGGGAGAGCTTTTTGGTGGTTGCGGGGTATTGGGCTGTTGTTTTATATGGGGATGTTATTTTGCGGTTGGCAGGACCGGTGGTGGTGGTTTTGGGGTTGATTGTGGGGATGTATGGGAGACGGTTTAGCCCGTTAAGTAGTAGTGGGGCTGTAGGGGGGTCATCTGTGCCGGGGAAGGCACCACGGGAGACGGCGGAAACGGGACCGGCGAAGACGGCGAGGGAGGATACGAACACGAGACATCAGAAGACGTTGGATGAAATCGTGGAGACTCTACGAGAGTTTACCGCCCGGTGCAATATCCTGCTGGAGCCGATGTTACGACTTACTGACTTCTTGAGTACCCAGCGTACACCAACGTCAGCGACTGTTAGGCCGGCATTGACAATTCTATTTACGAGGATTCTCTTTTGTACGCCGGTTTGGTACGCCCTGACACTCCCGCCTTTACGGATTATCACAACCAAGCGCATTATGATGGTGTTTGGAACGTTGATACTCACATGGCATTCAAGGCCGATGAGGGTTGCGAGAACATTGCTTTGGAGGAGTCGGACGGTACGACGGGCGGCTGCGTTGGTTACGGGCTTACAATTTGACTTGATGCCTGGGGAGATTGGTAAGCGGAAGAGCATAGCGAACATGAAAGCAGAAGGAAAGGGAAATACGAAGGCTGAATCAGAGTTGACGAAGCAGATCAAAGGGGGTTCTCATTTACAGAAGGCTGCTGTGAGAGCACAGGATGGAAAAGACGCTGGGGTGAAGTTCACTTTTATCATTTATGAGAACCAACGACGGTGGTTAGGTCTTGGTTGGACGAATAACCTGTTTGCTTATGAGAGGGCTGCGTGGACCGATGAACACAATACGGCGGTGCCAAGTAGAGAGGAGTTTGAACTGCCGGATGTCGAAGAGGGGGTTCGTATGCGATGGAGGTGGGTACCGGGAAGTCGTTGGAGAGTCGACGGGGTTACCATTCCAGCAGGGTTTGACGAGGTAGATTGGGACGGAGAACAAGGCAAGATGGGTTGGGTGTATTACGATAATAAGTGGCAAAACGGACGACGGGGACAAGATGGATGGGTTCGTTGGACAAGAAGGAGAAAGTGGTATCGAGATGCCGAGTTGGTAGATCTCGAAGGAGATGACAACCTAGGGAAGAAAAAGGTTATCACTACGGGCTATTCACCCGCAGAGAAAATGATTACCCCGGCTACTGCGGAAACAGGGCTCTCAACGTCCCGTTCTCCCAGCGTTGCTTCTCATTTACATTTCCACGAAGAGGTTGAAGAAGAGTCAGCGACACTATCTAGTAGTCCACGCTCCTTCTTCAAGCAGCCACGCACAATCAAGAGACGCGAAGCGCATCTTCGGAAACTAGGCGAGGCAGACGAGGAAGGAGAGGGAGTCCCGGTGGAGTTGGAAATGAGAAAGGGGAGCGGTTGGGGAATTGGTGATGAGGCGCATATGAGCTTGGAGTAGATTTAGAGTAAGTTGGCTTAATGAATTATGATTTTTATTGAAAGTTTGGGTGGAGGGTCGGGTGCGGAAGACATGGGTTTCACGAGGTACGCTCGTGCTACGCCGGGTGGTGTGATTGTGAAACGGACGGGCATTTATGGGGCGATAGTCCCCGGGATCGTATGAGGAGGGATGGGGACGTGCTTTTGGTGTAAGTATATAACATGGACTGAGAACAGTGAAAATGTGGTGAATAGGAAGAAAAGCATCTCATATTCCTGTTGATCGGGTTTTACTCCTATTTTATTTTCCTTCAATCTAATTCAATGTCTGGCCGCGCCAACTCAGTTAACCCCCGTGGAGCCCCGGCATTCCCACGGGCTGCGCCACGGCCTTCGAGAGGAAGTGATGACGAGACAGGCACGGGAAATGGAGACAGCTACCGCAAGAGAGCGGGAAGTACAGGACAGAATGATTACTCGGGGACTTCCAATGGAAATGGGAATGGAAATTCAAATGGATACTCCAATGGGAATGGCTATTCTAATGGCAACGAAAGAGGTCGATCGAATAGTAATGATGGATATGGTGGTGGCAACGGCGGTGGAAACAATAACAACAACAATAACGGAAATGGATATAACAACGGCTATAATAATGGGTATAACCGACCCAACGGTAACGCCTATAACAACACCACTACTGAAAACGACGGGACATACCGCCAGAATATCAACATCCAATTCTCCGGTTCCGGCCCCGGTTTCCCAGGGGACATGAACATGAACCCGTTAGGCAACGGCTTCTTGGGGATAAACATGCTACCGATCAATATACCGTTTACCAGCGGAGTCCCATTTGGCGGAGGTTTCAACGCCGGTCCTGTGAATTTCGGTGGGAACAGTAACTGGGGGAATCAACGACCAGGCTTTGGAATGGGCGGGTTTAATATGGGATTTGGGAGGAACTAGATTTCTTATCATATTTAATCATTATCACCCATATTTTCCAACCGTCTATTCCGAGATAAAATCTCCGTAACTAGTTCCTCCCCTGGAAAATCGGCAATAACCACCCCGACGGCCCCTGACTGGCGGTTCTCCCGAAGCCATTCCAGTACCACGTCATTCATCCCGCCTTCTTCACTATCGCCTGCAGCCGCGTTTAACGGGGAGATTCCTTGGGCGGCGTTCATATATGTTAGACATAACTGTGGACCTCGGCGTCCTGACAGTTCCAGGTTTTCGAATACCGACTGGATTTTCCATGCTAATTGTTGGGGTGTACGGATTTCCCAGTCATCGTCGATTAGGATATGGGCGTTAGTGTATGATACGCCGAAGGACTCGAAGCTGTCCCAGTCTTGTAGGAGGATGATCTCCCCACGGTGCTGGCCTAGCGCGCCTAGGGGGAACTCTGTCGTGCGGGATATCCGCCTGGTAGCTGGGTGGTAGAGTCGTGACTCGGGATCACAGTAAGCGGCAAAGACACTGGTGAATTGCCGTCTAAAGGAGATAGAATGGTGGTCGTTCTCCTCTCGTAATCTCATAATTATCATCTCCCCCGGATGCTCATCTAAAAACTCCTCTACCATATCCAACGCCTTGCCTAGGGAGATACCGAGGGGGATTACTCCATGAAACATTCTGATTCCTCCTCTATGTGCAACGAGGCCGCGGAAGTCGAGGAAGCGGATTCCCGCGTTGAGTTGGGTTTTGAGATTGTGGTTTTGGGTTTGTACATAGCTCACGGGACGACGAAATGTTAACGAGTTGTGGGTACCGGGTATAGAGAGCGATACTAGCTTGGTGGCATCCGGGAGGTTACTCATCCAGGTTGGATTATGAGCTAAGGATAAATCGAAGGAGGCGGGTGAGTTGTGGCCGGCGTATCGGGCTGCTAGGGCAGACACCAAGAAAAAGAGGAGGTAAAGAAGGTTCATTTTATAGTTGATGTTAGTAGAAATATTTCTTAGAGACAAGATATTGACGTAAACAATCCGGATTGATGTTTTGTTTCACGATAATCAGAAAACATTCCCCAACTTGGTGGTTACCACATTTAGATATCGAGGGTTTAGAGGATGTTATCGTGTAACTTCCTTTTCTGGTCCCGAGACGACGTCGCATTATAGGATCTAGTCGTGTGCTTATCACAAGTTCGTTCCTGGCAAGTTGTAAAACTCAAAAATCCATTAACTATTCCAACGCCAAAACAAAGCAAATCCTGTCTACTCATCTGCCACCTTAACAACAATCTTGCCTACTGTCCGTCCAGACTTCATCGCCTCGTACGCCTTTGGCACCTCATTGAATCCAAACTGGACAATAGGCAACTTAATCTTTCCTGCCAAAACCAACTCTGTTGCCCACTTAATCTCCTGACTACCACCGTTTCCTAAGATTCTAACAATCTTTCTCTTGCCGCCGCCCAGGAAGCCGGGGATAACGTGGGTTTTCAAAGCTTCCCAGAGGAACTTGCATGATGTGTTACCAGCAATGATGGTGAAGGCAGCGCTGGGAGCAAGGTATAAGTGCGACTTATAGTATAGAGACATGTCGTAGCCGGCGTTGTCGAAGGCCCCTGTGAAGGGGGTGTTTGTGGTGGAGACGTTAGCTTGCAAAGCGGCGAGTACGTCGGTTTTAGTATAGTCGATGACTTCATCAGCTCCAAGGCTCTTCACAAAGTCGACGTTTTTCCCTGAGCAGGTAGCCACCACAGTCGCGCCCTTCTCCTTCGCCATCTGAACCATCCAAACACCCACACCACCACTTGATCCGTTCACAAAGATCTTATCTCCCGACTCGACATCCTTCAAACTAACCGCGGCCGTCCCCGCAGCTACACCAGTCGCCGCTAATGAATCCAGCATTGTCTTTCCAGCCTCGTCAACCTTCGCAACCGCATCACCGCCCTTCACAACGGTATATTCCGACACAGTCCCCAAGCGCACAGGATGTTCAAATTTCGTCACGACCAGGTCACCGACTTGGAAGAGCGGGTTCGTTGTGGCAGCGACCCGGCCGATGCAGTCCATTCCGGGGGTCAAAGGGAAGCCGAGGAGACGGGAGAATAGCGCGGATTCAGAAACTTTGTAGTCGACGGGGTTGAGAGCGGCACGGAGGACTTTGATGAGGAGGGCTTTTGGTGGGAGAGTTGGGAGGGCAATGTTGGTTTGCTTGATTGTGCTAGGGAGAGAGGAGGTCGCCGCGAGGGACGTCCAGGCGGAAATTGACGAGGGGAGTTCGGTAGACATTTTGAGGATGTTGAAATAGAGTGCTTATGTGGTAAGAAGTTTATTTTTTATGGAATAATTTACATGACACCCTCTTTATATATGTAAGTGCGTGTGTAAGTTTGATCATTGCTACTATACCTATCATTCTCCGCTTTTCCGGGACAACCTCGTCCCGCACCGCTGAAATGAGACTAGTTATCGGCATCGGTTGAACTTAGGAGTTAGCGCATTGACGTTTCGGGATTTTAGCGTCCGTTCCCGACGGTTGATTGATTGATTGATGTGTATTTTTTTTTCTCTATAACCCTAAAGAATCTAGTTTTTGATTCAACTGTTCCGTTCCCGACGGTCCGATCAACTAGAATGTGATATAGGGATCAACCCGGGATTTGCTAGAGTTTAAAAGACGGCGATAGATTAGTAATTGTGCCGAGAGATCTGATTGTGTCGCTGCTTCTAATAAAGTTATGTTGAGTTGGGAATATATGTTGTGTACCATTGTTGTGTATGGCTAAGAAATCTTGCTGCCTGTTTCGACAACGGTTCGATTGTGACAAATCAAGATCTGGACCATGGATAACACGGACTTGGAAGCATCTACCAGGTGGTTCCTCCAGATACGTCACCACCACGGTGATGTAACCAAATAGTCTGGGTGTCTTGGCATATAAAAATGATTAAAAGACTAACTGCGTATATCTATTTTACCTTCAGAAGTTTTATGAGACTTAGTGGTGATGTTTGAGTGTTAAACATCACCGTGTATAGAAGATACGTTGATTAATATCAGTTTGTAGATACAATCTACACACAACAATCCATTAACCAATTTGTTTTGTTAGATCAGTATGACGTCTTTAATAACATGTATACAAATTAAAACTACACGTCCCCAAAGACAAGCCCGTTCAACCCTCCAACCTCTCATCACAAATTAACTTAACAACATGTCTCTCATCCCCCTTCCAGACTTTTGACATATCGTTATTCTGTGCTACAGCACTTCTTAAATCCCCAATCATTCCTACCGGGCCACTAGCGAGGACCGTTGTACACCCTTTAACTGTATCCCGAACAAAGGTGGTGACAACTTGAGAAATGTCAGGGCGGCCCTGAGAGATGGTGAAGTCTCCTTTTTCTGTCGGTGTTGGTGAGTTGTCTGAGGTTGTAACGAAGAAGTTGAGACTTATTTTAAGAGACAGAGAAGACACCAGGGTCTCCAACTCAGGCTGAATCCAGTCAATATCGCCCCGCCGACGCACCGCCCAAATGAGTGTAACATGTCGGTCCACAGATACCTTACTCCCCGTAGCAAGATTAAGCAACAGTGGCAAAACATAAGCAATTCCCGTACCACCCGCGACACACAGAATGTTACTGTCCCCAGGGATTTCCGCCGGTATATCCTCTCCATACGGCCCTGTGGCAATAACCGAAACAGTAGCCTTGGGATGGTTTACCAATCGCTCAGCAGCAAACTGTGTAACCTTCTTCGTCTCGCCACCCTTTGCCCGAATGATATACGTGTGTCGGACACTCTTAGTCTCATTATCAACCGTCGGCGTTGAGATAGGAGTAAACGGGTGACTCTGCCACCACGAACACTGCGGGAAACAAAGAAAAAAGTGTTGTCCTATTTTCCACGGTGTATGTTCCAGGTCGAAATCTAATCTGAGGATATCCCCGTATTCTTTGTCTGGAAAGACCTGGGCGGTTGCCTGAGCAGGAATGACACCCCAAGTGCCGGCGCGGTCATGTAACTGGAAGGGGCGGAAGAAGCGGAGGGCTCGGTCGATGAACCATAGGAGAATTCCGGGAGTTAGGAAACAGTGAAGTTTTTTCCAGTGGCCGATTAGAGCACCGATGTATACTATAGCGAGGACATAGTGTGCTTTGCGGAAGAGTTCATAGCCGGTTATATGGCGAATAGTCCAAGGGAGAGAAAACAACCAGATTAACAAGAGAAGAGCGAAGCCGACAAAACCCCATATGATGTATAACCGTTTAACAAAAGAACTCCAAACCGAAGGCTGAGGCTGATACAGAACCCCCTCAACGACACACCACCCAATCGTATGAACGGTACTCTGCACCAAAATAATATATCCAACCCAACGATGCAGGAACAAAAAGGACGTATAAGGGATACCCGTTGCGTATGAAAAGAATGACTCTCGACTGGCCAGGAGGATGGATAGCGGTGTAAGCGAGTAAGCGAGGACACCGAGTCGGTCGGAGACAGGACCTAGGGTGGTTCGGGTGTTATAGAGAGTGGTGTTTTTGACGGGTGTATGCCACATTTGGTAGGTCATACCGAGGAAGGTCCAAATAGTTAGGTAACAAGTAAATAGCGCGAGAATGGAGACTTGATAGCGGGTTACAGAGCCGAAGATGTAGCGGAAATGGTTATTCGGGAGGAGATACCTCCTCAGTCCCGTCTGTAAACTTAACAAAACACGTTGTCTAGAACTCTTCCCCGCAACACCTTTCACTATCCCTCGAAACTTGGGAAAATATCTATACAAAGCCAACAACGAAACAATAAAAACGATAGTCAGCCAGATCACGCCGGTGTAGATCATACCGAGATCATGGGCGGAATAGACAAGGTCGAGATAGGCACAGCTACCGGCGTCGTTGGAACAGGGAATCACGCGGTCGGCGTAACCCCAATGGTGGGATACGGCAGTGGCCGTGGAGAAGTCTTGAATGTGGACCATTTTGCGGATGATTGAAAGGATAGAGAGGGGAGGATAGAAGAGGATGATGACGGCGGGTATATACAGGATTTTCATCGGCCCTGGCCCTTATTGAATGCTCCGTATGTTCATCTTGTTACCACATACATGCATATGTCTATTCCGTTACCAAATGTGTATGTACCTACATAGATGCCATATCACACCACGGACCAAAGCCCACCTTCCGCACCGACACTTCCCAATCCAATTCCCTTCCGTCCCCTCAATTCGGGCGTTCAATCCCATAAACTTGCTCAGCTATGTACCGTATCCCATCCACAACTGGACCGTCATTAGTCAACCGACAGGGGTCTCGCGCTGTATTGAGCTGGTTTCTTGGATGCTGATTGATTAACGAACGTTTGTGGGATTCAATGTTCTATTGTGGTTTACATGGCCTCGTGGCTTTGTGAATTGTGCGATTCTGATTTGTTGTGAGCTGTTGTCATGTTTTGACATTAGAAGGTTTCTTATTCGTTAGAGTGGGTTATGGGATCATGTTTGTTCCACCTTATTGATGGTGTCTCATGGGATCCTAGATGTCATTGATGCACACATGCGTACCAGGGAACTGAACAACCACGAGTCAGGATTTCCCCGAATGAATCCACAGGATTTCTAGAACCTACATGTCACTTAAACGTGCTCAAAGAAGCGCAGAGGAACCATGAAGAGGAAACTAAAACCCTTCTTATGAGCCAAGGCCCACACACCGGAACAACCCGTTAATCGAGTCTTAACTGTTACACAGCATAAGACTGACGCCAAGGAGCCCCGCTATGATTTTGTGGAGGAATGTTTCCATGGCCATGGTTACTATGGATTGTATTCTGATGACATGATCTACAGTTTTTTTGGGTCAGTATCGTCTGGTGTTTATCACGCAGACGTGGATAGATGTCAAGGTGATGGACGTTGGTGAGCTTGGTGTCACGGGAATCCTGCACAGGTGCTTGACAAGACAAAGAGTTATATTTCGTATGTGATTGCCAGTTTGATATAAGTCTTGCTAACTTTTAAAGTTTTTCTGTTTTGGGATAGTATGACAATGATCCGGCTGGCAGATGACTAGCAGATATGTGTCAATTTCAAGTTCCTGCGCTAGTCTTGTTAGAAACTGAACAATTTCACTTTATCTTGCAACTATCGTTGTTGGTGGTAATTTGGTAACTCTATTGTCCAGATATACATACTGAAGCACATGAATATAAGGGTTATGAGCATAAAACCAAGGGTTACAAATTGTCCATCCCTGCGATGCGGAATCAATTAAAGACACATCTCAATCGATCTCAAACCACCATCATCATATACCCGCATTCTCCGCACAATAACGTATCAAACTACATCACTGAGCAAGTTTCGTTCATTAAAATCCAATGCCAAGCTTCCCAAAAACCTGCTCAGCATTCACCGACTTGTCCGTAAAATGGTGGCGCATCCCAACTGCGGACCCGGCGGTGACGTTCATGGTTCGTCAATGGATACCCAAAATAGGAAAACCCAGCATTGTCTTCGGTAGGATTCTGCACGTTGCACATGTCTTGGATTCGTGACGAACGAATGGCTGTTGCCTTTTTACATAGCAGCTTGGGTGTGTAAGAGAGTAGGGCTGACGGGGCGGAAGAACACATCTGTGAACAATGTGATTATCACGCCTAGATGATCCGCGAAGCCATGGTCGAATGATATCACGATGATTTCCCTTCCAGAAGACATTTGCCGTCCCGTCAAAACTCCCGTCCCTCACCATGACCACAAAACATCGAAATCAAACACCCCACTATCTCAAAATCCACCCAATCAGAAGCCGAAAAACCTGCTCAATCAAGCTCAGAAACCCCTGTCCTTTTCCAAATCCATACTCCTCCTACACCCATGCGTTTCCACGAGCAAGTTAGTGGGGTCGTTAAATTCCCAAAACGGGAATGCCCACGACGACCAAATAGAGCGCACGTTTGATTTATGACTTTGTCAAAGCGGTGCGCGTGTCTTTTGACTTGATGGGTATCTGGATTGTTTGTTCTCTGGCATTGTGGAAGTCGTGCGTATCTGTATATATATACATCGCAACCCGCTCACCTGCTTCGTTTCCCGGCTGGCCCGTCTCTCTTTTAATAGCCGTTATCACTGGCTGATTCCGGCCTACACACTTTCCAAAATGTCCCATATTCAAGATTTCGATGACGCCTCTACAGTCGAGCACCACTGGGGTTACGCCGACCGAGTCATCCCATGCACCAACGATGCCGGCTCCTGCGCTTACCTCGATATGGTCTACTCTGCCCACGACAGAGGCATGATATACACCGGTATCATCTGGCTCACCTTCGTTTTCATCTTACTTCTTCTCGCCTTATCAAACCACCTTCCGCGCTTCCGTCGCGCTGCTATTGCAGCTACCAATGGCCCAAAGAGCTCCTTGCGCCGTGGCGTCCTTGCCACGCAGGCTTTCCTGCGGAAGAAGCTCCTACCAAATAACCACCTTCGTTTTGCCTTTGGCTCCGTCACTCGCTACCAGGTGGCTGTTCTGTCACTCCTTGTCGCGTACCTTACTATTTGGACTTTCTTAGGTATGACGTATAAGATCTGGATTACGCCCGTCAAGACCAATCCCGCTCTGCATAACACCCGGTCAACCCTTGGTGGTGTAGCCGACAGACTGGGTGTTCTCGCCTACGCTCTAATCCCGCTTTCGATTCTTCTCGCTAGCCGCGAGTCTTTCCTTTCATATGCTACTGGCATCCCATATACATCTTTCCTTTTCCTCCACCGCTGGGTTGGTTACTTGATGCTCGTACAGAGTATAGTACACACCATCGGCTGGATTATCATCGAAGGCCGCCTCTACCAGCCCCAACCAACAATTTGGGACGCCTTCTCTAAGCAACTTTACATTATCTGGGGCTTTGTCGGTCTAGCATTTCTCCTGTTGATTTGGTTCTTCTCTCTCCCCTGGACCATCCGGAACGTCACGGGCTACGAATTCTTCCGTAAGGCTCACTACGTACTTGCCATCGTGTACATCGGTGCTCTTATCGGCCACTGGAAGCAACTTCACTGCTTCCTTACCCCCGGAATTCTCCTATGGTTCATCGACAGAGCTCTCCGCTTCTTCCGTCCCTTCCAGCTGCATGACCGTGCGGGAACCTGGGGTGTCATCCCCGCACAGGCAGACACCAAGGTTTTCCCTGATGAGAAATACGGTGATATTCTCCGTTTGGATTTCACCCTTCAGCATGCCCCATGGAAAATTGGTCAACACTTCTTCCTTTGCTTCCCTCAGTCTTCATGGTGGCAAAGCCACCCTTTCACCCCGCTTTCCTCGCCCGCGCCAGACTGCTGCTCCAAGAACGTAACTCACACGTACATCATCCGCGCCAAGGGTGGCGAAACTAAGAAGGTCGCCCAACTCGCCGTTGAGCGTCTTAAGAACCACCCTAAGGCGACCATCTCCGTCATTGCCACCGGTGCCTACGGTGAAGATATCCCCTCCGAGATCCCCGAGGATAGTAACATCCTCTGTGTGGCCGGTGGCACTGGTATCGCCTATGTTATGCCTCTTCTTCTCTCCCTCGCTACCACCGATGACGTCCCTGCCGAACGCCACATCACCTTGATCTGGGCTGTTCGTCGCCGTCGTGACATTGACTGGATTCGCCCCGAGTTGGAGAAACTTACCGAAACGTTCTCTGCCAAGATTACCCTCCGCTTTTTCGTCACCGATTCCGACTCTGCTACTCTTGCCTCTGCCTCCACTGACGCGGAAGGTTCCGAAGAGAAAACCACCGAGAAGCCTGACGAAAGAAGAGGTTCTGGTTCGGATTCGCTTACTGCTGCTGAAAATGAAGGATACACGGTCTCCAAGGGGCGTCCTGAGATTTCTGAGATCGTCAAGACGTTTGTGGAGGGCACCGTTAAAGGATGCACTACTGTGCTTGCCAGTGGACCTGTTAGTATGGTTAGTGATTTGAGAAGAGCAGTTGCGGATAGTAATGACGCCGGAAAGGTGTGGAAGGGCGAGGAGAGACACTCAGTTAAGTTGATTTGTGATGAGCGGTTGGAGGATTAGATTTTTTCTTTATTTTTGGTAATTTTGCTTTTTTGGGATTGATACCTGGCGTTTTGGTGGGACTTTTAAATATCACTACCTGTTTATACTATATTTCACTTTTGTCTTACATATTTGTTTTGCACACACATTTTGAACGACGAACAACAAACATTTGGCAAACTTCTCGGTAACAACTATGTTTTGACGTCTGTTTGTATTATTTAAAGTTTACAACACCGTCTTACGGGGGCCAATACTTTCAACCCCCTTTATGCATATTATCCTAACTACAGATAGACCATCGCAACTGCCGTATAACAGCGTCCTGCCCCCCATCCCCCATAAAATTTATATACTTCCAACCAGCCTCGAACTTGAACCTAATTGGTATTTACATCTATCGTAACTCTGCCATGGTCCACAGCTCCCGACACACCCCGCAAGCCCGGCGAAACCCTATAGGTCAAAGGGGCTTGCCATTTTGGCCTCGGCCCGGCCATTAAACTTCTCAGTCCCAAGTTCCTGTTCATAGACTTGAACTGTCCTTGGTCTATAAGAAACTCCAACTATTATCCTCCATAATTTTCCTTGCGTTGCTTCATTCCCAGCGCACTGAATCTCGGAGTTGGAAGCGGCCAGACACCCCCAATTCTTTCTTAGATAGACACAACTCAGAGCTAGGATACTGATTCTTAGCCATGGGAACCGTGCGTGTACCTCAACCATTGCCTGTTGTCCATACGAGGCAGCGGAAGAGTGACAAGTTTTCAAGAATCCAGTCTAGGTTTATCTTTTTTGGGTTTGACGGCAGTAGTGGGCGAATTTGACGACCGGACACCTCGGGTCAAGGTGTCCACCGGTGCGGATGAGGTGGGCGTGTTGTACGGGGCGTGGCAGCAGGGCTTAGATTTGAGTAGGATGTTGGAGTGGAACGATTGGATTGGTGGTAACGTGTGTTAGTGTCTTTATCATCCTCGACGCTGAGCTATCGTGGTGTAAAAGATAGAGAAAACAAGTTTCCGAAAGGCTGGAGACCAGGGCGTGAAGAAGGAAGGGGACAAGCCGGAGGAAATGATAACATTGTCTTGTAGATCGGATAAATTGGAGGTGGGTGCCGTGCTCTCATAAGGTCGATATGCACGGGAAACCCGACGAGACCACTGGGGACAGCGACTCCAATTTTAAAACCGCCATCCCCACAGACACAAGAATGAATGGTGATAGCCACAGTCAAACACATAATCACTAGATACATCACCGGAAATGCATGCCACTTTATATTGTGAATCTCCCCTCCGTGAGAAGGTTTATTGTGTAAGACCCCCAAAAGGGTAACCCAACCCCACTTTCCTGCAAATCACAAAATAACCTGCTCGCGCAAGTGCCACATGTGGCGTCAAACCTGCTCAACTCTTCCTCATTTGAGGCTTAATCTGCTCACTTGAGGCGTCTGCCATGACGAGCAGGTTATGTGTCTCGATTGGAAAGTGAGGAGAGGAAGTGACAGACGAGAGATTGCATAGAGAAACGTTTGGCCAATCAGATTCGTAGAGTTTCCAGCTTTAAGGGCGAGAGATCCTTGTGTCCAGACCACTAAACGTTGATTGTTTGTGTAACGCCCATGTCATGTAACCGAGACTACCTGTCACAATGGCAAACATATGTCATGTTTAAATATCAGGTAGTTACGCTAAATACACGATTTCTTTTTCATATACTAGACATCAAGAACGCTCACGGGCTTACAACATTTTGCATTACTATCCGGAGGTCTGATCGCCGGCTTTTGGCTTTTCTAGCAACAGGAAATGTTCGAAATTGGGGAGTTCACGATAGTCGTAATAGCAAGTATGTTGGTTGATGGTTATTGTATTCACTTGTGATGTATCTGATCAGTTCTTTAGTAAAAGGAGAAGAGTGAGAACAAGAGGGAAAGAGAAAGAGGGGGGAGAGACTATATGCCTAAACTACTAAGCGCCCGGCCATTATCATGGCTGGGGAAGCATCTCGTCACATAATCCTCCACAGTTCGTCACATAACCTCTTTCCTATGGAGATTCTGATGACGTCATCAATCCCAACACCCATGCCCACATATTTAACAAAATCCTTATGCATGTACATGACATGTCTATATCAAATGGCAGATAATCGAAGAAGTTTGAGTTTGTGTTTACCTGTAACTAGATATTGGCTAAACGTAATAACAAAACTTCTCGTGGAACCAGCAACTAATCCAGTCCCCCGGACGCTATCTTATTATCATACCATTTGACGTCCCTCTCACCACCCAAAAACCAAACTCGCACACTACCAGCAACACATCTCCCCCAATAAGACTCCGCCTCTCAACAACGGGGCAATGGCGCAGTTGGGAGCGCGTTAGACTGAAGCGAACTTCAGTTTCTGTTATCTAAAGGTCACCGGTTCAATCCCGGTTTGCCCCATCCGAGTCTTCCTTCCGGAGTCTCTTCATCCTTGGTCTTGTGGTCTAGTGGTATGATTCTCGCTTAGGGTCCACCCTAATGCAACGCATGCGAGAGGTCCCGTGTTCGATCCACGGCAAGACCCCACCTATATTTTTGCGGGTCCGGAGGACGGAGCGGGCCTGGGTAGTGTTGTATTTTAGGTCTCTGATGCATGAGGTACACGGTTAAATAGAGGATTCCTTTTTGTTGCAAGAAGTCATTCATTAAAACGCGTAAACAAATCTATAATGTAATCTAGACAATGAAATTTCAAATCCCAGCCAAAATCTCTTCGACAACTCTCCCCAACATTCTCATGTCATATGTACCAGCAACATTTCCAAACACTCCAAGTCTCCCCGATACCTCCTTCTTATCCATCATATTCTTCCACTCGCCAGAGCAAGTACAAGTATCCATAAACTCACTCAACTTAACCGCACTGCAAGTTCCGCACTTCTGGTCCTGTGTAGCCCACTCCACAATGAAAGATTGCACTTCCGCAATCAACCGCTCCTCAATCTGCATACGAGAGAACTCGAAGCCACAGGCCAAACAACGCCAGGCCTTCTCTGCCGCATCAGCAATGTTGCCCGATTCGTCACGCTCGGGAACTAAATCGTCGTCTCGGCAGAAGTCAAATACACGAGGCATGGCACAGTTGCCACAGCTGAAATCACCAACAACTAAAGACTCTGAGGGGTTACGGAAGGCACCCTCCTTGCTGAATTCACTAACATCAAACATTTGGAGGAGTTCCTTGCGGAGGAGACGGGCTTCCATGATGATGTTCTTGTCAAGGGAGAGAACCTGCATGATACTCTTGACAAGTTCTAACACGGCCTTGTGACTGGAGAGGCCCTTGAGATGAGAACCAGGAAGAACCGGGAAGGCATAATCAGCCACCAGTTCAGAGTGCTGCATTTCACGCTTTTGGCGAGTGATGAGACCAGCGATTTCCTTCTTGAGGGGTCTTTCAAAGACAGGACCCGAAATAATATCAGTCAAGTCACTGGCAGAATCCGGGTTCGAAAGATCCTTGACAGGAATCTGAGTCAACCGGGGTGCTGACGAAGTGATATTGGCGTTAGGGCGCTTCAAGCCATGCATGATGCGAATGAACTCAACAACCCAATCAGAGAAAACAGCCTGAACACGAGGAGGGAGGAATGTTTGCATCTGCCAATGCATGACAGTGTTTAACTCCTGACCACCCTCTTGTTCAGTGATCTCCTCACAACCAATACCACCATAGTTGTACTCATCGTACCAAACCAAGTAGTCCCAGTATTCGCGGATCTCCAAATCAATGAAGTGGAATAATGGCTGTGTCTTGATAGACTTCGTGATGTACTGGCCAAAAGCATAGGCTGTTTCGACATCCTGCTTGGTAGTCTGAAGGATAAGACGACTAGAATTAGCAAACACAACCTGGCAACCAACACGACGGAAGTCTCCCATCAACTGCTGGAAGGCCTTGCGGCAGATAAGCTGGACATAGCGATGGAGGGTACTGTCGTATAGGTAAGAGTCCGGATCTTCAACCCAGCGCAGAAGATGGTTAACCATGAGATCAGCCATGGGACTTCCACGGCAAGCTTCAGACCACCAACTCTTTACCATCTCTCTGAGCACTCTGATACCAGCGCCAGAGAAAGAATTGTGAGAGTACAAAATGCCCGTACCGTCCTTATCGGCAGACGGGTCAGAGTTGAACATTTCACCATCAGCGCCCTCTAAAGCATTAATAAGCGAAGAAGTGAGAATAGTGTTGATAGCCAAGTTGCGGACCTCCATCTCGATACACACAGTCATGTATGTACCAGGGTTATTCACCTCAGGCATCTTGACACTATCCAACGGTCCGGTGATATTATCCTTCTCATACCCTCCATGGTCTGGACGAGAATCTGCAGACCACCACAAAGCAACCCGATTGGCCTGGAGCTTCCGAGCATAAGCGATATCAATGAGGAAACGGGGATCTTCCTTCTCCAAATTACACAATGGAATATCAGCATATCTAGCCAACGCCATGAAATGCGTGACTTCACCAGCCAACCGCAGATAATGTCTGACCAGACGACGCACAACAACAGGTTGCCAACCTAAAGGAGGCAAAGCACCGTCATATACGTCATACTTCATCGGCAAGATAGGGAAGTCATTGAGTGATGGCACATTATGAACAAGGGCATCACGCTGAGAGGACTGAACGACAAGGACAAGTGCTCTCAATTCCTCCTTACGCATCTTCTTGACAACATCACCGATTTCGAGGTGAGCCTTACGCTGGGTAGTTACCTGGGTAACCTTAAACGTAAGCTTGTCTTGGTATGTAAAGAAATCCTGAGAGGTACCGTTGGAATCAGCGACTTCCTGTTGGTGTTCACGGAGCCTCTCCTCATAGATACGGGAAATGTTGGGAAGCTCCTGGATTGCGTCACGAGACCGTTGGTGAATGACAATATGCGCCTGCTCAGAACGAGAAGAGAAGATGCCGTAAATTTGCTTGTCGCCAGCTGTGATGTGAGAAATATAGATGAAAGCCAAAGGAACGGACTCCAGGTAGTTTCTCTTTTTGTCGGGTCTTTTTAAACCGGACAAATCGAAGCCCTTCTCCAGACCCTTGCCGAGTACAGCATCCTGAGATTGATCAATGGTACAGGTGTTACCGAGTTGTAACAAAGCACGCATGTTTAATGGTAGCTTTTGTTCATAGACGCCTTCTACAGACCGATCATTAAGAAGAGGGAACCACTTTTGCATCTCGTTCAGGTACGTCTCTTCGGGCATCTGAAGTTCAACTAATGACTCAGGAAGGTGACCACTTGGGAGAGTGACGTTGGCGGGTCGGACAATACAATCCTTGAGATTGATGGACGGAACATTCTTGCCACGGAAGTTGACATAGAGGTGTCTTGGAACATTAATCTTGATCGGGTGAATCTTGGCGTCAATGAGAACGTAGGCCAAAACCACACCAGGTGTATCAGTTGGCTTGAGGTGCAATACCTGCCAAGTATTGGTGAAGGTAGAGTGAGCCTGCTTCATCATTGTCGACTGAATCGTGTTTCCAGCCGCATTCATCCGGCGGTCACCAAAGAGCTGGCGTCTACGAATACGGGCGGCCTTCTGCATCTTCCATTTACGCTTTTGATATTTCAAGAAAGCAACGTAATCCTCGGAAGGATCAGGAACGACCTCTAGTAGTTCCTCTAGAACGGGAGTTTCATCTCTCTCTGGTGCCTTACGCTTGGGCATTGGCGATGACTGAATGGCTTGCGACGAGGCAATAGCTGCGCCGATGGTCTTCGCCCTTGCCAACTGGTCGCCGTAATCTTCGACATCGTCCAAACGTTGGATGTTATTAGAGATATCCGTAAGAGGACCAGACTTCTTAGTGAACATATCAGAAAGCTTAGACTGCTTCATTTTGTCATCTTTCTGGTTGATACGTCTCTGCAGCCACTCAGGGTGAGCCACGCGGGGAACAGGATTGCGGACCTTCTGATAGGCAGCAGGAATAGTGATAAGCTTTTGGATGACGGAACCCAAACGCTCAAGATAGTAGTTCCAGTCAAGCAGGGACCGCGGATCCACGTCGGTCGGTTCCTCCTTCAACCACTTGCGAAGATACAATCTCCTGGTCTCTTCGGGTGCGGAGAAAATAGCAACAGGGACAGCTCGTTCAGTAACAGGGGCGTTACGAGGAAGAGCGGAAATGATGAACTTGCAGTTCAGACCTTTATCCTTCACCATGCCTTCACCCAAGAAATCGGCGAGACGACGGGCAGTGGTGATAGAGGTGGATTTCTGGTTACCGTACTCTTCGAGCGTTTTACTCATACTACGATTTTCTGAAATTAGATCCATGAGCTCCTCATCAGACAATGTAGATCCCTTGTTGTGAAGAACATCAAGCCACCGGTTGGCGACCTTGGCGACAGCAGCGTAACACTCAGCAAGAGTGGTACCCTCCAAGAAGAACTTGAAAATCTGCTGTTGGAAGATCTTAATGAGCTTAAGCTCACCACGTCTCTTTACCTCGAAACCCTTCAATTCAGCAAGCGATCCATCATCGTTGAACACAGCGTAACGCTTCTTCAAGTTCTTGTCTGCCTCCTTTGAAGTAGGAAGAACCATGGCCTTGTACGGACCATCAACTTCGAAGAAAATGGAATTGTCGCTGTGTGTTTCGTACTTGAAGGTATCAGGGTCCACGAGTGTCTGGTACTGGTGGTTGGTGAACTTGGCGTGAACCAAATGGTTCAACATGACACAAGGATATGAGATGAAGATCTTTTTTCCATTCTTCAACTTGAACTGGAAGTTTTCGGGGAAAGACCCAGGTAACATACACCAAATACCATCAGTATCCAGTTCCAGAGGACGACCGAGTCTTTCAACTAGTTGTCTGGCCAGTTGAATAATTGTCGCACCAGTCAAGCACGTGACACCAGCCATTTCCATGGAATACCAACGAGAACCTTTTCTCATGACGTAACCGTAGAAAGAGTTCAGAATAACCTTGTGAGCCAGTTGCAGGGAATCGAATAAGACGATCATCTTCTTGGCAGCTTCAACCTCTGACGCTGAAGCACCAGCACTCTTGAGTTCGTCCGTCTTCCCCTTCCAAACCTTGGCCTTTCCCTTGTAATCGTAACGACGATCACGGAAATCTCTGACTGTATTGATATAGAAGGGGTTTTCTCTTTGGCAGATAATGGCTTCTCTCTCGATCGTTGTAGACTCATGAATTTTGTGATAAATCTTTTGAGAGTATAACTGAAGACGTTTTCGGATGAGACCAGCTTGCTCGTCAAGCGAGAGTTCGTGGAATGCCCGCATTGGGTTGTTGGGATATCTGGGTGGGAACTTCTCGCCTTCAAGAGTATTCCGGATCATATTGTATTCATCGCGCTTCGCGGGGATATACTCTCCTCTCCAGGCCCACGGTAACCGGCGATCGCAAGTCTTACCGGGTCTGTTGAAGTCGCAAGCGGCACAGTCAGACTCCTTAATCATAGAATCTGGCT
This sequence comes from Huntiella moniliformis, assembly GCA_000712465.1. NCBI lineage: Eukaryota > Fungi > Ascomycota > Sordariomycetes > Microascales > Ceratocystidaceae > Huntiella > Huntiella moniliformis. The sequence continues at coordinate 200,442 of JMSH01000015.1, read as the reverse complement.
GTAAACGGTTGGTGGTCATAATGTTGGGATACATAGAAGCGACATCCAAATGGTAAATTAGTGGCCGTTCCAATCTGTTTGGGGTCTCTTTGATGCCGCGCAATTTCTCGGCGATTTGGTCCCTGATCTCATCGTAATTGGTGACATCTTCCAGTTTCTTCTGCTCTTCAACAGTGATACTGAATTTCAACGCAGCATCCAAGTCGCGAAGTAGATCATCGACAGCTGTTGGGTCCACAGCGAAGTTGACAGGAATGTCAGCACGGAATACACCGGCCTCAATACTCTCGACGTGACCACCAACATATGTCTCAGAATCTAGTAGATGTCCTTCCCAGAACGCTTCTCGTGGTGCAACGTGCTTGTTAGGAAGAACGATGTTCTTTTGATAAGCCTGCACCATCAGCAGCATCTCGCAAAGAGTACCAGTACCCTTTCTGAGTGTGTCATCGCCACCTAGTGGCAGAATGGTACATAATGAAAAGATGAAGGGATGGACATACTTCATGTACAAGTAGTATGTTGCCACGGCATCGGAAACTGAGTACTCGGCTAACGTTTGTGGGCGTTCGCTAGCATATGGTGTCATGAGCTCTGGATCAAGCTCATCTGGGTCGTAACCCAGCTTAGCAACTGTGACGGCCTTCAAACCACGAGAACCTTGGGGAAGGTACGAATCACGATTAACCCAGTGGAAACAGTCCATGTGCACACTATAGTCACACTTGAACTGATCTTCCGTATCCCGCTTCCAACCAATCTCGTGATACATGTCAATACCGTTGAAGGCCGCTCTGGCCTCGACATATGGCCAATCGAAGAAGTCACCGTTGTAGGTTGCAATGACTGTTGGACGGGCAATCTTGATGTGCTCGAAGAATCGCTCAATGGTAGCTTTTTCCGTTGGCTCGTTGAAGATCATGAAGGCACCGGGATATTCTGGTTTTGGCGTGTAATCAAAATCTGCAATGTCTTCAGAGACGATTTGTCTGTTGGTGATGAGGAAACCTTGGCCGTCAATCATGTATGAAATCATCATAATTGGATCAACTGAGGAATCTGGGAACTTGAGAGGGGACTTGGCAGTCTCAATATCATAAGCCATGACAACAGGATCAGCCATCGCAAGACGTTCCTCGTTGACTTTGATAGTAGTCCGTCCGGCGTTGAAATCAACATAGTACCATTTGGCCACTCGGATGTCTAGTGTTTCAGTTAGTAACTAATAGGGCCAAAGTTACGGCTATCTAGAGAACATACCAAGGTCAATCATGACTCGCACGTGGTATGGTACGTCATATTCTCTAATATCAACAATGTAGTCGCTAGCTTCCGACACATTTATGTTTTCTCTTTCATCGTTTTCTCGTGAATCGTCGTAAAGATCAAAGTTTCCCGTAGAGCTGTCACAAGCAAAATAGTGTTAGCCATACATATTTCGTTACCCCGCCATGATATAAACCCTCCGAGTGAAACTAACCGGACAACTTCGGCGTAGGTATCCATGGCATTCATGTTTTTCCGGTTACGCTCTGCAATAGGCATGATTTCCCTTCTAGCAGTCATGAGATCCGTTTGATTGAGGAAATTCAACTTGAGAAATGTTCTTTGGTAACCCAGCAAGTGATTTGGCATACTGAGATCTTCCTTCTCAATCTTTTGTACGCTCTTAACAACGTCACCGCCGTCAATTCGCTTAACCCATTCCTCAACTTCACTTTCATGGCCCTTCCGGACAGCAACCAAAAAATACGGCTCGTATTCCACCGTGGCCTTGAAGGTGGTCTCGTTTCCATCTTCAATGAAAAAGCAGTCAAGAGCGGCACGACCATTGATATTTCTATCGTCATGTAATGTCGTTCCCTGTAAGTTGACGAGCCAACCCTCCTTCTGTTTGCCACTGTCAACCCGCTCGAAACCCATGCGCTCATCAATGGAGTGTGCGAGCTGTACACGCTCCCATTTCTCGTCCGAAGCGAAGGCTTCATTACGGCCACCGGGGGCAAATGTTCGGGTTGGACGGCCGCCGTGGAAGGCAACCTTACCGCCACGGCGCACACCCTTTGAGGGTTTACGAAGTGACGTATTAGGCATTGTTTATATACAATTGTGTTTGTAGGTGGACTCGGTAAATGATCGAATTCGAGTCGAGGTCTTCTTACACCTCGGTAGAAATTAGACTAGATGTAGTGTTGGTAGAGTAAAAAAGATCGTGGAAGCGTCAAAGTCAGGGCTATGCAACTGGTTCATGAAATGGTCGTGGGGGGGAAGTAAAGAGTGTAATATCTAGACCACAAACATATAACTGGTCGTAGAAGGGAGTGGCATAAATGCGATAAGATCGTGAAACCAAAATATTGACTTTGATCAAACAGGTAACCAAAGCTGCCAGAAAGATGTTTGGTGGCGCTTACTCTTCAATGGGCTAGAAAGACCAAACTATCCAATAACCAACAATAGCATTTGCAATTCACATTTGCTTTGATCCCTACACCCGTGGTTCGTCGAAAAAGGGACGCCCACATAACCTGATCGTGTAAAGTGCTACGCGCTCTATCCTAGCAACCACATTTAGCGCGTGCGTAGACAAAATAGGAAGTTTAAGCAGCCCCACTATGCAAGGGTCATATACCCTAGAGGTCTCGGATGCCAATTTATCACGTGAGTTTGAAGGATGGCCGTCTCGATCGGATCGGACGCCGATTTTGCCGTGGTGTACCGGCCATTGTCAGTCTGTCAAAGGTATAGCCAATCCAAAACTCATACAATCTTACAAAATGTCAGCTCCACAAAAGCCAGAGCCTCCAACCAAGCCCACCAGAAAGGAGCGAGAAGTGTATCTCTGGTCTAAGCCAGTGGGTAAGTTCGTTAAATCATCACAACACCAGCACATAACTTACAAGCCATGGTAGACCCTAATGTACCGGAGCCGGAGCAAGTCGATGTGTCATTCGGAAATGCTGTTAAAACCATCAAGCCTGATGATTTCATGAACATTGCTACCATCCCCTGCGCAAAGACCAGTTTGGAAAATGGTATCATTGGCGCGGCCTTCGCCGGAGCCGGCCGCTTCATCTGGAAGGGTAAGTTCCACAGTTTTCTCGTTGTGTTACATCAAATTATCTGACTCCAACATAGGAAGCATCAAATCTGCGGCCAATGCTGCCGTCCTTGTGGGTCTTGTCGTCTCAGCAGGTGCCTATGAGTACTGCCAAGTTTCACGTAAAATGGAGCGTATTGCCATGAAGAAGCTAATCGAGGTACGGACTGAAGCTGAAGGCAAGGAAACCGTCACTATGGGTCCTAAGAAGGATGCTGTTGCGTTGCCCCTGATTAAGCGTGGTATGCAGATTGATGAGACGATGTCTAGAGCGGAGAGAGAAAAGGCTATGTTGAAGGCACGTGAGGAAGAGCAGAAGATTCTTAACCCAAAGAAGTCTTGGTGGAAGCTTTGGTGAGGTTTTAACAGGTAAATACTCTCGGGGAATGTTGTAAACTACTGTACATTAGAATAATGAAAGAACCTTCGCATTATATAAGCATTTTTATGTTTCAGGTATGTATGTATAAGGTCATGAAATCGTGATATATCAAAGCATAGCTAGTGTTTAACTCGGATGTCAAGTATACATGAAAATGTATCCGGACATGAAATTGTTATAAAAATCCCCTCCAAAATCGTAACGTCATGACTCAAAAATTGAAAAAGTCTACTCCGAAGGGCCAATGGAAAAGTGTACCTTTTTTCGACAACTTACATCTCCATCATTGCCAGGATCCTGCCAACGTCTATTCCGTCTGTTAGCACGTGCATCACGTTCCACGGCCTTCCGATATGACTGTAGCTGTGCCTTCTTTAATCGTGCCAACACCGGTGCCCTTTGTGGCGTAGGCTCGAATGCCACCCCGTCCATACCCACGTAATCGTCTGGGTCATTAGGATCAAAATCGTGGCCTGTGATTTCATCCGGTTTCCATGTCAAATCAGCCTGATCAGGCCAGTCTGTACATGAATCCAAATCTTCCGCTGGAGTTTCTTTTGGTGACTCTTGGGGTGGTGTCTCCCGCTTGGGCCTTTGAGGTAAGTCAACCCGCTCGGGTGTTACCTCAAGCTCCGGTATGGTGTCTCCTGGCTTTAATTGTTCTTCACAGATGGTTGCCTCATCTGTTTCAACGGCGGCCTCAGTCGCCCGTTCAGGGCTCTCCGGTAGGTCACACGTACCAGCGCAGATTCTTTTATTCGGTGCCGAGTCGCGGGCATCCTCGCCGGTATCTCGTTCATGGGAATTACGTCGTGTTGGTGAAGTGAGTGGGCTTTGTATTATGTTTCGTCGACTAGACCTCCGAGGGCGCATGGATGTGCTAGACTTTCGTCGAGTATTCGAAGACTTCTGTGGGATGCCAACGGCAGGAGTGCTCATACGAGCGTCGGGTGTTGCCGCTACTTCGATCGGCCTTGGGCGTTTTCTCATTGTGCGTACTGAATCAATATCCATCGGATCACCTTCCACCAAGGGCCGAGTTTGGGCTAATCGAGCCATATTTTCCAAGTTAAACCAAGCGCGCTCAACTTCAACGGATGCGTTAACAGGTTGATCTGTTTCCGAGTCGGTGTCGAGGGCTCCAGTGTAGCTGGGAATTTGCGGTGGCTCTGAAAGTAAGGTTCCCAAGAATGGTGAATCAATGAAATCGGGATCGACCTGAGGAGATAAAGTGCCGTCGAATACTTCGTCAAAGAAAGAACTTCGGTCGTCACTGTCGGTAGATCTTGCTGAGCAGTAGTAAAATGGCGAGTTATTGTCGAACCAGGAAGCAACAGAACAGGTAGGAAGATCGATGATTGTGGGGGCTCCGGGACGCGGTGATTTGGCCGTTGACTGTAGATTATTGGGGGAAGTAGAGAAAATTTGAGTTTGGGAGTGGTGGCTGATTGCCGATCGTTGTATGTTGGGTGGTGAAACGGGTATCGCAGAGTCTGAAGGAGTATCAAACTGGTTTGCCAAAGGGACTGTATTCTCGACAAGAGACAGGTCCATATTGACGGATAGAAAACTCACGGGCCTGGGATAAGTCGTGCCGCTAAGACGTGTAAACTAGTGGTTTAGATGGCGTTGCTGGGATACGAAAGCGGACAAATTGATCAAGCTAGCCATGGGTCGTAAAGCCTTCGATCTTTAAGTTGATATTTGGATGAAGAATGTTGCGAAAAGCAAATGTATGAAGATGTGAATTGTTTAAATATTGGAGATCCCACTGCCACTATATGATATGGTGTGTTTGATAAATGGTACAAGGGCTCAAGTTCCTTATCGTCAGGTGGCCGTGGTCAGCTGAACGATTCGGTCCAGAATCACCAATAGGATTTTGCAGACGTCAAGGCGGTCACTTCGTTGGGCTACTCAGACAAACTGCCGATTCGAGCCCAATGACGTAAATTCACGGATATGACTATGTTTATTACGCTTTTATTTGAATAATATATCCGGCAACTATATTTAACCCCTCCTAGCAGCTACCATATGTAGCATCTGATGTTAGTGTTCTGTACTCATTCGCATACATCAACATTTGAATGTTAGCTATCTCGAACTGTCTTTGATTGAAAATCAAATGGCATGTTCAACAACGGCCCAAACGAGGGAGGAATGCGGGGGTGGGGTTTACAAGTCTATGCACAATATCTACCGACAACACCGAAATGTCACGAATACATTATTTGTGGTTTGTTGGGCAGCATTTCGAAGTCACACAGCACAGTACATCCATGATATGTATGCGTATAAAAACACGTAGCTCAGGATCGACAGCATATGGTGAAGGAAGAACCCGTTTAAGCACATTATCAGCCAAAAACCACCCCACGTTGAGTTGGTGTGGACCATTACAAGGGTTACATGATATTGGCCAGGGTTAATCTGCTAGTATGACGTGTATGGCAAATGAAGATTTATAATGTGATGACTGTTCAAATTTAATGGCCAACAAATAGAAATTTAGTAGGTTGGATTGTCGTTGGAAGTGTCTGGGGTTATTGCTGAGAATTCAGAGTATCCACGACGTCACGGACGACAAGCCCTACCAAAATGTAGATGATAGAAATACCGATGTTTAGCCGACACTAAGATTTTGTAGATTAATTGCTGCGATGTGATTGAACTAAGCCCGAATTGGGTGTTTAAAAGATTGAATTTAAAATGGGATGTCCGTTCATATCTCCCGGGTTGAGTTGGATTTGGAAATGAAATAAACATGTTGAGAAGTAGTTTCTCCAAGGTATTTAACAATGAGCTCAATATACTGCATTCCTCCAAAACTAACTCCCATAAAGCACCAGCATGGGGCAGCCCAACAGTTCCAGCTCTGGAGGGCGGCTCAAATCCAGTCCAGACATCACAACCCCCGGTTATTACCAACACGGTTATATTCGACTGGCCTAGGACCCAACGACGAAGCGGAACCTTACATACAAGACGAATCGAAGTCTGCACCCAAATCACCGAATACCCCATCAAAATTCGCCGGGATCCCCGGAGCCAAAGCTCCGGCAGGCCCGAATGCGCCGGGCCGGTTTTCCATCCCTGGTGCCGCAAACTTCGCCAAGCCAGCCTTCACGATCCGCAAGGATGCGCCACCAGAAGAGGAGTTTCTTCTCCCACATGAGAAAGCAGCACGGGACCGTCTAGCTGAGAAGGCGCGGGAGTTACAGGCGGCCCAGGAACTTGCTGCTCAGAAGGCGGAAGCTGCCCGGATTGCTCAGGAACAAGCCGCTCAACGTGCCCAAGAGGCTCGGGCTGCCAGAGAACTTGCTGCTAAGCGTGCCGCAGAAGAGAGGGAACTGGAGGCTCAACGTATACGGGAAGCTCAGGCTGCTAAAGAGCTTGCTGCTAAGCGTGCCGCAGAAGAGAGGGAACTGGAGGCTCAACATATCCGGGAAGCTCAGGCTGCTAAAGAGCTTGCTGCTAAGCGTGCCGCAGAAGAGAGGGAACTGGAGGCTCAACGTATCCAAGAGGCTTGGGCTGCTGAAGAACTTGCTGCTAAGCGTGCCGAAGAGGAAAAGGAACTGGCTGCCCAACAAGCCGCCACACGGGTTGACCCCATTATCCCCATCGAGGAGTCCCGGCCAGTAACACAACCTCCCGCCCAGGAATCTCCTAAGAGTGAACCTCCACGAGATCTTCCTTCTAGCACAATCTCTTCTACCCCAAAGCCAGGCCAATTCAAACCCCGGTTCACTATTAGACAAGTTTCAGGCTTCGACGAGATTCTACCACCACATATTGCTGCTGCAAACGCTCGTATTGCTGCCGCGAAGAAGGCTGAAGCCGAGAGACTTGCAAAGGAACAGGCCGAAGTTGAGAGACTCGCTCGCGAGCAAGCGGAAGCTGAAAGGCTTGCCAAGGAGAAGGCCGAGGCGAAAAGAATTGCCAAGGAGAAAGCCGAAGCCGAGAAGCTGGCAAGAGAGAAGGCCGAAGCCGAGAGAATTGTTCGAGAGAAAGTTGAAGCTGAGAGGCTTGCTAAGGAAAGGGCTGAGGCTGAAAGACTGGTTAAGCAAAGAGCTGAGGATGAAAGAATTGCTAAGCAGAAAGCCGAAGCCGAGAAGTTGGCTCAGGAGAAGGCCGAAGCTGAGAGACGTGCCCAGGCCAAGATAGAAGCTGAGAGGCTTGCCAAAGAGAAGGCTGAGGCCGAGAGACTTGCCCAAGAGAAAATGGAAGCCGATGAAGCCAACAAGATCAAAAATCAGGAAGAGGCATCTCGCCAACCAACTGTCGACACACCATCAACACAAAAGCCCGTTTTCAAAGTCCGCCAACCAGGAAACCAAGAGTTGTTCAACCCATTCGAGCTCCCATCAAAACCTGATCCACAGCCCCCTAAATCAAACACGCCCTCGAAACCCACTTTTAAGATTCGCCAGCCTGACAACCAAGAAATTTTGGATCCATTTGGCAAGGCTTCAGAGTCTCCCGTCAAACCAGCGGCACCATTAACACCCACCAACTCCCAAGGCTCCGAGGATTTTACTCACGCCTATTTTCAAGAATCCCTTATGTCTTCTGCCATTCCAACGTCTAAGGCTTCCAGACCGGTACCTCCACCCCGGCCTGCTTTCAATATTCGGAAGTCTACATCGTCGGATGAGTTCATGCTACCATGGCAAAGAAAAGCCCAAGAAGAGCTCACCAAAGATGAATCATCAAAGCCAGCTTCCTCCGAAGCAACAACATCTACTGAGTCTGGAAACAAGTTCGAAAACATGGTTCGGACAGCTGCTGGTAGGGCACGCAATGTGGGTACCAAGGAAACTTTGTCAAAGTTTGACGACCTTCTGTATAAGACCCAGTCTTCCCCCTCTCGCGACCATCGTCGTCAGACTCAAACTCAAAGTACTCAGAACCCAGCCGACAATTCCAATCTCGGTGGCCCACTCCGTAGACGACACCAGACCGACCAAGGGACTGGGAGAGATGCACGCTGGAAAAAACCAATTGACCAGCGTACACAGGATGGCCACCGGCAGCCAGCCGGGACTTCAAAAGACCAGGAAATTGTGGATAGCCGTAGCAAGGAAACTATCCCTGAAACCTTGGTAGATGAAGCTGTTAAGGGGACAACTCAGCGGCCGATGATTTCTGCTGATGGCGATATAATCGACATTAAGTACCCTACTCCGAAGAAACATAGCCGCAAGAAGGCTGCAAAGGAGGAGGAGGAGGAAGAGTCTGCAGATGAGCGCCGCACAAAGAAGAAAGATAAGCGCGATAAGAAAAATCGTGATTCTGGTTATGGTGTCAAGGGCCGTTCATCTCGTTATGATGAGGAAAACTTAGACGCCCCTGATTGGACCAGAGAAGAAGAAGAGCGTCTTGAGCGCAAAAAGCAAGAGAAGGCCGCCCGCAGAGCAGAGAAGGAGGCTCTCAAACAAGCCGAGAAAGAAGCTGCTGCTGCCCGGCCAAAGTCCATCTTCTTGCCCGAGTTCATCAGTGTTGGCGCTCTGGCGCAAGCATTGAATGTCAAGATTGAAGAGTTCCTGGAGATCCTGCTTGAGTATGGATTTGATGACATGACTGAAGACACTGTCATGACTGGCGAAACAGCTTCACTCATTGCTCAGGAGTTCGGATTGGAGGCTACTGTTGACGATGGAAATGCTCGTGATGTCCGTCCAAGACCACCTCCAGAGAATCCAGATATTCTGCCTCCTAGACCACCCGTTGTCACCATCATGGGCCACGTTGATCACGGAAAGACTACTTTGCTTGACTACCTGCGCAAGTCGTCTGTTGCTGCCCAGGAACACGGTGGAATCACCCAACACATTGGTGCCTTCATTGTCAAAATGCAAAGTGGCAAGCAAATAACGTTCCTTGACACACCTGGCCACGCCGCTTTCCTTTCCATGCGCCAGCGTGGTGCTAATGCCACTGATATTGTGGTTCTTGTTGTAGCCGCTGACGATGGTGTCATGCCTCAGACCATTGAGGCGTTGAAGCATGCTCGTGCTGCTAACGCACCCATCATTGTTGCTATCACTAAGGCTGACAAGCCTGAGGCTCGTATCGACTGGGTCAAGAGTGAGTTGGCAAAGCACGGCGTTGAAATCGAGGACTATGGTGGTGATATCCAAGTTGTTCCTGTTAGTGGAAAGACTGGATTGGGCATGGAAAACCTCGAGGAGAACATTTTGGCTCTTTCCGAAATTCTTGATATGCGCGCTGAACCTGATGGTATGGCTGAAGGTTGGATTCTTGAAGCCAACATCAAATCTGTTGGTAAAGCGGCTACTGTGCTTGTCAAGCGTGGTACTCTTCGTGTTGGTGACAGCATTGTCGCCGGCAAGGCCTGGGCTCGTATCCGTGCTCTTCGTGACGAGAGTGGCCAATCCCTTGAAGAGGCTCCTCCCGGTACTCCAGTTGAAGTTCTGGGTTGGAGAGATCTGCCCCAATCTGGCGACCAAATGATTCAAGCCGAAGATGAAGGTAAGGCTCGGACGGCCACGGAGTACCGCATTGAAATGGCGGAGCGTGAAGCCGACCAAGCTGAAATTGCCACTCAAGAGCGTGAAAAGAAGAACCGGGAAGCTGAGGAAGAGGCCAAGAAGAGTTCCGATGGTGACACTGAGGCTCCCGAGAAAACTGGCCCCGAGATCGTCAATTTCATCGTCAGGGGTGACGTGGTTGGCTCTGTTGAGGCTGTTGTTGGAACCATCATGGAAATTGGTAACCAAGAGGTACAGTCTAAGATTCTCAGACAGGCGGCTGGAAATGTCACCGAGTCTGATGTCGAGTATGCTGCAGCCACTGGAAGTATCATTATTTCCTTCAACAACCAACTCTTGGGTACCATCAAGCGTATGGCTAGCGACGCCGGTGTCCGTGTCGTTGAACACAGCGTCATTTACACCGTTGCCGATGACGTACGAAGCATATTGACGGAACGTCTTGGTATTGACGTTTCCTACAAGGTCGTTGGTGAAGCTGAAGTGCAGCAAGTCTTTGCTATCAACGTCAGCAAGAGAGTTTACCGTAATATTGCTGGTTGCAAGGTCCGCAATGGTACCATCAAGAGGAGTGATATGGTCAGAGTCATGCGTAAGAAGGAACAGCTCTTCTTGGGTAAGATGAATGAGCTGAAGCAGGTCAAGAAGGATGTTACGGAGATGAGAGTTGGTACGGAGTGTGGTATTAGTGTGGTGGACTACGATGATTTCCAACAAGGTGATATCATCCAGACCGTGGAGGAGGTCCGTACCAAGAGAAAGTTGACTTAGAGGGGGACGGTTAAATGGCCATTTTTGTAAGATTTTGTGTAGCATTAGCATCTTTTGTAAATTATCCAGCCATGTATTATTGGCAAAATTCAGAGTTTCAAATTATTTCTTTATTCAATTCATAAGCCCATTTTTATATACTGTCGAGTTCCACTCCGACAATAATCTATCCTATCCCCTCCCCGGCGCCGGCACCACATTCGAAGAAAAAGTAACTTTACTAATTCTCTCCGCCTTTCTATCCTTTTCCAACTTTCTCAACCCAACTCTATCTGTAACGGGAGTAGCTTCCATAATCCGATCAAAGTCATCATGACCATCCTCTTCCTCATCGTCATCGTCATCATCACTATCCACATTATCCGAATCCCGCTCAAAGTCGTGATCCACCTGCAACCGTTGAGGCTGAGGTCTCACGGCCAAATGAGTCTTCTCAGACCGTTGATCTCCATAGACAGCATCGGTAATGGGGCCGACGACATTCTTAACAGGAGCGTCCTTGAAGGACTTTGAAGCGAGGACTTTCCGACGGATCTCGGCCATCATGGCTTCGTCATCGTCTTCTTCCGATTCGGACTCCGAGATGCCGTATTGGTCTCTCTTCTTCTCCTTAGGAGGCCCGGTAGGTGCGGGCTCGGGCTTCTTGCCAAGATAGATACCGTCGACACTGCCAGAATCAGAGTGGGCTGCTTCGTCATCATCGTCTTCGGAACCATCTTCAGAGTCATCTTCCTCCTCAGAGTCAACAGGGGCCCGGTGATTCGTGTTACCCGAAGTCCACATGTCGTCGTCTTGTCTAGACTCTTGATATTCCCGCTCTAACTTGGCCATCCATTCGTCCTGAACAACCTTGATCTCGGCCTCATCAGCACAAGCAGCATATCTTTTCAAGATAGTCTCGTTGATTTCAAGGAATGCCTCACCATACGAAAATGGCTCCAAGATGGTCGCAGCCCAGTCCAAATGGCCACAAATGGCAAACGCAGCCGCTACAGCCTCGGCACAGTTAAGTCTCCATGGCTTTCCATAATTCACTGTATTCGCAGCAACCAAATACGGAAGTAACCGCTCACACTTTCCACCAACCCGGTTCCATTGAATCTCCGCCATACGAGCCCACGATGCCTCCACAACAGCACATCCATACTGTTCCAAAAGGGGCGCATCAGCCGGCGAAACAGTCTTCTTTCCATTCGGGGTGATAATAACACCGGCAAAACGCTGCCCGAGGTGAAGTTCCCGCATCAACCCACTCTTCATCAGACGCTTCCCGGAGCACCGCTTCGGATCACAGTGGGCGAGATCCCAGCAGGCGGCTTTGAAAGGGAGGGGGGCGGGGGGACCGGCTGAGTCGTCTCCGCCACGGCCACGGGGAGGCCCACGAGGAGGGCCGTGGGACTTCTTGCCGCGGAAGTTTTCTTTCTTGTGACGAACCATGTTAGTTGTGGTTGAGAGGTGATTAAAAATGTGAGGGCAGGGGTGAGTTATAAGAAAGGAAGTGCTTGCAGCTCTGCCCCGCTATGTGCAGTTATGACGTGAGTATGCTGGTTTGGCTTTGGGGGAAGATAGAGTCAGTAGCCAATTGTTTGGCAATCAACAAAATGAAGAGTGGAGATTATAGCATAAACTTGCTTCTGTTGTCTACGCTGTTGTGATCTGATTTCCCTACTTAGTAGTCATAGTAGCATACCGCCAGAATCGACATTTTCGCATTACGCCACATTCAAACCTCTGCGCCACAGTTAAGCCAGCAGTGCGCCACACATGTCACTGGTTCCACTTGCCATGGGTTTGAGATCGCTAGGCAAGCTATTGATGGATTCTAGCGCCCAGTGTGAAAGGTGGTTTGTTCCATCATCACAACGTCCGAGTACCGACTTGTTGTCTGTCTAGTGAACCACACTTTGACAGTCCCGCAAATAACTCCACAATTTCCTAACATCACATCTTTTGCCAGTGATGGCTCTCTAGCAGCTCCCGCGACCTCCCCCGACATCCGACGAAAGTCCCAACCTGTACACCACCACTTACACTGGTCATTCTGAGCTAAGCTCGCCCATCGCAAACAGACAACCTATCAATCCACGGCGGTACCATATTCGATAAACTCTTATTCCAGCAGCCATGTCCCAACTTCAAAGATATCTCCAGGCTGCTTGCAGTCCCGAGAACTTTGAGCCGAATCTCGCTCTCAACCTCGAGATTGTCGATATAATCAACTCCAAGAAGGGCAATGCCCCGCGCGAAGCCGCCATGGCAATTGTCGGCTTCATCAATAATCGGAACCCTACGGTGGCATTGCTGGCGTTGAACTTGCTCGATATCTGCGTCAAGAACTGCGGCTATGCCTTCCATCTTCAAATTAGCACCAAGGAATTCTTGAATGACTTGGTGCGCCGGTTCCCAGAACGCCCGCCATTGCGCACTTCCAAGGTGCAAATGAAGATCTTGGAGGCTATTGAGGAATGGCGGGGTACTATCTGCGAGACAAGTAGATACAAAGATGATTTAGGCTTCATTCGGGATATGCACCGCTTGTTGAGTTACAAAGGATACAGCTTCCCCGAGGTCCGCCGTGAAGACGCTGCAGTATTAAACCCTAGTGATGTACGTAAAGTTTATAAGTTTGAAAGTATAGAGTGAAACTGACAATAGCAACATGTAGAATCTCAAATCGGCCGAGGAAATGGAGGAGGAAGAAAGAGAAGCGCAATCTGCCAAACTACAAGAACTCATCCGCCGAGGCACGCCAGCCGACCTACAAGAAGCCAATCGTCTTATGAAGGTCATGACAGGTTTCGACACCCGTTCCAAAACCGACTACCGCGCCAAAGCAGCCGAAGAAGTCGGTAAAATCCAAGCCAAGGCACGTCTCCTGGAGGAGCGTCTGGCAGCTTTCCAACAAGGTGACAAGATGGTAGAAGGCGATGTCTTCTCAGAACTAGCTGCTGCCCTCCAAAGTGCGCAGCCCAAGATCCAAAAGATGTGCGAGGAAGAGTCGGAAGATCATGATGCCGTGGCTAGGTTGCTGGAAATCAACGACAATATCCATCGTACCGTGGAACGGTATAAGCTTATGAAGAAGGGCGATTTGGAAGCCGCGAAGAATATCGCGAGCGGGGAACATGTGCAACAAGCATCTTCAGGGAAGGCTCCGGCGAAGACTAGCGCTGCTGCTGAGTTGTCATTAATCGACTTTGGTGGTGATGCTGCTGAACCTGCTCCAGTTGCTGCTACTACGGCTCAACTACCAAAAGTACCAACGACATCAGGTAACTCACTTGAAAATGACTTGTTGGGATTATCCATCGGCGAGTCTTCTTCAAGTGCCGCTCCGTTTGGCGGTATCTCTCTCGGATTCGGGGCCAATTCCAATATCCCCGGTCCCACTCTCCTGTCTTCAATGACCCATAATAACGTCGCAGGTCAACATCCCACCTCACCCGCTCCGAACTACGCCAAGGCCCCTTCTCCGGCCATCCCAGTCTCAAATGACCCGTTCAGCGCACTTGCCAGCCTATCCGGTTCGGCAACACCCGTTTCTCAGGCTCCGGTAGCTCCAGCCCCAACTGCATCTACCGATGATGATGAGTGGGCTTTCTCATCTGCTCTTCCAGAAACGCCGACACTCCCCAAGGAGGTTACTGATACTATCAGTAACACGGCAGTCAAGATTGATATGATTGCCAAGAGAGGAAACCCCGCGATTCCGATTTTGATGAAGTTCAACTTTAGCAATACTAGCGGCCTCCCTGTGTCTCAACTTCACTTCCAATTGGCTGTTACCAAGGTACGTTACTTTTTTTTCTCAATATTGTAACACTTATGACATCATGTATTAACAACATATCACAGGGCTTCGAACTTGCTCTCCAGCCACAAACCGGCCGTGAACTCTCACCATACTCTAAAGACGGCATCCACCAAGTCGTACAAGTTTGGAAAGCCGGTGACCGGTCATCTAAAGTCGAGTCTGTCAAACTCCGCTGGAGACTTTCCTATGTCGTCGGGTCTGACACCAAGACTGAGATGGGTGAGATTGCCGAGTTCTCACTGGCCTAAACAATGTCTACGTAATGTTTGAACCTTTTTTTTTTGTCCTTGGAATAGTCTCTTTTTTATGTTTTTGGTTGTTTCTTTTCTGCTTTCTGCGGGCGTTATACTTTTTTGTATTTTACTTTCTCTGCATTATGTTGAAGCGAGATGGTGATATCCTAGATTCTTAGATGAATTTCGTTGTTTTGTACTATCATGTTTTTTGGTGTAGTGACTTGAACTTATTTTTTGTTAAATTACAACCCCATGCGACTGACTTTGCAGGGGATTTGTATAATAGAAAATCCGCACAAGGCTATTATTTGCGACACCTCGAACGACGTAATCCACCCATTTTTAATCGCATTTCCTTAATTATCCGACACCCACCGAAATGTCCTCACCAGCTGCACCCCGTGACAAAGACCGTCACCGCACGTCATCCCGCGACAGAAACCGTTCTCGCGAACACCACCGTTCCTCCCACAAAGAATCCCGTCGTCGCCCATCCCGCTCCACCACACCACCCCGCACAACCGGACGATCGCACCGTTCTTCAAACCGGTCTCGGTCCCGTTCAACAGGTCGTGATAGAGAGATACCTTCTAAACGGACTCGTCGGTCCCGTTCCCGTTCTACAGGGCGGAGACGTGGAGAGTCACGAGATAGAGATAGAGAGGTTACAAGACGGAATCGCGCACCGTTACCTTCGCAACAGTCTTCATGGGCGGTGACTACGGGACAGGAAGAGCCGGTGGAGGTGGAAAAACCAAATTATTTCCCGACGGGACTCCTTGCGGCGGAGAGTAATTCGGTGAAACAGGCGGATGGCTCGGTGATTAGATTGAAGTATAGTGAGCCCTCAGAGGCGTGTAAACCGACAGGACGGGATGCAGATAGGTGGAAACTATTCGTGTTCAGAGACGGTGAATCTGAAGATACCGTGCCGTTGGGAATCCGCAGTTCTTGGCTCTTTGGTAGGGAAAAGAAGGTGGTGGATTATCCTGTACGAAGCGGATCTGTCAGTGGACAACACGCCGTGTTACAATTCCGAGAACGTCAGGGGAAAGATGAATTTGGTGAACGGTGGAAGAAAGTGGGGTTATATGTCATTGATCTAGACAGTGGTAACGGCACGGTTTTAAACGGGGAAAAGATCCCAAAGAGTTGTTATGTGGAGGTTCGTAATAAGGATGTTTTACGGTTTGGAAAGAGTGAGACGGATTATGTGGTGGTTTATGGTTAGATTGGCTAGGGAGCCTTGGGATTGTGATTTTGGCGATATGGATTGTTTAGGTTTGGAGGACAGACTAGGTTATGTATGTATGGGGGTTTATTGCAAATTTGGATGGGATGGGGGACGATCAGGGAGGTGGTGTGGCTGGTTCATGATAAAAACGCGGGTATCTGACTTTGTTTTATAATTCTTGTCTACAATATGTTTTTGTTTTTTTCATTTCTCTTAGATTCTTCACATAGATAATCAAAATGCATTCCCAACTTGTAAGTTCAATCCTTCTAACTAGTCTTCATCACATCCATTGAATCCTCTAACTAAGAAACCTAGTTCACCCTATTCACACTTATCACCCTAACTCTTGCATCTCAACGTCCTCTTCATAGATCCCATTTACTCCCCCCGCAATGTCCCGATTCCAATCCTCTTTCTCCCCGGCCAAGTTGTCCTGCTTCCGGAGGGGCCATTCCTAATCTACTTGTCCAAGATGACTGCTGTTATAAGGACCGTAAACAGATCTGCAGTTGTCGGGCTGTTGATGACTGGTGTCGCGCGCATTATAGTGATTGTTGTGGACCTGTGAGTTTCTGTGCTGAAGAGTGTGTTTGTATTCCTGAGGAGTTGATTTGCACGGCCAATGATGATAGAGATGTTTGTGAAGTCTATGAGGGACAAGAACCGGGTGATATTCAAACTTGCCCTACTTGCTGTTCAAGTTAAGCATCTGTCATTATCATCTACAACACGCCCAACGCCATCTTGATATCTCGCAACTGTTCACTTGGCTCTTTAGTGTGCAACCTCATCATCTCAACCGCAAATTCCAAGAATCCACCTTCATCATCCTCTTCAACAGCCTTCTCTGTCAACTTTCCAAGTAACTCGATCCATTCAGCAACAATCGTGCCATCAACAGTACCCTCTAGCACTCTCAATTCCACCGTCCGAGGGTTTATCCCCGATCTTTCATCTTCCAATCCAAACGCACTAAAGTTCATACCCAACCTTCGGAACTGCTTCTCCGGTCCCGACAGTAACAGTCCCAATTCTCTATGAGACTTAACCGAAAGAATACTTCTCAGCGCGCTAGTCATCTGTGTGGTTCCACAAATGCCACTCATCTTAAGTAACTGTGTCTTGTCAGGCGGATGTGTCCCAGGAGAAAACCACGCTGGGTTTTCAGGAATCGATGGAGGTGTAGATAGCGGTAGTGGTAGTTTTCTAGCTAGTCGGGAGTGGATTGTTACTGGAGCTCCCCACGTATACACATTATCAAAGTTTTTCGAAGTCGGATCTCGTACACTTCTCAATGCATCCTCCGTGAGCCATAGTAACACGGCTAATCTCTTGAGATTCTCAAGTGCAAACGCTCGACCGTCCGTTCGTCCAAGGTGTACATGCACGTCACATGTATAATTGGCAACGGCAATATGTTTTTGTCGAATAGCCCGTAGAACATTATGAACATATTGGGTAGTCTGTCGGTATTCCTCCACCTTAAAAATAGGCGAAGTAACCTCCACAGGCACCCAAAACGTCCCTGGAAATCGCAAGTCAACAGTCTCAACATCCCCCTTTCCAATCTCAGCCGAATTAGCCTTCTTCACAATCCATCCTGTCCTCCAATACTCAGAATCCGTAACCCCCGTTTCTTGTAAGTCACCCAAAGCAACAGCCGTCTGTCCCGGAACCGCAGAAATCGTTTCTGCTAAAATGCGGAAAGCCTGTTCCTGCAGCCGCCCATCGGTTGTCGTAGTCTCCATCGGTCTGAGGGTCTGCACAGGTAAAACAAGGTTACTTGCACCGGGTGTGTCAGGATTCCTCCCGGTCACCGTGGTGGCATTTTCTTGGCGGGGAAGTCTTCGGTTGAAGAAGGACCGACGAGTGGGCTGTTGGGTGACTTCTGGGGGCGTCGGAGGCGTATAACATGCCGAGTCAATTGAAGAAGATGGTGTCAGAAGAATTGGTTGTGGCGTGGATTGTGTCTCGTTATTGTTCAAGATGTTTACTATGTCTGTATTCTCCGCAGGGGGAGTCGGTGCATCAGTTGATGAGTCGACGGAATTATTGAAATTGCATGCCACAAGGAATTTCAATTCAAATCCACAAGATAAAAGGGAGTGAGAGTCCACAGGGACTTCCATGACGTCAGTAGTTGATTCGTTATCACGTGTGTAAGCAGTTCTTTAATAAGCCAAAAAAGCGCGCTGATGAACCCACGGATATAAGGAATACGGTAGAAAACGAAAGAAAATCTGCGATAAGATGCAGGGGAATGAAGAAAAAGAAAAGTCGTGACAAATGATCTACCCAAGGATGTCGACAATATATATCTCCAAGTTGTCTTACTGAGGAAGTTACAATACTAAGTTGTTGCCTCGGATTATAGACAATACAATAACGAATCCGGGCCCCAAATTATCACGTCTCACATATGCAATCCTCGCGGCGCTGTGTTGTACAGCCACTTTATCAAGACCAAACCAGGCATTTCCACGGGTGCCCTCCCACCACCCTCCACCACTTCCAGCCATTTAAAAAATCAGGTTCATGACAAGCCAGCTGGTCCTTTTGTTCCAACCAATTCAGGGCGCGTACAAGCCCTCTTTTTGCCTCAATTTAGTATGTTTTTTTGATGAATGACACCGCAATCTCAAGGCTGATTGGTGACATCACCACCATGTCTTGAGAGGCTTAGTCCGTGTGTTTACAAGAACAGAACTGTTCAATGCCTACGTCGATCCGCACAATCAAAATAAGCTTACATACAAACTATTTCAGGAACATGGGTTGACTGATAAATGGTAGGGTTAGCCAGGGTTTAATCATTTTATGTGCGAGGGCAAATATGTAAGGAATCGGTGTATCCCACCATTAGAAGAGCCAAACCAAAGTTTGATGACATTGTATGTACTTTTGGGCAAATATAGCCGACGAACGAATTTAGTAAATACGAGTTTATGGCTATTAAGACACACCCATAAGACGGCCAATGTGATACAACATGACAAGACTAGTGGACTCGACATGTTCAAGCTACGCAAACATGTCACATGTAGATTCTATACACCGAGCAACTATACATATAAACAAACACCTATTACCTCATCAATAACTCTAATCCACAATCAACGAAACATGCTCAAATCCAGCCCACAACGAACCCAAAAACTCGCCGGCCCGCAAGCCAAATCACAAATTCCATAAACGTCACCCCCTGACCCGAGAATAGTCTGTCCGCACCCCAAATAGGAAATATACCCAAACCCATGAGAACATTTGAGCAAGTTTCCCACCTGTCACAATCCGCCCAACGGCGCGCACCAACAAGCTTTCTCGCCATGTGGATTCCGCACTGGCGGACACTTGAAAATGGCCGGTGTTTGTATGAGCAAGATATTAGAGAACCGTGCTGAAGAAGGATAGAAGGATGTTACTGTTGCTGAGTATTGCATGATTCGATTCATACGCTGAGCGGGTTGTTTAGGAAATGGGATGCTGGTGAGAAGGTTTCTAGTGGGATGTGACGGTCGGTGCGGTTTAGTTCCGGGCGTGGAAGGCTGGTGGTTCGGAGGATGGACTTCTGTAATCTGGAAGGGTATGATTATCTATATAAGGCACGCTCGTCCCACCATTATCCCACGACAATCTGATCTACAATCCCATCTCCATCGAACCATCTCCCACCCACCCAAAAATGAAATTCACAACCCCCCTCCTCTTCGCCGCCAGTGTCGCCGCACACTTCAAAATCACCGATCCCTCGTCCATCGGCTTCGACGACGACAAGGAATCCGAAGACCCCTGTGGTGGTTTCGATGTCACCTCTCGCACCAACGCCTCCGACTACCCCGCCGGTGGTCGTTCGTTCACCCTGTTGACTACCCATGCGGCTGCCACCTGGACTTTCAAGGCTGCGCTGTTGTCCAACACGGATGACTTCCAGTATCTTGTTGCTCCCGTGACGCAGAGCGGTGTAGGCACTTTCTGCATTCCTAACATTGCTGGGCCTGCGGCTTGGGCTGGTCAGGAGGGTGTTGTGCAGGTTTCGCAGAGTGCTACTGATGGCTCTTTGTATCAGGTATGTGACCGATTTCTTTCCTTCTTTGTATATATATACAGTAAACTAACTAACCTACTTAGTGTGTCGCCGTAACCTTCACCGACGGGTCCGCCGCCGACGTCCCCTCCGTCTGCACAAACTCCTCCGGCACGAGTGCCGAATGGTCAACTCTCCCCTCTGGCGCTGTTATCGCCGGCACCAACTCGACCTCTTCTAACAGCACCTCAACTTCGACTGCCACTGCTACGGCGTCCTCAAGCTCTGCTACCGGTGCTGCTGGCCACGTTACCGCGTCGATTGGCTCGGCTGCCTTGATGGCTGCTGCTGCTTACTTGCTGTAGATAGCTTGTTGGAGAAAAGAATTGTATGATTGGTAATGGGGGAACTCTTGTAGATCAAGAGAGAAGAAGAATACCCGGGTTTACAGATAGTGGGACTTGTCATGGGGGCATCCACTTGTTTGTTTATATTAGCCTTTAATTGATTAATCTATATGCATACTTTATTTAAACAAGATGCCAAGATGACAAGCTGACGCACTGGTATTCGTGACATGTGCATTAAGAAAACACAGACATAGATAATCCATGTTGAGAATAGAGTTCACAAGGAAGTAAATGAATACTCTAATAAGTACTAGAACATGCAGGTTAGACCTGGAAGATGTGATCTGCAGTCCAAGTTTAAAGAAGTAGAGATTCCACCACTGGAGAGACACAAGAATACAAGCTAATATACAGATCACTCAACCCATATACCCAAAGCCATGCAAAAATATAAACATATATTCTCTTAAACGGCAAGTCGTGAGTAACTGTGACCCTCCCAACAATGCTACAAACCCCACAATCTCAACCACCATCCATAAAACTCTCTACATACAATAAACAACTTTCACCGCCCTGCGCCGCTCTAACCCCATCAACCCTCGCCACAGCCCTTCTAACCTCCGCCGCCAACTCAGCACCTCCACAAACCGCCACCGCCGCCGAAAACGGCCCATCAACCGCCGCATTAATATACCCCGCAATATCCGGTCTCCCCGAGGACTCTGTAACTTCACAGATCCCATGGACTTGGTGGTCCAGTTCATCAAGAGACATGGAACTTCTATCCGTTTCTACAGATGCGCGGTTTTCAACGTCGGCTTTATCGAAGCCCGGAGAAGCGGGCGAGAAAACGGTTGATGTGGCAGTGTATGGGGTATATGGCGTACCCGGTGAATATAAAGTAGTAGGAGAGTCCAAAGGTCTTAACTTGAGAGATTCAGGTGGCCCCTTTGTGTGTAGTAATTTCGGCTTCGTGGCCTCCTCGATTTCCGATTCCGCGTCAGATTCCGAGTCTGAACCGATGGCGTGTAATTCAATCTCAGGGGCTGTAAGCGGTGCTTCTTCCGAATCTACCACGGCATCACCAATAGTTTTATATCCCTGGCCCGTCGTCGAAAGATGAACGTACACAGCAACAGAGGGATTCAAAGCTGCTTGAACAGCACTTTGCAAGCGAGACCGATAATATTCCAACGTCCCAGTGACCCTGCCCACTAACAAAACATGAATGTTCCGAACTTGAGATTCCGGCTGGCTGAGGATCTTCTCTGCAATAGCCGAGGTGAATGAGGTGCCCGTTGAACTTGACACCAATACAACAATCTCTTTACCCTCAAATCGAGGAACCCGTCCGTCCTTGTTCACCAAGAAGCCAGTAACTGCCCGACCTCCGAAATTTTGCGTATCCTGAGCTAGTTTTCGAAGCTTGGCAGTGAATCCTGTCTTCGCTTTGAGAGCCAATTGGACATGATTGCATTGACAAGCATGTATAGATTTGACAGGTGGAAGGATAGTGAACGGGTGAGGTGTCTCGGCGGCAAGTTTAGGAATCCATAACTCGACGGATTGTCCAGTTGAATATGAGAAACGAGCATTATGAACCGTCACAACGACCATTTCCTTGCCGACGGTTTCAAAGGTTAATTTATACCCAAGTCGATTTCCAGTACAATTCCCCGAAACCGTCTTCCAACTGAAATTCATATAAAGAGCGGAGATGATCCGTGACGTCCAATCCAACGCTACCATACCCACAATAAAGTCGATACTTCTCCGGTGATGTCCCGGAACATGTAGCCAGGCGAAATACAAGGTCAAGAAGGATGCAATGGTATGCTGGACAACAAAAAACTCATACGAAGCTTTTCGTGCCAAAGCGATTGTAGACACCAACGTGACAAGCATGACCCCCCATGCGTATATTCCATACTTGACATACGGTACAACCTCCAACTCAGTCCAAAAGAAATTTTGCGGCGCCCATTGCACGAAGAAGGCAATCCCATGTACCGAGACCGAGGCGATAAATACTCTTGCAACCCACTTATGGAACCAAACAAGATCTCTATATGATCCCCCGAGAACATATCTCAAGCCTGGGATCTGAATTCTCGTAGCAAGGAGATAAACCAACGGCATCTGCGGGGTAGCTATCAAAGCGCCCCGGAAACCAATTCGTTCAGCATATGTCTCGTCATGCTTAACAACCCGATAAGAAAGTAACCCCGTGATAAACGCCGCATAGAGGATAACAAAGGTGACCTGACCCAACGTCGCCTGAGCAAGTGGGTTATATTTCCGGATACGTGCGGGAAAAGTGACGTTGGCGATGAGTTTCCCACGGGCGATGACCCCGCGCGCGCAGTTCTGTAAAGTCTCCAAGGTCCCGGGGTTTAAAGATTGGTGAGATGGTGGTTTATTCAAGCGGCTGATTCACGCGATGGTTAGTACTGACGACATGTGAGGAATGTAGATTTTGTGGAGGAGATGCTTCAGAATTGACCAACCAGCGTTGAGAGATATGGGATTTGCAAGAGGGGGAAATGACGTACCGATGATATTGCCATGAGCGAAAGAGTCGATAGGTTAACCTGGTGAGAAAGACGGCTGCGATGGTGTACATGAATATATGTGCGAGTAAATGGTTTCTGTTTGCCCAGGAGCGATCGGGATCATGAGAATGGGTAGGTAGTGGTTCCTCAACTTCATCATCATCATGATGTCCTTCATGACGAACTCGGATATTAACAAAGGGATTCATGATTGGGTATATATGTACATAAGAGAAAGACAAATGAAATCCAAACACCAACCAAGCCGAAGAAAAGGAAAAAAAATGACCAAATCAATCAGCGTTCACAATTGGAATAAAAACGTCTTCTTATCCTCTTCCTTAGTATCAAATCTTTAAATATGGGGGGACATGGGTCGCAAGGACATTAGACATCAGAAATCAGACAGTAAGGTGGATAAGTAGTGGATTTAGAACGTCGATCTTTTAAAAACTCATGATTGCTTGGACTATCAAGAAAAGGAGGCTGAATGTGTTTTGGATTTCGTAAGTAGCTTGGCTGGTTGATGCTTATTTCAACCAACTATGAAAATGGGCTCAAAATAGCTCGGGCGGGGAATGCTTTTGTCGGGGATTTACCGGGGATTGAGCTTACTTTGAGATACATTGTTACTTGACATTTAGTATGTGCGTGCTGTATGCTGACATCATAGTCTATATTAAAGATACCATCTGATAGTATCTACCCTAACACATCACGAATTCTCATCAATTTCACGAAAAAAAGTCACTACAAAACTAGAGATCAAGGCAAAATTGTTATAAAGCTTGAATCACATAAAAAGAGCTATACAACCAAAATAAGCTAAAAATAATGAAAAAAAATAGAACATGACAACAATGATGTAATCAATATCACATGCTTTTTGAACACCCAAGAGGGGCTCCTGTAACCGTCCATAAACCAAGATTGAACGAGAACAAATAATGCAAAGTTCTCAGAAGCATACCAACGCCAGAATCTCGCCGTGAGACCAATTGAGAACACCAAGAAAAAAAAACAAATAATACAAAAGAAACCCAACAAAAAAGAAATACAAAAAAAACAAAAGAAATTAAACCAGCAGGCGTAGCCAGGATAAAAACGGCACCCATATAGGCAAATAACCAATAAGTGATTCTAAAAAACATAAACAGAGCATCAACCTACACTTAGCGACGTTGATTATCATATTGGACACCCGACATGGAGTCAGGGCCTGCTCCAGGTGGGGGAAGAACTGCCCGGATTGGTGGCAATTCTGGTCTGGATTCTCCCCGACCGTAATCACTGGGTGTGCCGTTATAATGCTGACTTGGTGGTGGCGGCCCCGAAGTGGTAGGAGAGTGTGCGGATGGTCCAGAACTAGGATGTGAAGGCGGTCTTTGGCTGTACTGGCCAGGCGTAACGTGCAAAGAGTTAAGCTTGGCTTGAAGCTCAGCATTTTCAAGACGAAGCCCATGAATTTCGCGACGGCATGCGTCGATTTCGTTAGCAGTACCGTTAAAGTGCATCGAAAGACTCCGTACACTATCATTCAACCGCCTAATTTCGGAAATGGCTACAAATATCATGTTAGCAATTGGGAACTTAACTCGTGCCTAATTCGCGAATACATACCACGAGTAAGAATTTCCCACTTAGACGCCTTAGCCCCACGCTCTTGAGGCATCATTTCCCGCAGCTGCTCAAACAATTCCTTCATCTCTGTACGGCGTTTTCGTTCAGCGAGCTTATGACTCTGACGCAGTTCAGGTGTCCGACTATAAGGCTGGCTAGATGTTGACCGACTATCCTCCTCTTGAAGATCGATAATTTTCTTATGTTGGCGGATGCTACCACGGTGCATTGGGAGATATTCGCTGGAAGTGCTGTACATGCGGTGGCTATCCACGCCATGAACATCCAAAGGCATCTGACCAGCCGGAAGCCGAGAATCAGTCGTGTACTGGCTACTATTGATCGACGTGAAACTTGTGCGGCGAGACTCCGTGTAGAGACTACCATTGGCAGTGGACCCGCGGTTCTCATCTTCGGGGAAAGCCCATGCTTGTCCTTTTGTAGGTTCCGCAGCTCTAGCGATGGTACCTTGTGTGGGACCGGTAATTGTAGGCGCGATTCGAGAATTGCGGTGGTCTATTCTGATGTCATGAGGAGTGCGGTCGGCGGATGGCGTATAGCCATTGGACATGCGGTGGTTTTGAAGTTCGATTGACTTATGAGGCAGGCGTTGAGCAGAAGCGCTGTTCTGGTTGTGCTGCGCATATGGCGATGGCGGGAGTGATTGTTGTTGGTGAAGGCGCATATCGTTAAAGCCTTGGTTCATGCTCATACGGCTATCGACACTGTCACGACGGTCATCTGTGTCCATATGGCCTTGCCCACGGTGGGAGTCGTAGGAAGTATAGCTGTACCGTTGAGTGTCGTTTCCGGAAGACGTGGGTGGTGACACAATCGAGGCCAAGCTCATGCTGGTCGGCGCAGCTCCTGGCGAGGTGACAGATTGAGGGGCCAAATGACCAGATGTGGGCGAAGGAGTGGACTTGTCTCGGGGGTGGGCGGGCGCATAGCCGTTGGGTCCGTTGAACGACGTGCCCGAGTTGTCTGCAGGAGGAGCGGTAACCGTCAGCCAGCCCGTAGCATGAGGACTAGGCGAAGACTGGGGGGTTTCATTTTCCATACGCTTACTAGAGGCTTCACTAGGGGTACCATAGTAGGCAGAATCGTGACGCTCGTTGTGGTGGTGGTTGATCATATCGCGGAGTCCGAGATGGCCATTAGCATTGGGCGCCGGTGGCTCCATTGGTGTAGACATTTTGTAGGATTTCCGCTACAAAATTGAATGTATTTCCGGTGTTTGAATTTTCGTGATTGTGCTGGTCGTAGGTTTGCCGTAAACTAACCGAGCAAGAGGGACTCGAGCAGCGGGCTAGACTAAAAAACAATAAACAAGCGAAGAGTATTGGTCTCGATGCACAAGCAAGTGATCAAGTATGCGGTTTTCTGGTGTGTGTTTGTGGATGTTTGAAAGCGGCTTCAGGTCGTAGCGGGCGGTCGTTGGAGGCTCAGACACAGGCGAAAATTATGAATGACCAAAGGAAGTAATTAATGCGGAGAAAATGGGATAAATAGCGCGGTGTAAACAGTTGCAAGTGTAAAGATTTAAAAAATGAGGTAGTTATTCGTGATATCAGCAGTGTTCGGACTGCCAAAAAGTTTGCGTAGCAACGTCAAGATGCTGCCAGGGCCAGCGGCGTGTCAGACTGAAAAGCGCACGATAATTTGCGTGGCAAAAATGGGCGTTGGACTAAGAAGATTGCGCAAGAAAGACAGAGCGACGAGCCAGTCCGATTCTTGTAGAGGGAGGGCGTCTAAGGAAGTTGGTCGTAAGAAATTGAAAATAGCATCAGTAATAGGTGATGCTGTAAAGTGGGAAAACAACTGGCGTCCAAGAAATAAAAAGAAGCAAAAATCAACTGGCGAAAGAAGGGTCGATGGAAGGGAACTATGTCACCAAGTTGGACGGCCGACAATAGTAGATTAGAGCAAAAAAAGTAACAACTGTGTGGTGATTGGTAAATAAGAAGAAGAATATCAAGAAAGACAAAAGACGAATTTACAAGAACAACGCCGGATAAACGTTGCGCGGCTGGAAAGAGGAAAAAAGGTAGAGCTGAGAAACGATTTGAGCCTAGGCTAGTAACAAGTCAGGTCCCTTGTTCGTTGGTTGCAGAGAGAGCACACCAGTTCGAGTTGTCCCTTGAGTCGGTTGGACAAACAAACAGCAGAAGAGCAGCAGACGACCAAAGCGAGCGAACTAACAGTGGCAGCCGGCGTAAAAATAGAGGCCACACAAAGGAGTGTGCGGGGGAGTGTGTTGACGAAAAACGAGCGAGAGAGAGAGAGAGAGAGACCGAGAAACCAAGTGGAGAGGGGAGGCGTGTAAATACAGGGGATCGGGGCGTGTGAAATATTAGGAGAACGACGACGAGGATTGCCAGATTGATGGCTTGATTGTGTGTATGACAGTTGGTTGGTCGTCGGGTTTGATGGCTATTCTGGAGTAACGAGACAATAGATTGTATTTTCGAGGTAAGAGGCGGTCGGCCTTTTTCGAATAGTAGCGATTCGATTAATGTTGGGGATAGCTCCGGCTATGTATGGCGATTGTTCGAAACAAGAGTCATTCGGCCTTGAAGTGTGGGTTTCGCCCTATCGGGTTATGTGGATGACGTTTATATCCGCAACAGGACAAGCTCTGACACGTATAGTTGAAAAGCTGATACCAAGATGACAACAGAGAGAAAGCACGGTATGTCAGTGATGAAGAACCAAACGAGAGAGTTGTTGTGATGAACGATGTGTGGTTGTGGAATGTTCACGATGTTGAGTAGGCAAGGTTCAGCTTGAGACAAGAAACAAGAGACAGAATTAAAGGGCTGGTTCGAACTGGGTATGGGTGAGGGGATTGATTGAGGCAAGAGGATGATAAATTGACAGAAGCCACGAGTAACTTGAAAGAAAAGACTCAATTTAGTAAGGAAATAGTTGGAATCATGATAGCACCGTTTGTTAGATGGAGACTCTGAGAAAACTATGTGGTTGTACGATTCTGAAAAAAGTAACGAGAAACGTGTACCAAAAAACTCCATGGAAGGAACAAAACTGTGAATTTTGAACGAGGGAGTGAATTCACGAAATCCCACAAATAAACGACAAAATTCTACAATAGCCAAGCTAAAACATACGTAAGAGGTAACTACAAACATGTACACATCAAGATATACGTACGTATGCACATAAAGACACCTGATCGGAACCTCCTTCCTTTTTGTTACTTGATAGCTAAATGAGAATTTACATCATCTCGGAGCGGAGAACTGTACAAGCTAGATTATAGATTCAAAATATTTTGTGTGCATGTGTACATCTATTAACTAGGCTGTGTAATTCGACTAGTAACAGAGGAAGAAGGAGGCAGAAGGAGGAGGGAAGGTCATGGTCGTTCGGCGAAGAACTTTGGCTTTAGAACAAACACAAAGAGGGCTGATTAGAAGTGCCTTTTCTAACGTATGTAGTATGGTGTCACTTGATAAGTGAGTAATCAGAAGCAACCATTGCACATACAAAGGCAACTATGTGAAAAGCCGTATAGTACCCAATTATCACCATTGTGTGCTTCTTTGTGTCTATCGATGCGGCAGCTTCAAGGATGAGTCCTGTACATCTGTTGCAGTTACAGAGCAATACAATCTCAACAAACAAGATGGTCCAAGTGTGTATGCAGGTTATATATGCATATCCACATATGCATATTCATGACACGACCGAGGCAACATCGATCTAGTCACGGCATCCGGGACTAACAAAAGGGAATTTCTCTACGGAGTTATTGGTCTTGGCGTACGGGTTAACAAAAGATAATTCAATAGCCAGGGTACCGGCCGATTTTCAGTTTCCGGCAAAAGAAAAAAAAAAGAAGCGTGGCGCCACTGTGAAATTTCAGACGTGACGTGCCGGGTTACTCGTGGTTTAGTTTCACCACAACGAGGCCTAAAGGGAGGAAGACCCGAAAGAAACCAGGGGCCGCTGTTGTCATGTACGGGGCAACCAACACGCAGATCTGGCCACGACGAATGGGAACAGAAGCAAGAAAGAAGGCCGAGAAGACGAACCAACCAGAGTTGAGACAAAAAACGTGGGGGATAGATTAGGTTGTGGCTGTTCACATATTTTTTGCTTCGATTTTTCTTTCTTTTCAGGTACCAGCCAGGAGTATCGTCGTCGTCTCCTTTCAAGCATATGGGCATGGCCACCACCATTCTTCGTGTGTAATGTGTACAGCTAGCCCTGGAACCAACGATTTCAAAGAGAGTGGCGGATTCCATGGTAAGTTGGCCCTGTCAGGAGCTGGTCTATGCTTTGGGCCTGCCAGCTGATGCTGAATCGGAGAATATAGAAGGAGAAGCTAGACTGTGGCTTGTTTTGAAAGATATTAAGGAGATATTGGTCACCCACCAGCTACTGAATATGGGAATTTCGATGAAGGGTAAGGGGAGATGACAGTACATTCGGATATATCCATCACATACATACGTATGAGTGATGCTGTCATTGCTAGCTGCACAGTCAATATCTACGCATTTGTTAGGTTTCCACGAGGGGGCGTAGTAGATGTATCCACAAAACTCTACCGAAAGACGTCGATCTCGAAAGTGACCATGAAAAGCCTCACTTCATGGCAGGGATTCTATGTAACAAGTCTGCTAACAAATTGGAATGTGGTTTAGAAATTTGAGGCAAGTGTTTCGACTGCCGCCATATAGGAAACAAAAACCACTTTCCGCCCCGAATTTGCCAAGAGTCTGGCTAGTCGGCGGCTTTCCTTTTAGACGGGATCTACACCAAGTTGGTTGTAGCAACACACATCTCTCAAACTTATAACTAGAAAAGGTAGGAGGTCCAAGAACAAACTGAATGATACTAACGGCATGTTCTCGGATGGCACAAAACCGGGTAAATAATGAAAACAAATTCGTCTGTACTCTAAGTCTCATAGATACAGCCTCTACAAAACAGTTTTTTTTTTTTTTTTTCAGCAACTGGGCTGATAGTTTGGACGTATACGGATTTCGGAGATATAATCACAAAGACCTAAGACCCAATGCGTAGTCATGTCGTGGTTAGACCTAAGCAGGGCCTACATAGCATCCGGCAAAAACAAACGTGGGTTCAGGACACATGAACTTGGAGAGTGCGGGGCGTGTATGGAGGGGCGTGCATGGAGTGAATTTTGACAACTGCCGTCTTTTTTTTATGGTGGGTTCTCAGACGGGACGACAGATATGAAGTTGACCAGAGCACCTGCCATCACGAGAAGGTTATCGGTGCATAGATGGTACACATATTTCGCTCAGCTGCATGAGGCTAGACCATTGAGTATAATAAGAGCCGAAATGCCCGGTTGAGCCGGTAAGTCGAATAACAGGCAGACATATTAGTAGAGTACATGGGCTGTGGACCGGTTGATTCTTCCGAATGTTAGACTCGAATATACGAAGAGGACATGTTCTTTCTCCACGTCAGGGAATCCCACGATATCTTTAGCGCTCCATCACCGCGTGGCGGTAACTTTTGGAAATAACTGCCAAGGAAATAAGTTCCACAAACATGTGTGAAGAGCCATATGAACAGCGCCAAGGAGTCCATTTTTTACTTCTAGGGAGAATCAGTACCTGTATTTGTGGACCGCATCGTGCAAGTCAAGCTTCCAGTGAAAAACTGACAGCCGGGGAAAAAAAGAAACCCGACAGTCTAACAGTTACTAGGAACAACCTCTTATAACAAATTCTTCTAAAGGAAGCCAAGATGGCCGATAGCGTGCTTCATCTAAGACCAAAGGGCTAAATGGATCAAGCAAAAGTAATCCTACGTGGTGTCTAGTGAGTGGGATCCATAACAAGTCGGCTACGAGTGGAGATAATATGGAGCCCACCAGCAATGACGAAAGAAGACGTCGCAACGGAAGCCTTAATCAGACGACAAGACGAGGCTAAAAACGACCATATTTGTATTGGATGTGCAACTCCGACATCTACTAACGGAAGCTTTATAAGTCACGGGGGCGGGGAAAACGGCTTGATAAAGATTGCCCATTGCGCAATTGAGTAGCAGGCCACGTGTAGCGGTCCATATGGCGGCCCATGTGGCGACCAGGCATTTGCATTGTTTATGGGATTGCGTGGGTGAACTGAAGAACGAGAAACTTGAATGACGAGTCTTAGTCAGCGTCTGAGCGATGAATCAGTGCTGTTGGTCGTTTGCCTCAGTGGGTTGGAAGGTCAGGCCATGGTTTCTGAAAAAATCACATCGTTGTTTGTGGAGTTTTTTTTTTGCTTTTTCGTTACCCGCTATAGCCGCTGGAGGAATTGCGGTGTAAGTGAGGCAAAACAAGCGCCTCAAGATGATACATAATTCCAAATCTTTGCACGTGCGGGGATTCGTTTGTTTGGTATTCCTGTGGATTATGTGCGTACGAATAACTTGAATCTTTGGATATGTCTAAGACGTGTTTTTGGTGTTGTGTACATATGTGCACCAAAGTGCGTTGCCGCCGCACCTGCATGGCCCGATAAATACATACTGTACATACACATGTAATTGGAGCATAAGGGGCTCGTAAACTGACGAAACAGAGGCCATTCATCTTATTGCATATACGTATTTCTAGGCTGCGACTTACTGACCGGTCGGTCAATCGTGAAAGGGCTGTTTGAATCAGTGATTCGGATTCGAAGCCACATGTCGTTTCACGTTAGACCCCAACCCAGATACGCAGTACCAACCAAGCCGGGTCGGACACGTGAGTGTTCCAAGGATGGTCCCGGAATGTTAAATCAATGGGCCAAAAACGAATCAGGAATCGTCACGAAGACTGAGAAACTCACTGGATGAATATAACTCCCCAAGGAAGACATGATTGGGTTGATATCTACAGGTGGGTCAAACATGGCCGGCACTATCGGTCTGGAGTCCTCTTTAGCCGACGGCGATCTGGCTGACTTCACCGACTAAGCAGTATTCACAACAGCCTATGAAGGCTTTATAGTCAAGTGGCGGTTGGCTTAACTCCGACACCACGTGCATCTACGTTAGTCTATGGCTCCATACTGGAGAAAACAAAGATGCAGGAAAATGTGCACAACAGTCGATGTTGTCTGTTGTATAGTGTGCATGGGTAAATATGTACACACACGCCCCTTCTCCCTCTTTCCCGTCAATCCTGCAAGTAAACCCATTTGCCGCTCGGCAGCCGTCTATGTATGCATATAGCATGTCTCCATGCAAGACGAGAGGATCATAGCAAGATCACAACCAGATATCGGTCCCGGATCTTCCGCCATCTAATAAATCATGATACTGAATATGCGCAACCACATGTACGCCATACAAACACGTACAAAGTCGCATGAGACTGAAAATCCCCCTTCCTCACTCTAAAAAAAGCTAATCAACATCCGTCGTTTCCCCCACTTCGGTCTTTGCTTTTTCCGCTTACCTTGGCTTCCGTGGCCCGGTTCATATGGCGGCTCGTGGCGACCATGTTAACCTGGTGTTTCTTTCACATGGCTTCAGCCGCACACTGCAGCCATCCACGTTTCGTCTGGCGCTGTGTTGCGCGACGGGCGTCTGTTGTGCTGTTGTTGATGTTTTTTTTTGTGTTCTTGTTACTGACTATACAGCAGATGGGTTCAGTGTTGTTCAGACCCTGGCTTGGAGAAGTTTGTTTAGTCGGTCTGTCGGTAGGCTGCGGGTGGCTCCCGCTTTGCCTTCGTGTTGTCTTGTTTTTGTGTCAATATTGACGCCAGTTTGACTCTCCACCGTGCAGGATACTTGTGTTTGTCTGGTTCTTGTGTATACCATTATTTCCCGGGTCATGTTTACCCATTTCAAAACACACAATTCCATCCAAAAAGGCCTAAATGGAACTCCGACATAACAAAACAGTCAGTGCACAAACTCATCAGATAAAAGAATGACCCAGCGCCAGACCCCTCTCCCTGGACGCCCTGGCTGAGCCGTCTTGTCAGTGTGTGCTGGGCGGGACGGGCCTCCATATGCACCATTTGAGATGCGGTGAGCCGGTTCTTTTGTCAAGCGGGTGGGCACGATTCAGACACACAAACAAGGCCAAAGAGCAGTAAATGTGGCTCGTTGTCGGGACCGTAAGTATTGCGGTGTGTGCTTGCGCTTTTTTGGCTACTTGTACTTGTTACCGCTGCTGCAGCTTATGTCTACATGTGGGCATTACATGCTCTGTGTCCCCCACTTCCTATGTTTCCCCGCGACATCATACAACAACAACAAAAGCCCGATCGGAGAGGGGCTAGCATATGTGTGTCAGTCGTTTACAATTTACATACCGCATAATGGACCCGATCTAGACATGTCCCGGGCGTCGGCTTGTTAGCTCCGCATGGTCCCTCACGGACGACCGAGGACATGGGGGTAGAGGTCTTTTTTGCAGGTTGTATAGTGGTAACAGAAGCAACAGACAATATAACTATCGGTTAGCTGAACGAGGGGCAGGCAGCTGAAATTGTGTTTTTTTTTCTGGCCATGAATTATTCAAATTACTGGTTTGTCGCGTGGATGCACGGTGTCTTCTTCATAGATGACCAATTCTCCGCAATCCTGACGTCGATCGTCAAATCCTCAGTAGCCAGTCAAATGGCGGGCGGTACAAAGAGGGATAAAAAAGACAGACACCCAACCCAAGTGGCGACTTGATGGCTCCCCACGATAATGGTGGATACAAAGGGTAACAAAGTGCTCAGATCCCCCACGACAAACCATGTGAATTACAGAGGATTCTACAGGTGCGTCTTTATGCAGAGGAATGGACGGGGCAGGTTCCCTGATGTCATGGCTTTTCAGGTCATTTTCAAAGCACTCTTCTTTCTGTCCCGTAAATTCTATAAGTAAGAAAGTAAATAACAAACTGCCGCCTCGTCTTCTCAACTCTATAGAGTGTTTAGGCCATCTATGGACCATTCACCACGAGCATCAGGCCAGAACCACTATGTCACGAAATCCTCCCTCCGCTTATGTATGCATGCATTCGACCACTGCACTGTTGAATGGTTGGTGGCTTTTGCTTACCGGCATGCCGAGTCGGCAGTGGTGAGAACGACCCACGAGATGGCCATGTGCTTTGGGCAGGGGAGGAATGAGGGGTGAAATTTTACAGACTTTGATCTCGAGTTTTGGTGATATTTGGGTAGTATAAGCGGATTGGAGGGTGATATTCTAAGCTACTGTAGTAGTTGTAATTGTTTCTTTTTGGTGTGACAAATGTCATTCTAACTAACCATCAAGAATATCCACATTCCCCTCATTTGTTCATAATGCCCAACGTATTTATGTTAGGATTACTGATGGAGCTGCTCACGGACACGTTGGGCATTATACTCTGTAGCGGGATTTCACGATATAATCGATTTTTTTAACAACATATCGGGCAAATATCTCACGATTAACCCATCAATTACATTGACAAACTGCAAATGCCCGACTCCACAGGACACACGAAAAAAAATCCATCATGCGTTACTCCACCCAAGCACATGCTTTAGGCCCAGTTCTCTTGCTTCCTTCACTATGTATCCCCGTCCGTCATTCTTAGCCATGCCGTTTTACGTATCACAAAGTCTATATACACGCAGTCAACACAAGATTTACTTTACTTGCCTTTCCCATTCAGCTCCGTGCTATCCCCGTACTCCGTTAATCCGCTTGTTTGCAAATCCATCTACGAGGGTGTATCGACTCCTATTGATACCTTGTTCAAACTTCACATGTATTTATGTATGTAGCAATCCAAAATACGGCAGTTAATTCTCCGAAGAACACAACCGCATGTCCATCTCGATGTGGTCATTCCCCTCTTATTGTATTCCTCATACTATGTTCGGTCATCCACAGCAGGGTATACGATAGATGGGCTCATCGTGTGGCAGCCACGTGGACTCTCAGCACGTCACTAAAGAAACCCAGTCAATTTGTCCATCATTACACCGTATAAATGGGTCCCAGTGTAATGTGCATACAGACTGTTGTATATGCATACATACATACATCAAACCCACATATGTATGTATGTATAGTTACAGTTACGTTGGGCACCCATCACCTTCCCTCCGTCTCTCGGCGTCGCCCAACCACGGTCCTTTGAATTCCAGGCCTTCACCGCTATCTGCCTAGCCCCACACTCTACCTTTCCGGTTTTGATACATATGAGGTCATACACACATAACCTCACCCGTTTAGTTGAACTTTATTCTCGTAGCAGCCCAACCATGCCCCACCTTGATGAATCCCGTTTTCTTAGACTACCATGTTCCCCGTCCCGGTGTCATTCTTAAACACACTCCCTTTCGTTATTTGCTTGTAAGCCGATTCCTGGTTACTGTTCCCTAATGTCGCAGTCGGTTCTTCGCTATAACTTCGTTTTAGCTGCATCTGATCAATTCAGGCTATATAGGGTTTGCAGAAATACTGTGGCTTTAAACAAGTCATGCAAATCAAACAACCGGCATTCATGTCTACTTCGTACGAACATATGCTTAAGTCATCGATGTTCATATCTTGGGTAGATAAATATATCAGATAGATTTATTATGGAATAGTTGACATATCTTGGGTTGTCTATAGCTAGGGTTGTGTGACAGGTTACACGAGTAACACCTACCGTCTATACAATATACTCTGATATATAAATAACCAGTTACAGTCTGACTTCACTTGTCTTATACAGAACATCCAAGATGGAGTCTAGTGAAATTGGGAATCTCACGGATTGTATGGCAAAAGATGGGAGTATCCGGTTGAATCAACACAGGCAGCACCTGCAACACTAGACTCCTCTAAAGGCTCTATCCTACATTGTCTATCTTGCAGCTTTGAATGGCCGGCTCAGCAAGAAGTGAGTAATGTGGCTGAGTCACATAAACCAGGGTTAGTGCCACGATAATTCGTCGACTGCCATAGCACCATCAATAAGAATAGTCAAATCGGGGCATCTCCACCAAGTTCGACAGAACTTCTACTCTCTCAAGAGGATTTCGCCACTGTGATAGAAGATGCCAGTCTCTGTCCTCTGATTCAAGTAGATAGCGTCTCTGTATCATTGTCGAATACCAATCAAGCTAGGTAGATTCTCTACATAATCGCCAGAGAAGAGTCGGATCTGTAGATGTCATCTGCCCAGAGCATAACACAGAACCGGGGGCTGTTAAACTATCGCAGAATATCACCAGGGCCTTTCCAGAATCAATGATTCACTTCCAGTGGCACATTGAGATAACGACTGGTGGTTCTAATTTTTTTTATGGAAGAATTGGAAACGACAAATGGCGGACCGTTGAATAGGCGTGGATTGTTTACCCGGATTTACAAACAAAAGAAGCATTTCACGTTTTGTTTTCCCGGCGTGTTACTGTCGTGAAGTTGTAGTGATTGTACAATGATGGTTTGTGTTACCTTGGTTTGAAGCCAAACCTCAATGTATACGTCAAATACAAATACCCACCACTAACTAGATATTAGCGAATATGTCAAGTGTCATGACATTTCAAACAGCAACATTTTTAGTTTCAAACAACAAGTACTACCCAACAAAGGTCCAACAAGCGCTATCACAATACACAGCTTGTTTAGTTGTAGTCTGTACGCACCCCCAGCCTTTCAGTTGTTTTTAGAGCTTAATATTACTTTCCTACTAACAGCTACTGTATATACCGAACATCCTAAAGGTATATGATGTGGATATATTCCCGTAGAAATGTGTGCCGAGAATGGCTTCAATCAAGCCGAAAAGTCCGGATAACAAGCGACATGGCGGTAAATACTAGTACTTTGAATGCCACCATTGCCAACACATGGCCTTTGTAGACCAGGGTTGAATATCAATCTTAGTGGTAAAGAGGCTGATAGTGGCAGAAGCGGGATTTTCCTACTATTGAGAGGCGGGGATACATGTGTAGTTCAACTGATTCGTGGCGGTATTTTGGGCGTGACTGGTGAGATGGAGACCGGTCACTCTCTCCGGTGGTCTACACATATCGGAGAGAAGTTGACAGGTGGGTATCGGGGATCTCCCTCCATGTGTCGATGTGAACTTTTGAATGGTAATTTGTCAGTGTGATGGGAGTCGTGATGTGCAATGTTTATTTATCACACGCCACCATTACTCCCCAAAAACCCGACTATCTACAAACAGCCAAGTCAGACGAAATGCCATGTTTCAGCCCAATTCCAGCCCTGCAGATACAACACCCAACGATATCAAGGAAACATAATCGTCAAGTCCTTCTTGTCTCTTTGATTGATGTATGGGTGGGACCTGTGCAAGGACCTTCAGTCAACAAGATCGGCTATTGAAAATACCAAGATAGTCTGACTGGCTGACTGACAGCAGTACACATAAGTCCCAAGGGAGGGTAGCTGTAACTAGGAAGAGAGAACGTGGATGTCGCCGATTAGAACTGCGGTGGCGTTGGTGGCCACGACGGTGGAAAAGAACAACGGGTGACGTGGTTTTATAGGGGAGGATTGAACATGTATGTTCAGCTAGCCATTGGGCTTAGTGGCGTTTGAAGTCAAAGGGATGAGTTCCAATGTGAACTGTACTAGTTTGGGCAGATGGCGATATCTAAAAGGACGAACAATTTGAAAAATCTATAATTATGAATGTGTACACGACAAAAAAAGTATGAAAAGAACTAAACACCGAAACCAAACTTCACACTGCCATCTACATGTTATGCCACGCCAAATTCTTTAGCCCCGTCCATTCATTCGCATTCCGGTATATATACACCATACTGCTCTTCAAACTGGACTGCAGCTCATCCGGATGCCACCTAAACACATACATAACCAACCCCCAACTAACACTTGCAAAGACCGGCCATCCATAGGCCTCCAAAACTTCTCTGACCTTTGGATTACTTATCCCGGGAACTGCCAATCCGCCTTCTCTTGTCCCCTTGACACTCATCTTCACCAGCGCCAACATGACACGCGCAGCCACGTAGATGACAATCTGCTGGGACACTGATGATACCGACCCAACCTTATTTGCCCGACCAAAGACTAGATACCCACCAATCAGCCCCGCAACAAAGCTATCATATGAAGCCTCTCGTGGCACGGATGACTTTCCTGAGGTTGGCCGGAGATGTCGGAGTAACATAAGGACTGATTGGTAAAGAGCTGCGAATTGGGCGAGATTCCGGGCGTGGGTTTTCGTCGCTTGGAAAACGAGGTGGGCTTTTTCTTGGATTCTAGGATGTGTTAGATTAGCAAGATTGATGCCATGCTATACGTTTAGATACTTACGTTCCACTTCGGAATAGGAATATCATGCTGGTAGGTCGTTAGTTCGGTGTTTGGTACATGAGATGAAACGAATGACTTACACGAGAGCATGTGGAAACCGCACTTTTGTGCCGTAAACTGCGCCATTACGGGCGGCTTTTGCGATGGACAAGAGATCATGATATTGGGGGTCCATGATTTTCTTTTCAATGATGGCCTATACATAGTTAGTAATTGCACTTAATCTTCACCTTGACAAACACACCTTAAGGGCCTCAACTTGTTTGACGAGCGCCATTTTATCAAAAACGCTATGCGACAACAAAAATAGATACCAATAAAGGTCCCAAAATGCGATAAAAGATGCGATGCTTCAACTCCGTCTGTAAATCAATTCGTCAATCCCCAAAACAGAAATAACCAAAAAAAAAATATGTAAAAAATGCAATACCCCAAAACTCCCTTGAAAAAAAAGAACACAAAAG
Organism: Huntiella moniliformis; assembly: GCA_000712465.1. NCBI lineage: Eukaryota > Fungi > Ascomycota > Sordariomycetes > Microascales > Ceratocystidaceae > Huntiella > Huntiella moniliformis. Next base: position 162,093 of record JMSH01000015.1, on the reverse strand, counting down.
CTATCTATCCCATCACAAACCCAAAAATCACAAGTTTCGCCATCCATCCATCTCCATCACAAAAAACCATCTCCCAAAATCAACCAACCTCGGCCCCTCAGAAAGCCCCCTCCAACAACCGACCAAACCAACCCATGTTCAGCGCGTCAAACGCGGGCGGGAACATCCATCGGTCCACTCAAGCTAATCTATCCATGCCGTAGCTCGGTTAAACACGTGACTCGCCATTGGCCGGATAAGGAAACAGAGTAATTGGGGAAAAAAGAAGTACTCGCTCGGGGCAACAACCTACCTAAAAAGCAAGACCTCCTCCGGACAGGCTTGAACTGTCAACCTCCTGATTGCTGAACTTGGAGTTCGTAACAGTCAGACGCGCTAGCCAATTGCGCCACAGAGGATGGTGGTTGTTGTTGGTAGTTACTGTTTATTGCAGCTTATGTAGTTTTGATTTTCCCGGGGTCGTTTTTTTTGAGGTTCCAAGGGTAGGGGTGTTAGTCAAATCTGGAGATCTCCGTGTCCCGTTTGCCGATGTTCTTTAAGGAGGAAGGTACTGACGATCTTTTTTTAGGTGATTTTGATCTAACGGGATGTGACGAGAAATAACACAACCTCGAGACAAACAAAAATGAATGTTGAACAAATTTAAATAAAAAACTCTATGCTAAGAAATCATGACAGACGTTGAGGTTCTCACGACCTTTCCACATTTTATATCTTTTCCTCTGCAGAGCTATCCACAACGGCGGTTTTCTTCTGTGATGTCCCCGTCTCAGTATCTCTCTTTGCAACAACCTCCCTTCTCCCAACAACATCATTGCCATGGAAGAAGATACACACGGCAATTAAACTAGCCACGCCCAACCCAAAGTTAACATAACTAGCAGCATGAACAGCCTTCAACGAAGCCGGATCCCACTCCTCAATAGACCCCGCTTTAGTGATATCCACATGTCGTTCCCGCGCAAGAACAGCCATTTGCGCAGCAGTGGATAATGCTAGACCGATAGACCGACCAATTTGTCCGGCTGCATTGACAAGAGCACCGCCGAGCGCTTGGTCTTCCTGTGGGAGGGCACGGGAGGTAAATAGGGTGAGAGATGGCCATGTTGTGTCGGCGCCGAAAACGGACAGGATCATGGCGGGGAAACCATAGGCGAAGTATGTCGTATGTGGGTTAATAGGGACGGAGAGAAGTAAGGAAGCGGCACTGTTGCAGATGTTGCCGAAGAGAAGGAGGTAGAATGTAGGGACCCAGGATAAAAGGCGAGATACTATCACGGCAACGATAAGGCCCATTATGCCGGTAGGAAGAAACCGATAGGTCGTTTGTAAGGCTGATAACCCTTGGTAGTCTTGGAAGTAGACGGTAGCAATAACGAGGAAATTGTTGAAGCTGGAGAAGAATAAACCCATGATAACGATTCCAGCCGCAAACTTGGTATTCTTGAAAACAGACACTTTCATAAGTGGGGGACGAGAAGTCCCATTCGACTCAATGAGTTTCCGTTCCAAGCGAGCCTGCCACCAGGCAAAGAGACAAACCAAGAGAACGGAAATGACCAGAAGCACCGGAACCCACGGAGTCCCCCAGCCCACGACATTCCCCTCGGTCAACGCAAACAGAAGCAGTAACAATGCCAAAGTGATGGTAAATCCGCCGACAAAATCCACAAGTTGCAACCCACTTCTCGGCTTAACACCGACCTCCACAACGGGGAAGATTCTCGGCGACGTAGCTGGAATGACGAGATACGCAGTGATGCTAATTAATGCACAGACGATAGCCTGCATTCTGAAAACCCATTGCCATTGGGCATATTGCGAAATCAAACCAGCTGTCAAGTTACCAAAGACGCTTCCAATGGGTGCACCTGCAGCGTAACAACTAAAAGCGTAATTCTTCGCTTTCCCCGGTTTAAACACCGTTCCAAGAATTCCAATAGCCGTGGGAACATTCGCTGCGGCACCAAGACCTTGTAGAGCTCTGAAGACGTCGAAACCAATCTCGTTTTCAATAGCCGGGTTAATAGCCAGCATCACGGCGAACCAGAGCGTCCCGGCGATGAACATAGGACGTTTCCCGTATATGTCGGCCATTCGACCCATTAGTAGGAGGAAACAACCGAAGGTGAGAGTGTATGCTGAGAGAACCCATTGTTGGCGGGATTGTGGAATGCCGATTGTACTACCGATTGATGGGAGAATAATCACACAGGCTTGCGCGGAGAAGGTCTGCGTTGTGTTAGATATAGTTGAGATTAGAGGATTGGTAAACTTGCATTCATGAAACTAGCACCGGATAATGTCAGGACAAGACCTATACAACGACCTTTACTGAATGGTAATTCAAGATCACTTGTATCCGAGTCGACTTCAGACTCATTAACAGTATCATCCGACTCTTTAACAACCTCCTTGTCATCACTAGGTATATCCTCCGGGACCCGCGGAGCCGGCTCTATCGACTTTGTCTGTGTAAGACCAGCCATATTAAAAGATCACCAAAAACAAAACAAAAGAACAAAGAATAAAGTTCCTGCAACAAACAACCCAAATCTATAAAAACAAAAGAAGATGTGCAAGAGGCCGTCGTCGGCACCGACAATCACGTCGTATATCCCGTGTAATTCGCAAATCAGTAGAACCAGGATATCCTTTGTTAAAAGCGTTCTGTTGGATGCGCTTAGCTCGGTAGTTTCTAGGTCGTATATGCGGAACACAGCTGACTTGAGAGAAAGAGTATTGTATTTACATTAAAGTGACCAAGCGACCGATGGGGTTCTTATACATACGACTGAATAATCTTGGCGCTACCTTGATCCGTACGAGTAATTCTCCCCAATCCTCGCAGAAACTCAATTCCCAACCCCACAAGTCCGGTCCTTCCCGTTGGAACCGTCCCAATCTCACTCCTCAAAGCGATATACATATATCCCTAGCTTCATGTCATATACTCACTTGCGTATTTCCATTCACCGATCCATACCAACCGGAGATCCGGCTTAGAAAGTTCCGCCCCCCCCTTCAATATCAACATCCACCGGTGAATCCATCCACATCATTTTCTTGATTTTTTTTCCTAAATCCACCCATTGGCGTGCTTGGACTAGCTTAGCGGCAGTTATTCTCGGCACTTAATTCGCAGGGCTAAAGCCTTTTTTCAACGTCGTATTGGGTTTTTGCGATATTATGGTACTAAGAAACGTGATTTGAACACCCGGTATACCCGGTTCCGGGCTTCCGTATGCATGTATGTGACGACTTAAACTTTCTATATGTGGAAGTGCATTTACATGTAAGTACAAATGTTTTGTCGTCCAAGTGGCTTCGTGGAACCTGTCGATCCATAGTCAAACACTTGTGTTTCCAAACAACCCTGACTATCACAATTAACCCTTGCATTCGAGAATGACGTGAGAGTCACCTGTCAAAATCCTCACGATGTCGTGATATATAGAACATGTTCAATTCTTGCCCAATCCATTTCTACAAACTTATATTCCCTCTGAGCAACCCAGCAAAATGACCGACCTAACAATCTTCCCATGGCTCTCCCGCCCCGAATTCACCGAAACCTGTCACTACCTAGAAATTTCCTACTGCCGTGCAACCCTCGGGCCTCTCCGACGCCGCTGGCGTCTTCGCACTGTAACATCTCTAGACCTCAATTCATACAGTGAATCGGGCTATCTTACCTATATCCAGATTGTCCGACCTTTAGAAATCAAGTTGGACGAAGATGGTTTAGCTGCCCAGCTTGAGCGTATGGGCATGCCTGATATGGCGGATAAGCCCATAGAAGGAGGTCTTAGTAGGGAGATGGAGATGGAAGAAGATGCCGATGAGGTGGGCTTTTTTTGTGCCTATGAAGATTGGTTATGGAAACTGACAAATATAGGCGGCTTTACGACATGACGAGGAAAGTACAGATTTCGGTCGTGTGATTTACGAAATTCACTTACACCCTACATACCGCGTCCCCTGTCTGTGGTTCACATTAGAAGGTCTCCCCGTCGACGAAGAGGCTTTTGACCTAGAAACAGTATTCCGTCGACTCGTCCCCTCCGAATACAAAGCCGGCCTCCGTTCTGCCGGAACAATAGGTGGAATCTCCATGGATGTAAGTTTTCGATTGTTTTAAAAAAACCACATTTGCAATGTATTGCTCTACGGGTTTTCATGACATGTCCAAAGAACCCAACCGTAAAAGAAACTCCAGAAACAAGCAAGAAAAAGAAGCAAAAAAAACGATACCCACCAGATGTTGAAAAGCAAATAAACAGTCCTGACAAACGCCATCTGCTAACTTTCTACCAGTATAACCCCATTACCGGCCTCCCGTCATTCTTCATCCACCCCTGTCTCCTCGGCGACGCAATGCGCTCCTTCGCCGATGTCTGTACTAAAGAGAACTATCTCATGCTCTGGCTCGGCTTAGTTGGCGGCTGCGTTGGTCTCTGGGTACCCAAAGAGATGGCCCCTCAGAACTCATGACCCCGTTCCATATAGAATCCAGAATAGTTTACTCATCATCACTGTCCTCGTCCATGGCAACATCACTGTCACTATCCGAGTCCTCCTCTCTCGTTCTCTTGAGCCCGGCAACCACGGGCGTGGCTTCTCTTTTCGCGTCCAAATCCACCTTGACTTTGAGAGTAGGGTCATTGAAGATGCTGGCTTGAAGGTCTGTAACTTCGACCTTTGCGGCACCCTGGGCGACGTCGGGAAGTTTGAAGGTGCCGTCTAATTTGGAGACAAAGTGGGATTTACTCTTTGCGTATTGGATTTTCTAAACAGAGTAAGAAACCGAGTCAGTTGAGATCCAAAAACCGGTGTATATACTCAAACTTACCATCTCTAATCCAAGAAATTCAAAACCCTGTAATGACCGCATAGCCTGTGTCGCCGTATGAACATCCTTATACACAATATGCGCCTGTCCGCGCATCTTCATAGTCTTAAGCGCGACAACGTCAAGAACAGCACCATAAGTCGAGAACAAAAGGTAAAGCGCCGTTCTCAAATCCGGCTTAGTGATCTTAGAAGAAGGAAGGTTCGTGACGTAGAGACTGGGACAGTTAGTTTTGGAAGGTATATTTTGGTTGATATAAGACTGCGTACGTCTGGTTTGGGGCCACGGTTGGTGGCTTAGAGGCCGGGACGGCTTTGGTTGGCGCAGTTGGCGCCATTGTGGTTGTCTGGTGGGAAGTGAAGAAAGTTGGTGATCTATGTACAGCCTTGTCAAGTAAGGCTGGGATATTTTTTTGTAAAGGTTTGGTGGTTTTGTTGGTGGGTTGATAGAACAGGGGGTGATCGCCACGGGTTGAACAATATGTAAAGAAAGACAAGATATCGGAGAGAACCAGATATGAAACAATTGGCTAGAATAAAGATCCAATACAAACACAATCACCAATATTCCATAGCATCGTCGTTCATGTCGTCCGTCGCCAACCAATTCAGGAAAATCGTCGTCTATATTTGCCAGCTGTCACCATGCAATTGATATCTGCCAGCTGCCAACCTAGCTCCAGTGGGGCACATACAACGTCATTAACACGAAGCTCCACGCATCCTTCCATCGCATCGCCGTCGCATCAATCGCATATACTACCCAACTTCGATAGTAGAGAGCTCCTCCTATCACCAGCCAACCACCCTACAATATACCCTCCAAATTCCGAAATCCCGCAACTCCTCAAACCTTCACCATGACCGCTCCTGAAGTCCACCACCTTTTCCACAACCCCATCGCCGATCACTCCTTCTCCACCGACCGGCGTCTTCTCGCCGTGGCCCGTGATTCTACCGTCGGTCTCTACGCCAAAGCCGCCAATTCTTTCCGTCAGGTTGATGAGTTGAAGGGCCATGATAAGACTGTTACCAGTGTAGATATCGCACCCAACTCGGGTCGTATCGTGACTTGCTCGCAGGGTAAGTACTTAGTTGCAGCCTAGTCCGTCTGATATCTACGAAACTAACTGGTTATAAGACCGTAACGCCCTCGTTTGGGAACCCTCTCCTAACGGATACAAGCCAACTCTCGTCCTTCTCCGCATTGCCCGTGCCGCCACCTTTGTCCGCTGGTCTCCCTCTGAGACCAAATTCGCCGTTGGTTCCGGTGACCGCGTCATTGCCGTCTGCTACTTTGAGGAGGAGAATGACTGGTGGGTATCCAAGCACCTGAAGAAGCCCATCCGGTCTACCATCACCACCGTTGCCTGGCACCCGAACTCTGTTCTTCTCGCCGCCGGCTCTACAGATGCCCACGCCCGTGTCTTCTCCGCCTTCATCAAGGGTGTTGATCAGAAGCCCCCAGCTTCCCCCTGGGGTGAACGTCTTCCGTTCAACACTGTTTGCGGCGAGTACCTGAACAACAGCGCCGGTTGGGTCCACGCCGTTTCCTTCTCGCCGTCTGGTGATGCCCTTGCGTTTGCCGCGCATGACTCGTCTATCACCGTCGTTTACCCCTCAGCTCCTGACCAGCCACCTCGTGCTGTTGTTACTATCCCCACGACTCTTCTTCCTTTCCAGAGTCTGGTGTGGAGTGCCGAGGATGAACTGATTGCCGCTGGTCACGATTGTGAAGCTTTCCGTTTTCGTGGGGGTGAGCAGGGCTGGCAGATTGTGGGGTCTTTGGAAGGCAAGACTGCTGGTGGTCAGGTTGACCAGGAAGAGAGCGCCTTGAACATGTTCAAGCAGATGGATCTGAAGGGAAAGGTCAAGGATGATACGCAGTTGAAGACAGTTCACCAGAACACTATCTCTACTCTGCGTGTGTACGAGACGTCGGGTGGTCGTGTTACCAAGGTTTCTAGTAAGTCCGAGATATTTCGTTGCAGTGAATTTGGCTAACCAACTGCTTTTAGCGAGCGGTGTTGATGGTAGAGTTGTTGTTTGGACTATCTAGAATGGCCTGGGATTATGCAGGTACGGTGGCCACGGTGGGACTTTCTTTGTTTGTTTTAAGAGACATGGACTGGCCGTCTGGTCTGTGAGTATTTTTTAGTTCATGAATTGACGTATATGCCGTCATGTCTTGTATTGTCTTGACCGGGAGCCTTCCGGTTTCTAGAATGTGGAATGTGCTTTTTGACTATATAAGGAGAGGTAGAGATTGTAAAGAAGCCTTGAATGTATCAATCATTTATGTATACCAGATCAAAATGTCTAACCAGAATAACACCCCCAATTTCTCCGATGAAGACCCTCAGGCTCTTCCATCAACTGCCGCCAACATGGCATACTTATTAACATCAGTCTCGACCACCGAAACGAATACTAGCCACCAGATAAACTGTACAACGACCTCATTTACTAGTCAACCTACCAGACTGACCCCAGAAGCGTCCGCATACACAAGTTACGTCCAGAATCTCCCACCATTAGAACGCATCGAGATGCTACAAAGACTTCACCACGATATTGAAGCAGAATGGAGAACCCGGTTATTTCCCACTGACACCGACACAGCTGGTGAAAGGGATTGGGTCCGACATTGGCAGGAAGCAGGGATGAGTAGGTGGAGAGAGATCACGCCTACAGATGGAGTTTCGGCTCCGATGTCAACCACAGGCTTGGGAAATGTACCCGCCGATCCACCCATGGCCGTATCTCCTCTCATAGGTCCAACTCCGCCGTCTTCTCCATCTCTATCTCCCACACCTACAGTTCTTGCCCCAATCCCATTATCAGCTACATCGCCCCATCAAGTCCGCGCATCAGAATACCCCATTAACCCGCCTACAACATTCTGGAGCGCCGGTCTGTTGACACGGCAAATTCACGATATCTGCCTGTTAGCCACGCGTGTATATCTTCGCCGCCAAGCCATTCCTGTTCCTCATACAATGAGCCTTCCACATAGACCGCATCCACGATATGCTGCGGCCCGGGCACAGGGGTATCGAGCCCGGAATATAGAAAGACGGGAAACAGGCCGAACTAGACGGGGGGAATGGCCGGATGTAGGAAGGGATTTAACTACGAATATTAGCTTGCTTTGCACGTTAACTTGGAAACATGCCGAGCGGGCTCTGTCTAGACACCGCGGGACGATTGACCCGTCTGTCCTACATAATGTAGCTGCCCTCCTAGACTGGGCGGATACTCTCAAAAACGCCCCTAGAGCTCTCACTGAACGGAGACCTGGGGCTAGTGAAGCGGAGATGAAGAGGATTAAATGGCGGATTGTCACCCGAGTAGCTGCCGCCGCAGCAAGTTTATGTTTATTCATGGGGGATGTAGACGGGAAGCGTGGAATCGACCGGCTAATGAGGGCCTAGTTTTTTTATGCGTTTACTGGGTATTCTTTATATTATACATTTGGGAGTAATTTACAGGACGGCAATAGCCTCAATCTCCACACGGACGTCCTTGGGGAGAGTCTTGACAGCGACGCAAGAGCGGGCAGGGCGGTGAGCGAACCACTTCTCATACTCGACGTTGAGGCCCTAAAACAAGTTAATATACTGATTTTCCACGACTTGCAAGTCTTAAAGAAAGAAAAAAAACTCACAGCAAAGTCGTCCATGGAGGCAAGGAAAATGTTGACCTTGACAACCTGGCCGATGGAGGAACCAGCAGCCTTGAGGACGGCCTCGAGGTTCTTGCAGCACTGCTCGGTCAGAGTGCCAATGGGCAGGGTCTGGTCGAGAAGGACACCCTCAGCGGTAAGGGGGATCTGGCCGGAGCAGTAGACGGTGGTGGCGGTCTTGGTGGCCTGGGACTATAGGGGTGTTAAATTTCATAATACGAGCGAACTGTTTATATCACAAGAAACATACGTAGGGACCGACAGCTAGAGAAAGATAGTGTTAGTCGAGGTTACGCTATACATGGACATACTCTAAACAACTTACCAGCCGGGGCATCCTTAGTGCTAACGTATTCGAAACCAGCCATTTTGTATGAATTTACCGAAAACAATCGTCTTTGAGTAACCGGAACTCTCGCAAGACGAAGTAAACCAGGGAGTCGACGGGCCAACATAGCTACTTATAGTGTATACAGCAGCAGGATGCGTCACCAGCTCCTCAGTAATCACTCCACGAGTTTATCCAATTTAGGAACATTGTCAACACATAGCTTATCTCTGATTGGTCAAAATCACCCATTCCCTCCGGTTCGGAAGCCACTTAGGCGGGGTCATATCAGTGGGGTGGTCATGGCAACTGTCACCAGCTGCATCTATTAAATCGAGCCAACCTGTGACCTCGAGGTATCATTACCGAACTTGCGTGGAACAAGACTGTCGGCCATAGAAATTGCACCGTTATAGTCATCCTTGTTAAGCAAGAAAAGACCCTGGATGGAAGCCATACTAGTCTGCTTCGTGACATCTTCATCAAATAACCCCAACGTCTCCAATTTCGTCACAAACTCCGTTTTTCCGGCCCCGGAGGTATCCACGTCTCCATAGAATCTCTCCCAGATGGTCTCCGCCTGGTGCCGCGTAGCATTTCCAACATAAACCATTTGGTCGACTCTACCCGGTCGGATTAGAGCGTCATCAAGGTGTTCAATAAAGTTGGTGGTTAAGAAGGCGATTCTCTCATCCTTGGCGGCAAGACCGTCTAGCGCGTTGAGAAGTCCGGAGAATGTCACCGTCGCTCCTGCGTATCCCTCACTATCAGTCGCCATCCGATTGGCAAATGCTACATCAGCATCCTCTAAAAGTAGTAAAGTCCGTGGTGGCATCTTGGTCATGAGATAGGCGAGTTTGTCGTTTGTCATGCCGATTTCACCTAGGTTGATCATGGCAATGTTGTAATCCAGTTCACCAGCCAACGCCTGGATAAATGAACTCTTTCCGCTACCAGGCGGTCCGTACAGTAGATATCCTCTCCGGTAGGGAATTCCCCGGTCAACATACCAACTCTGTCTAGCAAGGAAATCTCTGATATCCCTCTCCACATGTTCCGCAACACCTTTATCCAGAATGACGCTCTTGAGCGGTCTCTTTCTTCTTGCCTCTCCCAAAGGAACCCAATCCACTCCTCTAGCCGCAAACACCATAGTCTTCCCTTCTGCCGCCTTAATAGCCAACTCATGCGCCTCTCTGAAAACCTCTTCAAATACCCCTCTCGCGCTATAAAGTGTAGTCAAAACCACTGTCTCATGCGGTTCTCCCGTGTTCATATTCGCCGTACTGTGCCGTTCTCTCTCCACCGCAATGTACGCGCCATGCGCTCTAACAACATGTCTTCCATATCCCGGCTGCAAAAAGAAATGCGCTTGTCCAGTTCCCCCCGTAGCCGAGCGTTCCAAGGTCGTCGCTACGGACATGTTATGGATCCGGGTGATCCGGGAGGCAATGAACCCCGAAGCTGCCGGACGAGGTTGGCTTAGCCAGGTGAGAATCCATGGGTATGACGGATCTGTCCGGGAGATTTCAACGCGGATGAGAAGACGTTTGCGGAGGGTGTGTGCTGTAAAGACGAGACCGCGGCGGGAAAATGCGGCGAGGGCTCCGAGGCCGGCGAGACCGGCTCCGCCTGCGAAGACGGGGTTATCGAATAGGTGGTCTAGGGATAGAATTGACCCGGCATTTGGCGGTATTGGGGTCGTCATTTTGGACTGTGGAATTTTGAGATTTTTGTGAAATATTTCACTTGGGAGGGTACTCACTCACTTATTCACATCACATAAAACCGGGTCCGGTTGCAATTTATCCAAGCTTCGCGCAGGGCAAACTCAGGTAACACAATGTATCCCTTCTGGCAGCGCAAAAAGTCACAATTTATTATCGGTACTATAATATTCACTCTGGCCGGAGCGTTGTGTCATTTTCAAACTGACCAAGACCGCCACTAACACCACAACCAAGAGGAGAAACGCCACGGCCATCATTATCCAAAAGGTGCGTTTATGGAGGCCAAGAATTCCGTTTCGGCCGGTGACTAGGCCGCTGCTGGGTTTCTTTTTCAGATTGTTTGGGAGAGGCCGAGGAGGCGGGTGGTAGGATGTTTGTTGTAGCGAGGTTTCGGAGAATATGGCTGTTTTTTCGGCGGGGGTTGGTGATGGAAATGGGATTGACGGGAGCGGACCAGTTGGTGGAGGTGATAAGGCTGACTTGTACGGTGGTGAGGATGTGTTAGAGTAGCTTATTGTCCTTATTATGGCAGTTTCTGGTCGTCTTGGAGGAGTGGTTGGTGTAGAATTCATAGTCTGTGTAGCTCCATTTGTCTTTCCATCTCGATCGATAAGCGAAGGTTGTAAATCTATCACTGGTGGTATATCAATGATTTGGGCAGTCGCTATAGCAGGATAATCCTTTGGTGGGGGCGTTGGTGGTTGAATCTCTGGAAGGGAAACAAGTTGTGTCTGTCTTTGTGTATGTATCGCCGTAGCTGTTGTTGATGGACGAGTTTCTTGTCTCCCAGAAATGGCAGAGAACCGTGACTGCAAAACCGGAGCAACTGGTTGTTGTGTGGGCCTGGTAACAGGCCGTTGGGTAAGTCCCAAAGGAGGAGTCGGTGGTGGTGTATCTGAAAAGACTAGAGGTGGAGTAATAGAAGTCATGATGATGGTCAAGAAATATACAAGTATCTGTAACCTCAAAAACAAAATGTAAAAAGGACTTGGATAGATCAAAACCAAATAGATGTATTTAAAACTCCAGGTGTATTTCCCATCCCCTCCACTGAAAAGCCGTGGAACAAACGAAACCCTGTTGTAGTTCAAGCCTCGAGTCTCGGAGTGCGTCTGTTGTGGTGGCGCGATTGGATGGATTGTTAAGCGGCTGTTTGCAGCGGGTGGAGAGTAGTTGTTTTGTGGAATGTGGGGAGCCGTTCGTTCTGTTGAAGGAGATGGCAAGCGGTCTAGTCTTATGTAGAATAGAAGGTTGGGAACGAATCTATAGTTCAAGTACTTGTTTGGACTTATTCAGACATGACTATATATATACAATGATATACACTGGTTACGTTGGTTTTCAGTAATCTACTAACAATGTGATTGTGACGGAATGCAACTGTGATGACCCTCTATGATCTCCTACATCAATCCATCATACCTCAACTTTGGCGGTTTTCTTTCATAGTTGCCTCCATGTGTGTGTACATATGTGAATCTCAAACTACCCGGGTTTCCTTTCATCCTTTGCATCTCCCGCCTCTCCATGCATGCAAAGCACCCGAACCTGCAGTGTCCTTTTTGATCGCCAATTCAAATGGTCACACACCATGAACATACATCTTGTGTTGTTAACCCTAATATATCACTAAACCCTACATGAAACCAACGAATAAGAGAACGGATCACCAACAATGCCGGAGAATAGACATCATAGAAGGGACAAGAACAAACGATGATACACGGTTAACCCAACAGACACATTAACAATATAGATATGTAAACAACCGTATGTCAATTCATTTGAATGAACCATGATGGACTGAACCTAAAGGCCTGTCTCGGCCGCTTACATTTCAAGGAATAATGAATCAAACATGTCAGCAATGAAATGTTACCATGGCGGGTAAACACCAATGAGAAGGGCAATACGGTGATTGATGTAGTGAGTTTGTGACAATAAGTGTTGTTGGTTTCATCGGTAATTTCAACAACGATGCTTGTCCGACTAGAGATTTGCTTACTCCTGTGTTATGCAGACCAACTGCACGAATCGGGGGAGTTTATGTAGAGAATCGCCACTTTTATAACTAATGAACCTCGCCGCTTCTATCCTCTCACATTGTCACATGTGCCGTGAGTTTTGAAAGAATATGATTTTGTCGATAGCTGTCTGTTGATCCTTGACCTCGCAATAAGTTGCCATTCGACACCGTGCCCTTGTTTGTATGTGTCTACCATGGGAATTGCTGTGCCGTGGTTATGCGTGACCATGTGTGTACTGAAAAACTTTGAGATTCCCAAAAGAATCAGTTAGAATTACCGAGATGCAGTGAAAGTAGAGATCTGACTTTTCCCGTGGATAAGCTCATCAACTAGACGCATTTCCCGAGTCTGTGTTTTCTCGTCTTTTCGTTTTCGAATTCTAGGATATAACCCCCGTGGCAAAAAACATACTCCACGGACCTCAGTAAGCTAGTTAGCTGTTAACGCCAATACATGTCAATCAATCCCACCACGCCAATGAAGCTACATAGTCATTTTAAGCCTACGCTAGAATCTATTACTAGAAGAATCCAGAGACATCTGTAACACAATTGTTCTTATTCTTCGTCCCAACGAAAATTAACTATACTGGTGGTTAGAGTTGTCATCTTTTGAGGTAACCCCACCCTTCTTGTTCCGCCTTACCGGTATCCACATATTTTGTTCGTTTCAGATCATTAGTGTAGTTAAGTTTGCGGGGTTTATAGCATTTTGTAAAGTTGTTGGAGTATGAATCAGTTAGTTAGTTGGATAAAGTCTATGATATCAACTTGCTTCTTTGGCCTTACATGTGAACCATCCAACTGAGTTACTAATCCGCACCTTCCCTGCTTTGTTGTTGTACTATAAACCCACCATAGTCATAGTCAATGCGCCATCTGTCTTCCAGAACCCGCTTGATCCGAGAACCAAACAAACTAAAGAGCAATAACCCAAGTAAACCTCAAGTCATATCCTGAACAAGAAGACACAGCCTCGAGGCTCCTTCCGTCTCTTATACATACCCTCTTGGCAGGTGTGATTTCTACAATTCCCGTCATCTTGTTACCTAACAACCATCTCGTAATCGGCCTTGTCCACCCCAAGGAAAAAACCCACGTATGTATAAAACACAGAAATCAAACTTAATCCGTGCCCTCAGTTGTATTCCTTTACTTCTCTCCTTCCCCTCTCTCCCTAGCTAACTAAACAATCCATTTTCCGATGGAACGATCCCTACGTCAGTTCTTGCCTTGTCCAATACAACCTCACAAGCTCCGCCCACGACGACCGACCGACCGACGTTGATTGATTGAAACAGATATCCATTTTACAACGGGCCATTTTGGAATTCGACAACCAAAGAAATAACCACTATTGGTTTTGCGCCGTCTGTCAGACCGATAATTCGACTTTACACACACCTATGCACCTTTGCGCCAATTGACCTAGTCAGGCAAAGTCGCCATATACAGACATAAACGCCCCTCTTTCCCTTGTAGGGCGAATACATCAGCTTGAATACTGACTGACTGGCTAATCTGCTGGTTGGTTGGTTGCCCGTGGTGGTTGCATTATATGCGTTGCGAAACACCACGATAATAGCATACATACATACGACGCACGACATTCGTCTCGAGTTTACGGCACAATAGCTACACCCATATCTCGACATCACCAATCCCATCTCATCTTCACCAAACATTGTCCCTTAAAATCTCCCAAAATGAGTGACTCCAAAGTCGACATCGCAACCCTTCTTGCAAAAGGCTCTTTCGCAACCCAGAGAACTGGCCGTTCACGAAGTCCTAATCCGTAAGTCCCTTCTATCCTTCTCATAATATCCATCTTATTCTGTGCCGCTATTACGCCACTTCCTACACCAACCATCCCAGCTTGTCCTAAACACAATTGGCAATTACCAGTGTGAATGCTGGTGGCGTCGCCTGAATTGTCCTTTGTGTAGCATTGAGGCCAATGATATGTGCGGTGCGAGCTGCACTTTATATGTACTGTATATGGGACATGACTAGATATACTAGGCAGTACCCGGCTTAGTATCTATCTAAGGAATCCCACCTGTGCCCTACATCTCTTTGTGTTTCAAACATATTGTCATAATGCCTTTCTTGCCTAAACAACTCTAACCATTTGCACTTTCAATCTTTAGATACCCGACACACCGACATCCTTCAAATTCACCCCCAATGTATTCCTCATCGCCCTCTCATCAAAACATAAATTCCCCCACACCCCCCGCACATTACGACTCTCCTTCTGCCAGCCATACCAGCTATTCTCACCCACCCGCACCATCCCGCGACCGCGACCGTGACCATGACAGAGATCGGGACCTAGATCGAGACCGAGACCGAGAAAGAGAAAGAGAAAGAGACCGAGACCGAGACTTCTACGATCGCGACCCCCGTGATTCTCGTAGCCGTCACCCCACTTATCCGCCTGCCCGCACCGACCCTCAGCCTTCAACAAGCTATGCTTATTCCCCCGCCCAACGGGAAGCCCCACGAGATGTCCGCGAGTACGGCAGTTCGGCGTCTAGAGAACGCTCTGTCCCTCCGCAGACACATCGTGTGGTAAACCGACCAAAGGCATACACCGTCTCTTACAATACTGTACGCAAACCGACTGTGCCACCGCCCCCACGGCCAACGGTTGAAGATGAAGAGGTCTCGTTGGCCAGGGAACATAACCCAGTACGATCAAAGGACAAAATGTACGGCATCGTTCGAGGAGATATAGATCAACACCCCATCCTTATAGAGATAGTTGACTCTCGGCGATACACTGCTACCCCTGAC
Organism: Huntiella moniliformis; assembly: GCA_000712465.1. Classification (NCBI taxonomy): domain Eukaryota; kingdom Fungi; phylum Ascomycota; class Sordariomycetes; order Microascales; family Ceratocystidaceae; genus Huntiella; species Huntiella moniliformis. The sequence goes on along the minus strand of JMSH01000015.1, from coordinate 146,674 downwards.
GTCATTCCAGATCGCTCACGCCATACCCCAAGTAATAGTCAGCATCAACACACCCCTTCGTCCACCCGCGGTCGGCACTCGCCTCCTCAATCTTCATCCTACAGCTCTAGTCAACCACGGGATCCACGACGCGATCGGGATCTATATCCACGGGATGGCCAGTCTTCACAACAACATCGCCCACCATACAAAGAACGCGACCCGCGATACAGGGAAAAGGATCTACCGGCTTCATCAGTTCTGCAGCCGCCCAGCCAGCCACAAACGCCACCGAGTCCCATACGAGAGAGAGACAGAGACCGGGAAACACCACTTCCATCATCATCGTATACACTGCGCCCGCAACGCAGCAAGTACAGCTTGCGAGGTGGCAATAGCGAACCGGAGCCCAGTGTGGCGTCGTCAACTTCCTACTCGTATAATCCGAGCTCTTCCCATGCCAGTTTGCATACCACGCCACTTGCCAAGGACCCCGACTACACGTATAGAATACGTGATGAACACCGTCGGTCCCCATCGGCTAATTTGGCTCCTAACCGAATTCATCACCACGAGGAACAACGCTCCGCGTCTAGCAACCCCGGATTTGGGTCCCCGTCGGCCCCTCGCTTGTTCGGACCTAAGCCAGAACCATCGCGTAGCGCCAATGATCGCAGCTACGATTCTCCAAGACAAAAATCCGAATATTCGTACACCCCTGATCTTCGCCCACATGTCGGTGGCCAGGGAAATGACAGCCGTAGTAACCGTGGGTCTCCCGTTCGTCACAGTACCCGTGAATATGACGAAGAGCCGAGCCCGAGACCTAAGTCGTCGAATGGCCGGCGTCGCGCGTCAATTGTCATCCAGAAGGAGATGCCACGGATGACGGGACCACGGAGTTCAGAGCCGCATTTAAGAGTCGGTTCAAGAAGTAATGTTGGGTTATCATCGTCGCCCATTGCGCCGGGCTACCCTGGCCATGAGGGCGGGCGAGCCATGCCATATCCGGAAGACGTTGATTTCCCCGAGCCGGTGACGAGGGTTAATAGCGGACATTTGGCGGGTGGTAATCGTCCAGCTTCAAGGGGAACAAGACCTAAGTATTCTCCCTCTAACGCTTATGTTCCACCTGCAGCATCCGGCCCGGCTGGACCGCGGAATTTACAGCAACCTGTTGGTCAATCTGGAAGAAGATCTGAAAACTCACTCCCTCTTGATCCCCCTCTTGACGAGGGTAGCCCTAAGAGCGCCGTCCAGAGACTTCCCGAGATCTTCCCGCTTAACCCGTCAGTTGGTGCCTATCGCCGGTTCTTGGAAGATCCCCAAAAGTATGGCCAGATGACGTTGCCTGAATGCCATTTCTCTGTCCAACGGAACAACCCTGCAGCAACCACTTTCATGACATTGCCCGATGTACCCGATTTCGATGTGTGTATGCCGTGTTTCCTGGGGGTGTTCGCTAACGGACCATACCGCAACCAGTTTGTTGAATCTAAAAAGGCAGCTCGTCCTACACAGCGAATTCGTTGTGATTTTGGGTCTTTCCCATGGTATCAAGTTGGTTGGATTATGGCACTGAAGAGACGCGAACCTGTCATCTCGGAAATCTTCCTCAAGATACTCAATGTCATCCAACATCAGACCATGAGTTGTTCGGTTAAGCGCGATATACTGTATATGTTTACGCTCCGTACCCAGTGGACGCCAAGTAACAGCAACTTACTACCCAACTTTGCCGTTTGTCCTCGGTGCATGGAGACTATTTATGCCTTGCTTCCGAATATTTACACGGGACAGTTGTTTGTTGAGGTTAAACCATCGCCAGGCCAACAATGTTCTTTCCATCTCGGTGATACAATCAGTATGAGATTTATCAACCTGTTTGATTGTCTTGAAGTCGCCTCCGATCGGGGGACGATGACAGGGCGGGCGCCTGATGGTCCGAAATTAGTGGATGAGTTGATGCATCTATCGCCTTATGCCAAATGCACCGGGCCAAACATGCCCAAGTCCGATGAACTCTGGTACATGATTGAAAAGCTTGAGAATCTGACTTTCTGTGGTGACTGCTACTACACCATAGTCAAGCCATTCCGACGAATGGAAGGCGGCAAAAGACTAGCGCCCGTGCCAGTTATGAAGACCTTGGGCGTTTGCGAACTACATTCAGATCATATGAAGAGGCTGTTGAATGTCGCTTTCCAAACGATGGACTTGAGAAACATGTGTGATGAGATTTATAAGCAGAGATGGTCTACGTCGGAGAGTGCTGCGAATTTGATGGATGGGTCGAGTCGGAGATTTTAGTGGCTTATGAATGACGAATGAATTGGGCTTTATTTTTTTAAAATGTAGATAGACTTTGTCATGAATGCAAGTACATATCATAATTGCAATATTTGGGAGCTTTCAATGATGACATCGAATTTATAGTGGTTTATTGATAAGATAAGCGGGTTCGTGCTACGCCAATTGGCAAGTAAAAAAGTGGGGCTATTCGATGACCTAGGTGGAACAAATTTATCACGATATTTCACGACACGGCGAGAAAAAGCACGGCTAAATCGACGCCGACGACGATTCATCTGGTTATTTCCAGAGCCAATTAGCCGACAGTTTCACCGGCAAACTCGAAAATCGAACACACGGCAGAAAAACACCTGATTCCCACCTCCCAACACCCCCGATATCCCGGAGAAATCGCCCACAATGTCCTCCGTCTCAACCCGGCTTACGACCCTTTCCCTGCGGTCTACCGCCCGGCCGGCTGTAGCCCCCGTCATGGCTATCGGTTCACAAGTCCGTTTTGCCGCGCAACAAGCTAAGAAGGGGTCTAAGGAGAGTGATAAGAAGGTGCAGAAGAAATTACCTAAGGATTTCGCGGTGTATGATCCTACTAAGTTTCCGCAGTTTTCGCTTTGTGATGCGATTAGGTGAGTTTGGATGATGTAATATGGTGGTTTTTTTTGGGAATGGATGGGTGTTAACTGATGTTAGATATCTGAGAGCTGCGGAGGTCGGTCATGTTGGTAGCACGACGAAATATGAATTGGCTATTCGTCTGCGTACCGCACGTAACGGACCCGTGGTCCGAAACACCATCCGTCTTCCCCATCCCGTCCGGACAACCGCGCGCTTCGGTGTCATTTGTCCCGAGGGATCCAAGACTGCCGAGGAGGCTCTTCTCGCGGGTGCCGTGGCGGTTGGTGAAGCATCCCTCTTTGCTAAGATCCGTGATGGTGAAATCAACTTTGATAGGTTGATTTGCCATGATGACTCGGAGAAGGCGTTGCAGCAGGCGAATCTGGGGAGACTGCTTGGTCCAAAGGGGTTGATGCCAAGTCGGAAGTTGGGCACGGTTACGAAGAATATTAAAAAGTCGATGCAGGCGGGCTCGGATGAGTACAGAGAGAGAATGGGCGTGGTGAGGATGGCGGTGGGTCAGTTGGGTTTCACGCCTAAGATGCTCTCGGAGAATGTTAAGGCGTTTGTGGGCCAGATTAAGAAGGAGTGTGCTGCGTTGGAGGATTTGACGTATAAGGAGGTTAGAGAAGTGGTTTTGAGTACGTCCAAGGGGCCGGGGTTGAGTTTGAATGGCTTGTTTAACTCTACGGATTCGGCTGTGACGGAGAATCACCTGATTGGTGTTCTGTAAAGAGGGGTTTTGTATATTAAGAACTTTGTATGAATAGATGAGTGTGGAATTCAATAGGTACAGACTATGTTTATGACTTTTCACGAAGCGTCTTTAGTGCTTCCCGGCCACCATCTACGGTCCGGTAGATGCCAAGATATCCAACTAATAACTCACCCCCTTCTGGTCCTCTCTTCTTAGCCACCTTTGTCGCAGCCGCCAAGTCCAACATAAGTGTATTCCGACACCGCATATGTCTCTCTGAAGCATAAGTAACATATGGTATCTTAGGATCCAACGAGGAAATCAGTTTATGTACTTTTGCTAACTGGCCGAAATGCTCTTTGAACTTTTCCGGTCCGTTCAGAACCTTCTTTTTATCGGTCTGTAGCATGTCGTCTTCATCTGAGTCAGAGTTCCAGTCTGTTTCAGATTCACTCTCGCTTTCGCTTTCTTCTGGCGGGACATCGGGGGTCTTTGGTGTGCGTGGGGTTTTGGGCGTTCTTGGTGTCATTGGTGGAGGGAGACTATCAGCCTCTAAATGGGCCTCCAATAAACTGAGAATCTCCTCGATCTGAACCATTCTCACTCCCATGGCCTCTTCCTCTTGTCCACTCTTTAACTCGTCACATAACCCTTCAATTTCCTTGCCTGTCCGTCCAACATGCCCCTTAATATCATCCAACGTCCGTCGAAACCCCAACAAACTCATCGTCACATCCCCCATCTTTTCCTCGCCATCTTTCAAGTCATTCCCTAATGACAAAAACGATGAGTAATTCGCATTCACCAATTCCAACAACTCCGCACTAATAGCCTGGCTTCGTTCCCGTAAATCAGATCGAAGATCTTCTAATGTTTGATGCCGAGAGGTGAGAGCGGCAAGATACTCCGAGGCTGAAAATTCCGAAGCTAGGAAGTCTGAGCGGGGAAGGGCCGTGGGGAAGGGGAGGGGCGCGTCGTTGTCGTCGTCGGAGACATCCGGGGAGGTGGATCGGACCGGCGGGGGAGCGGGCCGGTGCGTGGGGGTGTAGTTTATGGTGGCTTGGGAGCCGGACCGGTTACCTAGGAGGCCTGAGAGAAATTCCATGATGGGTTGGTTGTGTGCCGGTGCTTGGATATATAATCGGATGAGTCAAACCAGATAACGTGAGTTCTAACATCAGATGTCCCTTCACCACCTCTTTTGGACAACATGTGTTCCTGAATTAGACAGGGGCCACCTAGAACTAACCCTTTTTACCATAATTCACAATAACCCTATGCACTTTACGGCCGCCCCACAAAGCCCCTCCATCGATCAAACCCCTGCACAGCTTGCAGTAATCACCCCGCCGTGGTACCACAGAATCCACCACTGACTCAAAGAGTAATGGCCGCAAGTTTCCACAGGAATAACGCCGTGCCAGTCCCCCGGCCCGCTTATCTTGATCTAATCTTTTCCTCCTTCGGAACGCACCCACTTCTCGATTGTCTAGTCCAGTTGAGATAAAAGGTTCCTTGTCTCTCTTCTTGTCTCAAGTTCCTTTTGACATTCCACACTTGTTATAAAATGACCCCCGACGAACTTACCGCCGTCGCCCCCAAGTTGGCGGGTGACTTCAAGAGCATTGATGCTCACCTCCGCGCTCTCGACAAGCACCTTACCGTTCGCACTTACCTTTCCGGCTACGAGTTGAGTGCTATTGACGGTGATGTCTGGAAGACTCTCCGTGCCAACCGCGCTGCTATCGCTTTCATCCGCAAGGGCCCTCTTTTGAACCTCGCCCGTTGGTTCAACTTCGTCGAGGCTATCCACCCCGAGCTCCAGGAGGCTATTAAGGCTTCCGAGAACGCTGCCCGTGAGAAGAAGGTTGCTGCTTCCAAGGGCGGTAACTACAACATTGCCCTGCAGGAGACTGAGAAGGGTGTTGTCACTCGTTTCCTTCCCGAGCCTTCGTAAGTATATCACTACAATGGCAGCACAACGTCTGTTAGTTAACAATCCTTTTCTTGATAGTGGCTACCTTCACATTGGTCACGCCAAGGCCGCTCTTCTTTGCGACTACTTCGCCCACCAGCAATATGACGGCAAGCTGAAGCTTCGTCTCGACGACACCAACCCCTCCAAGGAGAAGCAGGAGTTCCAGGACGCCATTGTCGAGGATCTCGCCATGATGGGCATCAAGGCTGACAGTCTCTCTTACACCTCGGACTACTTCGACTACCTGTACGACATGTGCAAGCGCATGATCTCTGAGGGCTTCGCCTACGCCGATGACACCGACGGCAAGACCATGCAGGACGAGCGTTTCAACGGTATTGCCTCCAAGCGCCGTGAGCGTACCGCTGAGGAGTCTCTGAGAATCTTCGAAAACGAGATGAAGAACGGTACCGAGGAGGGTCTCCGTAACTGCATTCGTGCTAAGCTCTCTTTCGACAACCCCAACAAGGCCCTTCGTGACCCCGTCATCTACCGCTGCAACGTCACCGATGCTCACCACCGCACCGGTACCAAGTGGAAGATGTACCCCATGTACGATTTCGCCTGCCCCGTTGTCGATTCTTACGAGGGTATCACCCACGCTCTTCGCTCTACCGAGTACACCGACCGCAACCCCCAGTACCAGTGGTTCCAGAAGACCCTCAACCTCCGCAAGGTTTACATGTGGGATTTCTCTCGCATGAACTTCACCCGTACCTTCCTGTCCAAGCGTAAGCTTGCCAAGCTGGTCGACTCCGGTAAAGTTTGGGGTTGGGATGACCCGCGTATGCCCACTGTCCGTGGTATCCGTCGTCGCGGTATGACCATTGAGGCTCTCCGCGACTTCATCCTGAAGCAGGGTCCCTCGCGTAACATCTCGCTCATGGACTGGACTACCATCTGGGCTGGTAACAAGAAGGTCATTGACCCCATCGTCGCCCGTCACACTGCCATTTCCGTCAAGGATGTCGTCAAGGTTAAGCTTTTGGGCTCTGAGGCTCCCGCTGCTCCTTTCACCGAGGACAAGCCTAAGCACGCCAAGAACCCCGCCGTCGGCCTCAAGAAGGTTGCTTTCTCGTCCGAGCTGATCATTGATCAGGCTGATGCCGCTAGCTTTAAGGACAACGAGGAGATTACCCTCATGGCCTGGGGTAACGCTATTGTCCGCAAGTCGGAGAAGGCTGGTGAGGCTATTGGCTCTATGGACTTGGAGCTGAACCTCAAGGGTGACTTCAAGGCCACCGAGAAGAAGATCACTTGGTTATCTAGCGCCGGTACTACTCTGGTTCCTGCTGAGCTGTGGGAGTTCGACTACCTCATCACCAAGGACAAGCTTGAGGAAGATGACAACCTGGAAGACTGCCTGACCGAGAAGACTGCGTGGTCGGAGGATGTTCTGTGTGACGAGAACGTTGGTCTGCTTAAGGCTGATGATATCATCCAGCTTGAGCGCCGTGGTTACTACAGAGTGGATAAGGGTCTGGGTGACTGGAAGAACGGTGAGGAGGGTGAGAAGGGCAAGCGTGTTGTCATGTTCTCGATCCCTACTGGTAAGGCTGCTAAATAAACGGTTTAGCTTTTTGTAGATAGTGGATGGGATGAAAATGGCTGGCCGGAAATGTGGGCTGGGGAATATACAAAAGAGTATGAACATTGCATTATGAGATCATGTACTGTGACGTGTAACATGGCTTGCACTGTGAAGGAATGTACATACGTGTATTAGTAAATATACACAACATTATGACATTACATTACTCGACTATATACTATGATATGTACACATCCGATTCTCAAACTCCGACTTTTACCATTTTTCAAACTTAAATGCTCTCACTAGCCTCTCTCTCTCCCGACCCCTTAGGCTTCTCCGACAACTCAACAATAGGAGCAGCAGGCGACTTAGTGTGAAGATCCGCCAATCCATAAACCACCAAACTACCCATACCCAGGAAGGCCGAAATACACGAGAACACCAACGCAACAATACCTCTAGCAGTGAAGCCTGCAGGAATCCACCCAGGCTGCTTGTTCTGGCCATGCAGATTCGTGTAGTCTACCGTGTTACCAGCAGCGTTACCCTCAGTAGCAACACCAGCCGCCGCGCAGACGTCGAGGTGGTCCTGGGGAATAGTAAGACTTTGCTGGAGTTCCTCGGGGGCTTCGACAAAAATCATGGCAAGACCAGAGGATAAATGCCAGTCAATGTGGCAGTGGAAAATCCAAACACCCGGGTTGTCGGCGATGAAACGGAGGACAACGTAGCCCTGGGGAGGCAGGAGGACAACATCACGACGGGGAGGGTATGTGGGGAAGTTGCTGTCGGTGGAAGCGTTGAAAGCAACTGGGTCGCCGTCGTTGAAGGAGTTGTACTCGGCACCGAAAGCGGGAGCACGGGTAATGACTTGGAAGTTGTGGCCGTGGAGATGGAAGGGGTGAGAACCAGAGTCGCCGTTGTTGAGGACGATTTGGACAACTTGGCCCTTCTTGAGAACAACGGGGTTGGTGTATTTGCCGTAGATCAGAGACTCGGTGGTGTAGTTACCAGAGGAGAGGGCAGTGTACAAAGAGGGGACCTTGGGAGCGGTAAAGGTGATGTCGTTGAGGAAGGCGTAGTTCTCACCAGTGATCAGGTTGTTCATGTAAACGGTAACCTCAACGTTGACATCGGGATCCCCAAAGAGCTCCTGCTTATCGTAGGGAACAAGACCAGTATCATCATAGGGGTCAAGATCGGAACTGAGCTCAACATCAGGGACAACCTTATCCAGAGAAGCAGAAGAATTGTAGACGAGCCAGTTGGTTTGGTTAAGCTGCAGATCTGGGGTAATAGTATCAAGAAGATCCGAGTCAGCAACGGTGACGATACCGTAGTTTCTGTCCGTCTCATTCTTGGTCTTGAGGAGAATAGAGTAACGTTGGGCAACACCAATGAACAAAAGACTGGCATTCTGAGGCTCCGTGTAGACACCGTCAATCTCGACAATCTGGAAATCGTGATCTTCAATGTAAAAGTACTGACTGACAAAGGCACCAATGTTGATCAACCGGAGCAGGTAAGTCTTACCAGCCTCAACGGGGATCTGCAGGTTCTGGGTATCGTTGAATAAGAAAGAATTGGGGATGGGCTCGGCACCAGTGGGGTTGTACAGACTCATGAACTCCTCGCTGAGCTTATCTTGCATGTCGTGGTACCAATCGGACATGGTAATAGCAAACTCCTCATCAACTTCATCCTTGTAGAAGGCATCGGGGTCGTTGACGAGAAGAGCCTGACGGTATCCATCGGGGTAGCAGTAGTCAGTGTGGCAGTGATACCAGTACGTACCGGGCTGGTCGACGGTAAAGTTGTAAGTAATGCTGCTACCGCTAGGCACCGGGCACTGGGTAATCATAGACGGGCCGTCCATATGGTTCGTTCCATTCTGGAACATACCGTGGAAATGGATAGAGGCACCGCGGTCCAACTGGTTGTCCATGTACACTACCAGCTGATCTCCCTTGTCAACATTGATCACCGGCAACGGCCACTCCCCGTTAATCCCTACCACCTGTCTCGTGTAAAGACCATCTGGATTCGCGTCAACCCAACTCAAAGTAAAGTTATATTCAACCGTCTTCGCCGCCGCCGCAACAACAAAAGCCAACCAGCGGCCAAGAGATGAAGTCCGCATCATAACTAGGGTTAGGGTGAACCGTAGTTGGAGGGAGAATTGCCTGCCAGAATTGCCTGCCAAGAAAGCCAAGCAAACCAGTCAGGGGATAACGAGAAGTCTATTTAGACGACGACGTGTAAGTGAAAGGAAGATGAAGGTAACGGTATAAAAAATGAAAAATGAGAGAGAAAGTGAATCAGATCGGATGGGCGATCAGATAAGAAACTTGCATAACAAGAAAGAAGAGAAGGAAGGGTGAGACAAGAATGGCGCGAGAAGTGCGGGTGTCCGTTACCAGCAGTGATGTTATAACTAACTGACAGTTGGATCACCCGGCCGATTATCTTCAACACCACTATCAATCAGCTCGCCCGACGTTCAGCACATCCAACTACCAAACCCGGGCAAAAGAGAAAAAAAAACTCTACCTAGAAAAAAAAAGGCCGAGGACCGACCTTCCCACTAGCACGGGGCGTGTTCGTACACCCACGAGGGTTGCCTGCCCGGCGATACGGGCTTCCTAACGGGGAAGCATCGGGAGACATTTTCTTTTGTCTTTTCGTTGGTGTCGGACATGAGAAGACAGGGAGCACTAGAGGGGTCACGATGGGATATAGAATACCTCTCTATGAATGGCAGGTAACAACGAAACCAAAATGACCCCGCTCTCAAAAGATATCCCAGGCTTCGTTACCTCGTCTATCCCTCCAATTACCACCCTCATTAACACCGAACTTTGCATCTTCCTTCCTTTTTAGGACTACTTCTCTCCGTAGTGGGGGAGTGAACTTCATGATTTCATGTGGGCAGTTAAATTTTCACGGAACTAGTCGCTGAGTATGATCCAGCGCGTATGTATTGTAGCTGGAAGGAAGAAGCGTCGTCGGCCGGGAACCGGCATGCTTTCTTGGGGCCCATGGGAGGTAGGCGGGGATGAAGAAGGCAGGAGGTCAATCGGGCGTGACTATTTGGAACCCTGTTTGGGAAACATGCATTTTTATCAATCTGTCGGGCGACGTGAGATTTCTCTTTATCAGATGTGGTGTATCCCGCTAGGTCAAGCCACCCTCCTCGTCCCTTTCTCTTCTTGTTTTATTCCCAAGATAGTGCGTCACACGTTTTTTTTTACCCATCACAATGATTTTCGCGGTACAAATCTTCTTCATCGTTTTCCGCGAGGCCCTTGAGGCCGTCATTGTTATTTCTGTTCTTCTTTCTTTCCTCAAGCAATGTCTGGGTCAGCCCGACCAGGACCTCGCCCTGTATAAGCGACTTGTTCGCCAAGTCTGGGTTGGTTCTGGTATTGGCTTGTTTATTGCTTTGTGTATCGGTGGTGCCTTCATCGGTGTCTTCTATGGCCTTGGAAAGGACATTTGGTCTAAGATGGAAGATCTCTGGGAGGGTATCTTCTACCTTATCGCATCACTTATTGTCTCAGCTATGGGTCTTGCCTTGCTCCGTATCAACAAGATGCAAGAAAAGTGGAAGCTCAAGATCGCAGAGTCGCTTTCTCCCCAGTCTTCTAACCTTGGCTGGACCCGCTGGCTCGGTGACTGGGGCCGTCGCAACATCATGCTTCTGCTCCCACTCATCACCGTCCTCCGTGAGGGTCTCGAGGCTGTCGTTTTTGTCGGTGGTGTCTCTCTTTCTCTTCCCGCCAAATCGTTCCCTCTCCCCGTTGTCTGCGGCTGCATCGCCGGACTGGCTGTTGGTTACTTCATCTACCGTGGAGGTAACGCCATGTCTATCAAGATCTTCCTTATCGCCTCCACCTGCGTCCTTTACCTGATTGGTGCGGGTATGTTCTCTCGTGCCATTTGGTCTTTCCAGAACTACGAATACGTCAAGAGAGTCGGTTCGGACGTTTCCGAGTCTGGTTCTGGTGCCGGTTCTTACAACATCCGCCAGTCTGTCTGGCACGTTAACTGCTGCAACCCGGAAACCAGCAACGGCTGGGACGTCTTCAACGCTCTTCTCGGCTGGCAAAACAGTGCTACCTACGGCAGTGTGATTTCCTATAACATCTACTGGGTTGCCCTGATGGTGGCCATCTTTGTCCTCCTGCATGAGGAGCGCACGGGAAATCTTCCCGGCCGGAAGAAGGTTCTGACTTTGGCTTCCAAGGTCCCTGGATTGAAGGGCTGGGCCGCGAAGAAACTCAACAAAAAGGCGGTCTCGGGTGATGAAGCATTGCAACATGCCGCGGCTCACCAAGTCGGAGTTATGCGTGCTGAATAAGAGTTTTCCATCTACAGTACATGTATAAAGTGGTTGGGATATGGCGGGAAAGTCGGACTTAACGGGTTGCAGGCACGTGGGCGTTAATAGTTAGCGAGTTAGCCGTATTAGCCGTGTTACAAAATTAGTAAAATGGAGGATATACCATAGTGTGTAATAACAAATTTAGCATGAACTATTGTACCGAGATCCACAAAAAAACACATCCAGGCCTGTGAGTGGACCCCACTTGACCCCTGTAACGTCGCTCCCAGATCAGATAAGCTTTCGTATGGTGGAAAATCAAGTACCGTCAGGATTCCTACGCGAACAGACAAACAAGTTCCGCAAAGCAAAGTGTATACTTTTCGTTGGGAGGACCCATAGTGGGTCTATATCTGACTTCCGTTACACCCAAAACAAGTTTGGGCCGATAATCGATGGGGGTGTGTACCTTTTTTTTTTGAGAATTCACGGCGTTAGTGAAGTGGTCAGTGTGTGTACAATATAGATGTGTTTTGTTTTTCATTACTCATGACGGTTGTGGACGCCGCTTGGTTCATGACGCATGCATATGCATAGACATGGAACTACATGTTTCGTTTTCCTAATCTGATCTAGTCGAGATAGAATTATCATGAGGTAGGATTTCCCATCGAACTACTAATCACACCACTAGCGACGCCCAGTTGCATTGTGTGCACACCATAAGAGAGCCTCATTCGTCTATGTAGTTTCGACTGAACTAAATGTGACCGAGTTATCAACCAATACTAGCTGTAAAAGTCCAACCTGAGATATCCAACATTGGTTAACCTGCAAAGTCACATCGTCTGCTACCCCACCATACAGCTCACCCAAAATTCGGGATAATGTGTCTATTTCTTATCTCTTGACGTCACCACATCTGCTACGTAGAACCGTCAAATCTCCCTTCGCCTGTCTAATTCTTAGGCTTCTTTCTAACCGCTGTCAACACATTAACAGCCGGGGCCGATTCAACATATTTAACCTCCGAATCTTGGCGTTTGCGTTTAACTAAGCTAGACAGGTTGTTAACCTTCAACTCCACCCCCGATCCTTCCCCGACTTCCACTTTTTTTGGCTCTGCTTCTCCGGTTACTACACCCCCCCACGGCTTACCCAAATTAACCTCCTCAATCCACTTGGCCGTGCTCTTCACCGCAAGCTCGAGCTTCGAAAAGTCTAGCCGGAGGAGCAACTCGTACACCTGTTTGTATCCAGCTTCCAAAACAAGAATCTCGCCCCGACTCTCGGCTGGCCATTTGTAATACTTTGTCAGAACCGGTTTTTCAAATTCCTTGCCGGTGCGGGCTTTTTTGAATTTGGGCTCGAGAGGCGGGATCGGTCCGGTCAGCTTGATCTTCTTCTTTTTAATGTCCTTTTTGGACTTTTGCACCGGGACGAAATCGGGGCGCTTGTGATTCTCTTCCCAATCAAGGACAATCCAAAGGAAGCCAGTCATTCTGCCGCTCGAGCACTCGTTTCTGAATGCCATCATCTCCCAGAACTGATCAATGTTGTGGACACTCTTCCATAGACCCTTCTTCTTAAACTCCTTAGACTTGAATATCTCATCGTCCAATTCATCGCGGAACCGACACTTAGGGTCATCTGGGTACGAAGGAATCAAGCACCGTGGTGGAAGCTTTGCGCCATTTGTTCCCTTGAACTGAGTCAGGACATTTAAGGGGTGATCGTATGCCCATTTTCCACTCGTAACCGAAGCCTTGGGGATCATCGCCCTTCTCTCATAAGTATCCAACCCCGGAACAACCAAGTAACCTTTTGCCTGCGACCATGGAGTTGCCAATGGGCCAACTGGTGGGTTTTCTAACACGGGGGTAACTACACGCGCCCACCATTTCACCAATCCGCGGTCATCCAAGACATGCTTCTTCCCATTATCAACACTCCCGGGGAACAAGTACTGATCCTGTGCACGCGCAAACAGACTGACAATAAACTGAACATTCTTCCTCCGTCTCGTTTCCACTAAAAACTCGATAAACGCCGTGCAAATGGTTCTAATCGGTGATGGAAACGTCTTCGGCAACCCTAGTAAGGAAAGGTACCCCGTCGAGTCGGCCTTGGAAACGAACAAGGTCGTCGTATAAACCGTAGTGTAGATGAAAATCTCCAGGGACAAAACTAGGACTTGTTGCGCGGGCTTGTCGGGGGTAGATGATGGGACGTCAATTGCTATTGACAACAGGTGGGTCTCGCAGAAAGTCTTGTCGGGCGCTTGATTCGGCGGCGGGGCGTAAAGAGGATCTTGTTTAAGAGGTGGTGTTGAGATGTGATAGACGCCGAATTGGTAGCCGGAGGGAAGCACGGAGGCGAGCTTTTTGAGCAGAATAGGACTCGTCGTGCGCGCTGGTGGCACTGAAGTTTTTGCTGACGACATCTTGATGAACTTGGGAAGTTTTGATGGCTGAGGTGGGATTTGAAGTTCAATTGGAATTGGAATCTATGATGTAGCGTAAACAACAAAAGCAAACTCCAAGAAACTCGCCTGTAGCCCGTGGCTACCCGTGTCTTGCGACCGTGAATTTCCCAAAACAGAAATTACTATACCTGATTGCTTGATCGATTGGTCCAGGCAAGGGTTTGGGTCAACATTGTCACAATTTAATGCTGTCGGCAGGTACGAGTCCGTGCACACAATCTCAGTGTTTGTTAATGTGAATCGTAGATGCCTGTATACAAATGTATGTGTAAGCGCGTAATGGAGCCCGGACAGCAACGTCAAATACTCTCCATCACGAGGGTTAAATCTGACCATGAAAAGAATTCGCATTGAAATTAGTCCCATTCCCTCATAAATCATTATTCACGAACACGGGATATTCTGTGTGCTTTTAGGCCCCTAAAATATCGTCACCAGAGCCTGCCTACGAGTATATACCGTTCCCTTCACCTCCGCGCTTTTGTTTCGCGAGGTTCCATAGACGCAAATCCGAGTTCAAGAACATTTATGCCCCATTGCAAAACGGAAGAAATGAGAACTACAAACACGCTCAACAGTTGCTTGATCAAACAGTACCAGCAATATGTGGTGCGATTGACCGGATTCTCAACCATTAGACTATATCTGAAAAGCTGAGTCCCGAGATTGAAGATTTCACACGGCAATACAACGCGTTTCGTAAACACCTATCAATAATTTATATCCTAGGACTTACAACCGACGATTGGATTGGAGAACAAACCCAGAATACGCTTGTTACGTTGATGTATCTCTTATCTTCATCGATTTTACACCTCATTTGTCTCCTCCATCCACGATGGTTAAATATCGATTTCAACATTATGTTTTGGAGACATACCTCACTACTTCACAAAGTCCCCGATATTTTGGAAATTGATATACCATGGAACGAATCACGGAAAGGTGCAATGTCCGAGTTTGAAATACGGCGTAAAATACCACAATGGGCAGAATGCCAGTTGATTTTCATCCAGCCTGGGCTTGGTGACCTCCCACTAGTGTTTGCTGTGCTTGAGAAAAAAGACAAATGGGGAACACTGAAGTGGCAGGACCGTTACGGTCGTTTGCTACGCAAGAGATTCATCGAAATAGGTCGTCTGTTGGCAAAAGTTGCGTCAATATGTGATCGACCGAAGTGGGAAACTCTTATGTTACCATTACCTTCTCAGCTTGCTACAGAAATGGAGGCAATTACAGATATCAGAGCACGCGCCGACTTTCACATTAAATGGATCAAACCAGAGATAATGTTGCTTGTAGCTAAGTCCCTTAAACGGTATGGCCAAGATTTTGAATTGAAAGACGCTGCGCCAACTCGCACTCCCCGTAGAGATACTGGGCGTTAGCTCATAGAGTCAGAGCAATATCAGAGTTGGTTTAATTCTGCTCCAGGTACTAACAAGAGATTTCTGTGGTACCTCGGCAAACGTGAGTTCATAGACATCCCATGGTTCCACACGTACTAACTATGACACTAGTTGGCACGGGAAAGTCTGTTTTAATGTAAGCCGGTACCCAGAAAACAACCGCTATTTTAATTTAGTAATGATAGCATCTTCTGACATAGAATACTAATTTGTTCCAGGCACACCATAATCAAAACACACCAGCAAGAGTGGCTTTCACATCCTAAATGGCTGCGTCCAATTATTGTCGAGCTTCATTTTCATTACAACCGCACTTTTGATGCTTGTAGAGTACTATGTGCAATTTTGAGTCAGGTGGTATCGCAGATAGTACTACCCACAAACTTGGTGGCATCTATGTACGAGTCAGACCTTAAACATCCTCACAGAACTATAGACAAAACGATTCTCATTGCCCTTGTGCAGCAACTAGCCGAAGCGTACACTCTATATTTCTTTCTAGATGGACTGGATGAGTGTGAACCTGGTGCCGCGGAGGAAGCCCTGAGCTGCCTACTTTCACTTGACGAAAAAAACCGTTTCATTTGCTTTTCACGTCCGACATCACATATCACTCCTGAAGCATATCCTGACTTCACCTTCATGGACATAGAACTTCAAAGAACGGATATGGAAAAATTCTTGGCAGAATTTGCTTCATACACGGGCCTTCCTCCTGAGCATCCATTTTACTCATTGGAAACTAGATCTAAACTAATTGACACAATAATGATCAATTCGCAAGGAACGTGAGTATTTTGTAGACTCGAACTTTCACAGCTTACTGATTGTATTTGCCCATTTAGATATCTATTAGTTCATTCTCACATGAGTCAGATGCATCATTTTAATCATGAAGTAGATCTCTTCGATCTTTTAAAGGAGATAAACTATGTCGCGCTCTGGCGATTCGACTCGACAATGTGGCGGATTTCGCAAGCTCCGTCTGCTAAAGACGTCCGGAATCTCATTGCATGGGTTGCTCTGACAAAGGCGTTGTCTATTTCGAAGCATGTCAACCACCTTCGATCACAATTCACAGCGCCTGATGCGTCATCAATCGATTATCTAGTATTGGAGAGTCTTGGCATTCTCCATATTACCGACGGCGACAATGTCACGTTCACTACTAATCTGGCTGAGATATACATTGGAAAGGAGTTTACAAAGCTATTCCCTACCTTTATTTCTGATGTACAGTCCAGTCTTCTTGGCCCATCTATGAACAATTTGCCGGATGCCCTTAAAGAGAGCTTCACAAGATTCGCGAGCTTGTTCGCTAACCAAAGTAATGACTCCACCTCGTTAGTCGTTCGAATCACCGAAATACCCATAAGTGCTATTGAATACCCATCGCCTGGTATCATTCCTGGAAAGTGAGGGCATACCGGGATTTCTACTCAATTCAGAGGTTTCCTATATAGCTACCTTATTGAATAATCACTACAGTCCGAATACCCGCAGTAGTTATCCGTTGTGCGTTGCTTCATATATCTACAACAGACCAGAGACCGTGCTGGGTCTGTAGATTCAACAGATTATTGACACAGGTTGAGCTTCAATAAGCCACAACGCAGAAACTCCCTCCGTGGGTTACACCTCCATAAGAATGATCATTAACACTAATACTGCTTTTGGATATATTCCACACGGAGACTTCCGATCATTGAGATCCTTCTACCTTGTTTACAATAACCCTAAAATGACTACAGCAACCCTAGATGTCAGCCATGTTCGACCCTAGCTCCAAGATATGCCCCACTACACGTGACCCAATTGGTTCGAAAACTTGCATTCGCGATATTGGTATATCAGCGAGTCCATCATCGATGACGAAATCGGCAGCCACGGCTCACACAAACGAACGCCACTCCACGCACTAGCTGTCTTCGATCCCGGCTCGACCACTCGCTAAAATTCGGTGTTATCCCTACCGCCTACTCGAGTCAAAGTCTACATCCATTTCATCGATCGCCGATTCAGACACCGCCGAAATGTCCTCTCGCACCCTCGTCCGGCCCATGCGGACGGCCGCTACCTCGGCCACCGCCCCAGTCCGCATGTTTTCGACTACGTGCATGCGTCCCGCCGAAGATCTCGCACCCGAAGCCCCCAGAAAGGACGGTAGTCAGCCTCGCTGGGCGTACACACCACCGTCTATGAAGGCGCCTTTCTCCCCACACGTCACTAAGTTCCCTGAGCGGTCGCAGTGGAAGGTTAATTCTAACCCGGCGGTGCTGAATGAGATGTACAATAAGTTGTTGGGAAAGAATGGAGACCGTATGTTGTCGGAGGAGCTTAAGTGGTTGGCTGTTACGCATAAGACTTTTGATCAAGGTAGACGAGGGCTGAATGATCGGTTGTCGTATCTGGGTGAGTTATGTTTGTTTTTGGGCGACGTGGAAATAGTGGCTAACGATACTAGGACGCATGGCTCTCAACCATGAGTGCACCAAGACTATTGTCACCTCACCGGCAAAGGAAGCCACCGTCCAGGCCGACGAGTTCGGCCGTCTCCCGTTTGAGAACGCCCAGTTAGCCTCTCTGGATAACCTCAGCATGGAACAGCCACAGCACATCATCAGCATTGCAAACATGGAACGGATCGGTAACGAAGTTGGTCTTCCTAAGGTTCTCCGGTGGAAGCCTCACAACGTAAGTTCTCTATAGTCACTATAGTCAAGTACAAAATGATAATCTAACACAATATAGCCCTTCAACCTGGTCGCCTCCGGTCAGACTACCGTCACTGTTGGTGCTCTCCAGGCCATCTTTGGTGCCTTGTTATTGCAGCATGGCTCCGAGGTCACCTCCCGTCTCATCCGCGAACGTGTCCTTGCTCGTGCTCGCATGGCTTAAGATTGACGGTCATCCATACCCGTCGGTGACCAGTCACTCACTATGACTCAGTGTCACCGTGTACCACCACATGTCCTATACGACCTTCATATTCCTTATGTCCTGTTTCGTCTCTTCCGGGGACAGGCTTTCTTCTTGGGAGAGACAGTTCTTGTACTACTACTGATACTACTACCTTGTTTTTTTGTTCATAATGGCGTTTAAAATTTGGGTCACCCGATATGCTTTGGTTACAATGTTTGGATGGGTGAAGTTGTGTGATGTAAATGTTTCTTAAATCATTAAAAAAATGCAAACTCTAAACAAACCTAAAAGATACAAAATGTCACGTCGCCATAATCTGTCTGGATCAAATCATACTGACTCTTATCGCCTTCTTCTTTAGAATCGCGCAAAGCGATTACCAACCCAACCAGTTGCATCTCTCCAAACCATTGACACGCCCGTATCTGAGAACGAATTGCTATTGCGTACACCCCGCCCGCTAACAACACTGTTAGCCCGAATAGTCACAAGCCGTCTCCACACCCATGGCTCCGTTTTCTTTTCTACCTCTCTTTTAACCAACTCTGTCATAAGCATCTCATGTGTTGGAGCAGAAGAGTCATCTCGCATAGCCTTGAAAAATCCATCAGTGAAGTTGATAGACTTCCCTTCAAATCGACCACCCCAATGCATCCATGTGCGGAGGTAGCGGGTGTACGATTTGATATCGGCCATGCCTATGCCGGTTTCGTCTTGGAAAGAAGCTGGAGCTACACCGTGATCAACGACGCCAAAGTGGTGAACCCCTTGACAAAGGGGGTCGTAGGTGGCAAGGTCGTGAAGGAGAAGACCGGCGGTGACGTTGGTAGCTCCTGGTACATATAAGACCATGTCCCATTCGGGGTTGATGTACATGGTTTCTATGGCGGGGTTGTATCGTTGTGGGTCTGGTGCTATTTCAACGTTGTGGTGGGCACTGAGAGTCAAGGGGATACGGTAGAAACTCATAGCGACTTGTCTTGATTCCCGACAGACATTCATTATTGCTGGTGATTGGTTCTGGGTATACCACTGAACAGCAGTATGGTATTTTCCGTTCTCGGAGACTGCAGGTGTCGTCCGGGCCGAGGCACAGGTGGACCGACCCGTGATTACCACTAAGCGGCATTGCTTCATGTGCATAGTCCAAATAAGTTGGCGGACCCCAACGGGTAACTTGGTGAAGTTTGGGAAAACGGCCGATCTATCCTGATGCCAAGGGGCCACAGCAACCATCTTTTGCGCCTCAGCACGTGACGGGCGTCTTACAGAAGGGGAATTGGGTGTCCGTCCACGAATAGTGCAAGTCCCATTAACTGGTGACCAATAAAGTGGCGCCCAAGAAGCCAAGCTGAAGCCATGTGCACTTTCAAAGCAAGCGACTTCTCGTTGGGCCCAAAACGGATCTAATGGGTGGGTTTTCCCATGTTTAACGGAATGGACCCACTTTGGCGCGGCTCCGCGTCCGGTAGGTGGACCCCAGCCGGGCGTGAGTGGGGAATGTTGCTGCGGAGGAGAAACGAGATCGGCGCTACTATCCCAAAGACGAATGGGATCGGAACGCACATTTGAAAGGCCAAGAAGACTTCGACAGAGAACGGATGTCATGGCTGCAGAGGGAGGAGAAGAATGTTTAAGATATGGAGGGTATTTTTCGGCGCCTGTTCGGTGGAAGGCAATATGTGCGTGTTAGTTGAATTAAGAACATGAAAAATGAGGATTTTGAAAAGTACATACCGAGGGGAGAGTCCCGCGAATGAGGGGGACATGGAGTGTTGATATAGCAGTCCATTCTAGCCAAAAATAGCCGGGGGCGATCACGGCAGTCCTGGGGGCTTGCGTGTACGTGGACGGGCTTGGTCACAGCGAGTTGCTCCAAGCGTTTGGATTGTCAGGCAAAGAGGTAGTTCACGAAACTTGCGAGAAGGTTGGTTGTGTTCGAGAAGGATAGCGGTGACTGGGGATGGAGAGTCTAGAACTTGTTGGCTGGTGATGGGTTGTCGCACTAGTGATCGACAGCGGGCTGGACCGTGATAGAGAACGAGAGATGGACGATTTGTGGTTGTTGGCGATGCACGGATTTGGAATTGTCAAACGCGGAGAGAAGATGGTGGTTAGGTTTTATGAGAAACGTTGGGGCTATGTATTAAGAAAGTTTGGTATTCGGTATATACAAAGGAAGAAAAGGTTCAATTGGAATAAGAAGTCGGACGTTAACGACCTACCATACGTTGTTCGGTTACTTATATGTGAATCTCTCTCACAGACTCAAGCATTCAGTGTACGGACGTAGATACATAGGTACATAGGTTATGGCCCCGAATCCACACCCACCTCGTCGTAATCAACGCACACACCCGACGTACATGTATCCAGCCAGGTGATATTCTGCATAGCCAAGTTACCAACCCACCAACTGAGCATTCAACCAGAAATCCCAAGGCGAATAGACCATGCTGCCTACCGTTTTCACCGCCTGAGATTTTTTGAAGTTGTTGAATGGACAGATGGTTGATAATCTTTGTTCTTCTGGTACTGAATAAACTATTCCTGCCGTGCTCTGCTGCAATGCATGTTTAGCGGGTGTCTGAACTGCATCGGATACGGCCAAATAGTGAAGAATCATAGGTGGATGCGTTAGGCTTGGTCAAGGAGGATTATAGCTTGGCTAATACAAAACTCCTTTGCTTAACAGTTGTCCGTTGTACGGTGCATGTGTGTCGGACGTCTATTCTATTTTTTGGTTAAGGGAACAGGATTAGCAACCTTGCATCAAGCGACAAGCAAGCAAGCAACTAATCACCTCAAACGGGGGACCCTCCTCTACGCCAAAAAGACCAGGAACCTGTGCTTCGTTATAAGTGAAGGGCGTCTATATGGACACTTACTTTGGGACAGAATAATGGGCTTGAAGCCAGTGAACGACTAGACTACAACAAACTATCCAACAGATTGTACACAAAAGTACAGACAACAGACTTCATCATCATCATCATCAGTGCAGTGGTATGTTTTTCTCTAAGAACAAGGTAGGGGGAGGCGCGGGAATGCACGGAGATGTGGTCTGTGTTTTGTTTGAGTTTAAAAGGAGAAATTATGTGGATAGTTTCGGGAATTTTAGAGTCTACTTGGACTTCAATGGAGAAAACTGGTCATCTAGAACCTAGAACGACTTGTTGATATATATGAATAGAAAGATCGTCACTCGTCTTTCTCAAAAAAAGTAATTTTCCCAGATAGATTCTCGCGAAATCTCATTCATCCGTACATCTCATCCTGGAAGACAGGAGGACATTGTGCACCGACCCATTCGTGTAAGTCAATTAAAGCTATTTATCCATGACTATATCTGTTTTTCTTAATCAACTGTCCAAATCTATAACCAACAGATAAAACAGTACAGTTAAACACAGCATCTTCCAGGGAGGTCAGTCCCCCTCAAAATCTCCAACTCATATCCAACAGAACAACAACAAAAGAACATCTCAAATCACACCAACCAAACCAAAACCACGAGACTCTAATTCCCCTATATTATGGACAAACTCAAATACATACGAAACAATCAACGCCACAATACATTAACCCCACGTTCAAATCCACAATCATCCACTCTTTTGCCTTTTCATATGCAGATTTCTCTAACGAACAGTCATAGGCCAATTGCTTTCTTCCCATGACACCGCAGAAATCCCACGTATGTTGTGGAACCACCTTTAGAAGCGCCTTCCATTCCACCCATAAACGAAAGATTCTACCCAACATAGTTTGTCAATTTTGCAAATCACTACCCTTTTGTTTTTTCACTTCTTGATGCCTGACGAACCCTCCACCAAGAACTGATAAGGAACGTTCATGCTCATATTCATGCTCATGGATCTTGACTTTCCTTTTTGAATACCCAGTTACTACATTTAGATTCTCCTGGTTCGGCCCACCGCTGCATCATGCCCGCATCTGCGTTAACGCCCTGTTTCTGCTTCTTCACGCACAATACATATGTATATACACGCATATATGCGCATACCTGTAAAGTCCCTTGACATTACATGCAGTCACCACCTTGTTAATTCATCCCCGTCATCATATCCACTTCGATATCCGTTCATTCTCCAAACCGCCCAACTACTCACTCTATCATCAGTCATGTTAGTCAAACCCTACTTCACCCTAACTTCCCAATGACGAAATGGAAATCCGGCAGTCCCAAAGGAACTCAGACAAATTGCTTTTTCGTGTTGATCTCAGCGTGGCGACGTTACTATTCTCGCCAAGATGACGCCTTCCCAAATCCACCCGGGAGACAAGCGAGAAACTCTATGTTCACGGACCTCATTACCAACTTCCATCGTACGTACTCGTTAGCCGGCCCCATCGTGACATAAAACTCTTACTTAGCCGCCCGCATGTCCATTTACATGGTCATCGTCGTCACTGTTTGCCACATCATGGTTGTTACTCCGTCAATACTTCCCTCGTTGTAACCATGGCCGCAAGCTTCATTGGCAAAAGTCCTGGGGCACGGTCTACCCACGCCGGTCCCACTATCAACAATGTATATCGTCCAAGTCACGCATTGGGTCACTGCGTGTCGTTGTGTCATGTATCGTGATATACAATGTCACTGCGAGCCAATTTTGTAACCTAGAACAGCCTTGGGTAGTCTCCATTCTCATGACCGCCATTCCTACCTCAAGTGAGTTCACCGAATCTATCCATCGGCATGTCGTCTGAGAGCCGATACTCGCTCGGTTATCATCTTTCCTCCCCCTCACTTCCTCGTCACTATGAGAAACTCAGCCGTGGCACAGACTTTCCATCATGCCCACCGGACTCTCGTCCTGAAAGGTCACTCGCCATTTCCTTACAGATGTACTTCCCTCGTCTACCCGCCGAGCCAGTCACTCAGCTCCATGACACCCATACCCATACCCATCCCATTCGAGATATCGCCACCGCTCTGGTCGTCTGCGTCCGGTCTCAGTTACCGTAGAGCTAATATTCCACTCCTTCTTCCCTGATTCCATGCCCAGTGTAACCTTCCCGGTTACGCTGTAAACGGGTCCCACCCTGTCATACCCCCGACCTTGTCAGCAATGCCGTGGCGTCTTCGTGGGGCAGTGTCGTTGATTCAATTTGGAAGACCAAGCGATTCGCGAGAGAAGACGAATCACTTGCCCGTGGCCTTTCGCTTCCTCATTCCTTACACTCCACACCTTAAATTCCACTTTCCTTCTTCAATTCCCGTTTTGGGTAATTATGAAAACCTTTGAAATTTCACTCATGGTCCATAAGTTTGATATCAATTCATCGTGAACATTCCATCCGTTTCGTGAAATCACACACGCCCACACCATTACTTCCCTGCAATATCTAGGGTTTACTCTCGTGCACGGGTTACAATTTTCACGGGCCCATGCCGAAAGTTATCCGCCTTAACAACCACAACCCAATCCCGTCGTCTCCATACAGAAATCGCATGGCACGCAAATCATTCACCATATCCGTCGCCTAATCCCACTCTGTCAACCAAAGCCTACAATCTTCTGTGCTCTTGTGCACCGTCAGCCTTAGCTCCCTTCGTCTCGTGTACCACCATCACAACCCACCATCAAAATCCCTAAAATAACCCCACTGTAACCCCAACTAACCCAATCCTTCCTATCCGCACCTGCGTCATTGTGTCCACTGACCTAATCGCTTCGTGAGATCAAGCCCCCACCAAGCCTATCCAACCAAACAAATCCGCCCCCCACCTACCCGTCTCCGACATTCCCGATTCACAAACATGAGCGCTGCCGGCATTGAAAAGATTGTACAACGGCTTGAGGCACGCATCGCCGAGGGCCAATACTACGAGGCGCAACAACAAGCCCGTGTCGTCGCCTCCCGCCACATCAAGGGGAAGAAATGGGACGCCGCAATTGACCTTCTTTATGGTGTAGCCCAAGCTCTGCTGAAGGCGAAGCAGGGCGGCTCAGGTGGTGACTTGAGTATCATGATGGTGGACGTCTTCATACAGGGGCAACTTGCGCCAGATGTTGCGCGCAAGGAAAAGGCCTTGGCTTGTCTTAGATTGTTCGACGAGGAGGAACCTTCGCGGAAGAAATTCATCGCTGAGATTATCAGGTATGCTGCATCTATCATTCGTTTATGCCCCCGACACATGAATCATGGTGGCCAATCGTCCGTGGCAGTGTCATGGACCCGTCTGACCAACCTGTCAACCATAGCCAGAAACACAAGATTGATAACTAACCACTCCTTGCCACATAGCTGGTCTTCGAAACTTGGCGAATTCCCCGCCGGCGACCCCGAATTTCACCACGTCATTGGAACCATTCTCGCCGGCGAGAAAGACGTTTACGAAGCAGAGAAGCATCTGACCCTCGGCACCAAGGAGTCACCGGCCGTCCTTACCGCTCTTGAATACGCCTGGTACCAGGAAAATGGCAGCCCACACACCGCTGCTCTTTTCTGCTCTCGTGTTGTTTTCCCGTATTTGATGGTTGGAAATGTACGGGGGGCTTTGGACTCGTATAGACTTTTCACCGAGAAACTTATCGGGGATAATGCTGGGCTGGCCGTGGATATTGTGACGGTGGGACCTTACTCGATTCCCGTGATTTCGTCATTGCCACTGATCAACTTTATCGGTCTGTTGCTAGCGGCCGTGCAAACTGGTCACGCACCCTACTACAGGAAATTACTGGATAAATTTCAAGGCTTCCTTACCGATGTTAAGCAAGTCTGGGGAGAGTCTTTGGATACTATTGCTGAGATGTACTTTAAGATTCAGAGACCGAGACAGAGCAACCCTCTGATGGACATGATGGGTAGTTTCCTTGGTGGTGCCAAGCCAGCGGGCCCCAAGAGCAACAGAGTTCCAATTACCAAGAGAGTCGATGCTCCTCCTACTGAGGGACTCGATTAAGGTGCATACAATGAGTTACGATCAAGATATATCCTAATGAATAAAATAATGTCCATGACAATCATGTCTGTCTGCTGCAGTGCTAAGGGGTATCTAGAAGCAAGTGTCTAACAGTCTAGACTGAGAATCTATAATGGCGGTTGGCCATATGTATCGGAGTCGAACATCCGGTCATCTTCAAGGGCAGCCACACGTGCTCGTAGAAAGGAGCGAACCTCGCCAAGGAGTTCCTCTAGATACATCATCAGTATCGTGCATATATTGAACATGGGTGCCAAGAACCTACCGTCCGGTTGAGCTGTTCCTACAGAACGCGTCATCTGGTGATGTTTAACAGCCTCCCTAAGTCTCTTCCGTTCCCCTATCAAAGTCAGTAACTCATCATTCCCACTCCCACCCTCCAAAAAGACTCACTCTCCTTCTCCCTCTCCTCCATCAACTCCCCATCTTCCTCCACATCGGCCATGAAATCCTGCAACTTAATCTCGCCATTCCGATCCCTCACTACAAACTCACTAGCCATAGAATTTCCAATAACCCCACCATACGCCCTCTGAGAAACCACACTCCCCGTCGACGCCACCGAACCTGCTCGTCGTCCGCGTAAGTCATCTGTTGACACCCCCTTGGCCATCCCGGTACTGCTCCCAGGTGCCCCGCGCGGGTCAATGCTAATTGTGGAAGCGGTTGACGACGAAGTAGGCCGTCGGCTTATCGGGGCGGTGAAGAGATTGCGACTTATTCCTAGAGCGGGGACGGCGCGAGTTCGGGACTGTGAGGCGGGTGCGCGGTCAGTCATTGGTGATGGATAGGGCTTGATGGAGGGAATTGGTTAGGAATGGATCACGGCAGTATATTGAGGTACGAGAGATTATGAGGAGAGATGTGTGTGAATAGAAGTATAATTCAGGTTGTTGAATGATATTGTCATAGGATGGACTGATATCCTAACTGTTGTTATCCAAATCAGGTGTTGTTTCAAAAGTCAACAAAGCTACCGTAAGGGTTCATGGCTAATATAACCCTATTTACTAGGGAGCTCCTACATAAGTCACGATGTAAATAACATCATCAACAACGCAAGCGCGGATGGTGTAGCGGTAACATTAAAGCTTCCCATGAAAATGGACCAAGAGCACGACTCTAGGAATATGCTTTAGCTCCGGGTTCGACTCCCGGTTCGCGCATTCTTTTGCTCTTTTGTCGAGTGAACCTCGTCTGGCAGGTACCCGAGTTGTTCCCCTCTTGTGTCTCCATGGGGAAACATCCACTTTTTTCCTGTTTGGGGGCGTATACTAATGACATAGAGTGACATACAGATGAAAGTCTCCTTTGGGATGTTTAGTTGGTGTACTTTGTTTGGTGGTGGTTATGTTTCCTTTGGTTTGTATCTTTTGAGGGGGGGATGACGTCTAAGTCACTGCAAACTATAGACGGCACGTTATGAGTTGACACTACTTGGTGTAAGTCGTGGTATCAATAACGTCACATTTTTACACATACCAGCCATGAGTAACTTTGGTATTGACACTGTTATGTTGTGTTCTAACAACATAAGATATGCAACGACAAAACTTGCACCAACTGTCTACATAGTTATCCCCCATCTTATCGGGCACTTCAACACAACCAATCTAGAACCGAGAAAACAAGGCTTTCATGCAGATTGAGAACCCCAAGAAGTCGCATCAAACGAGCAATTGTCTGTCTGTCTGCAAGTTCAGCAGCTTGGAACACCGCAACAATCAGGCCGTGAGGCGGTGCAATGTGCCTTTGGTTGGGGGCCGCCATAAGTGCCACGTTAACCGCATAACTGCATTAGTAGCGGAGATCGGGACTATAACGGGCCGTGTAGACGTAAGGGGGTCCGCCGGAATGTCGGAAGGTGTTTTATATCTGACGGGGCTACCTTATGGGGAATTTCCAGACTCAGACATTGAGGCTCTACGGTGAACTTGTCGGGCTTTGTACATAGTTAACCTGCCACTTGTCATAGTGCTACCGTGCTAAATGTGATACAGTTCTCTTCCGCCTTTTTACGGCACCTAGCCTAACAATGGTCTCAATATGTCTCTTGAATCGCCAGGTCCCAGACATACATTACCTCTCACGTCGGCTTCCGAG
The DNA here is from genome assembly GCA_000712465.1 of Huntiella moniliformis. Classification (NCBI taxonomy): domain Eukaryota; kingdom Fungi; phylum Ascomycota; class Sordariomycetes; order Microascales; family Ceratocystidaceae; genus Huntiella; species Huntiella moniliformis. The sequence continues at coordinate 119,363 of JMSH01000015.1, read as the reverse complement.
AGCCGTCTTTAATGTTTTCAACTGCTGCTGACTACCGACCACAAAGAGCGCCAAGCTGACGGGGTTGCAATATATACCAGACTACCAACTTCCTACCACGTCCAGCTGCCTTGTACGACATTGGGCGGGTCTGTCCCGACGAGGACTAGTGCATGTGAAGAAGGCCAGGTACAAGCCGGCGGTTTACAAGTGTCCACCTATGGAGTCTCACGTCTGTTGTGCCACATGAATGGAGTAGTCTGTAGCCGATATGGAAGGACCGGGCGGTGGTTAGGGCCGGAATGGTGGGTGACTTGTGGAGATGGCCGGCTATAGTGGGAATAAAGGGACTACGATTCAGATACTTCGGTTGGAGGGAAGGAACTGTAACTTGTTTTTGTTCTTCACTTTCTCTCGGCCGTCGGGGAAGGATTGGATGTTTATGTGTGACGCAACGAGGGACCGGGTGCATATGTCTGCGGCATATGTCTTGGGTTCGTGTAATGTAATGTCAGGAGTGTCTGGACTGATGAATTGTTTGTCCCCGCTGGAATAAGCAATGGAAGGACTCCCTTGGATGTAAAAATCCTATACCATGAGGGTCGGCGATTCTATACAGTGGTACCCACCCCTATGTCATCGTTCTACTGAAGTTCCTTCAAGGTCCTCGCCAGTACTTTGTGCCACCATCCCGAACAAGTACCCAACGGGGGGCATATCGGAGGGAACACCGCTGCGAGCTAGGTCGTACTTGGGCTTTCAGGTTCGACACACCACCAAGATATGGTTCTACAACCTCTGTCAAGGGATGCAACTTTCCATGGACTATAGGTTGGTATTATGCAGTTGGTGTGGTCTCGTGGCCAAATCACCTGATTGGGGCTCGTCTAGGTTGGGTAAGGCTTATAGACGAGTTCGCTTGTATGTAAGAAGGAAATCCAATGAGCCTCATTATCGTAGTATCGAGGCTGCCGACGATTGATGTGTGCTGTCATGTTCCTTAGTATCATGATCGTGCTCGACAAGTCCGTGGTTCATCTGATTAAACCAGTGCGGCTCGCTAGTCACTCATAGAGCTCATTTCACTTTGAATTTAGCCTATGTATGTTGTATAGATCGATGAGTACACATGGCCGTTCATCTATATATTGGTGCTTCTTCTCTCTACCCCATACTCACGGACTTCGTTTCCGAGCTCTTGTTTGGGCCTTTCAGGAATTCAATGATACCCCGGAGTTACACTCCAAATGGCGTATTCGGTGCTTAGGCCTACTGTTCTCATTGTCCTCTCAGTACTAGGATATCTTCCTCTACGATGCAGATCTCAGCAAGGGATACGGAACTAGATCCACCGATGGTACTCTTGACCCGCCAGTACATGCCATCATGGGAGCTCTATATGCAACCCTCAGTAACTGTATACCCGCAAGGTCCTCGCAGAACGACACGTCTCTTCGATATTAAAGCCACAGGTACCACTAAAGAATAGTGTGCATCATCGGCGATATTCCAGATACACTTACAATGTAATCACTGTTCCTCTGCAGTATTATATTCAGCCGTATATATCCCCCCATTGCACCACGTAGTCGGCACCACTGCATTGTTCACCGGCTCTGGGCCCGAAACTAGACAGCTATACTCCCTTAAATGATCCACATGCATGCGGCATCCGCCGTGTGTGTACCAGTACCTACAACATGCCAGCCACCGGAACCAAACTGTACAAATACTTTTGATACTGATGTTCTCTCATGGAAATGGTTACAACCCTGAACCCTTCCTTGTGTTCCACGTCTAACACAGTTGAACCCACTATGGTGCAGCTTACCAACAACTCACATATGGTTGTCACTCGAAGAGATTATCCACAGACGACGGGGGCCGAGAAGGCGTGGTTGTTTCCTGTTTTGGTAGATTTATATGTTAGGTATAGCTGAATAGAGAGCGAAGTGGAGTAGGAAACGCCGACTTTGGTTCATGGCCTATAACTGTAGCTATGGCGCGAGGGTGTTGCCTTGGTCTCGGTTGTCAAAGGACAACATGTATGTATCCTTTTGGTGTGGGCTGGACGGACAAGTGCATGTTATGACGCAAGTGTAGTTATGGTTCTGGGATGTGGCGTTGACGGCTTTAGGTTGGGTTGCTGTCTAGTGATTGTATGGTGGTCTTAAGACATGATGTTGTGGACCGCAATAGTCTTTGTTTGGCGTGTAGTATTGTCTCTTTTCTCGCTGCCGGTGGCCGAGAGTCCCATCTCACTGCATATAACCCCTCGCTCTTGCAGTCACGGTATTGCCTCGCATGACCACCATGTATAGGTGCATATTTGCGTAGGTACATACATGTATGTATGTACATGTACAAACTAACCTGCATGTCCCCGCATTCTAGGAAAAGTGAGCTTCGGAAGACAAATCTATCCCGAATCTCGTAGACTTTGGATCCTCACAAACTGTCAAGTTCAGGAAGTTTCAACCAGCAAGGAACATATACAATAAGCGAAGAGATCCTTTACCGAGATGGATCAATGGTTCGAGACTATCGTCAGATTTGCACGTCCTGCTTTGCTCACATGGGCTGAAATGCCATTTTTAGTAGTATCAGAGTAAAAATGAGGCTTCAAAGTACTCATGTACACATGTACATCCTACGTACTTGGCATGTAAACTGTCAGGACTATACAATTCCAGCCGACTATACAAAACTAGAATCCTGAGCCAAGTACTATGCCGTGATAGGTTGAAGAAAGGGCTTTGTTCATCCCTCGACCGAAAAAATACCTGTACTTTTCTTCGTCACTGCCGATTGTCGACATACGGATAATATAATACTCGGTATATGCGTTAAATCGGTATACCTACTGACATGTCTCACACTCGAAAGCAACCGCCAGATGTGATTACATTGGCTACATTGCCATTCGGCCACTCCCTGTAGTGCGAACCAGTCAATTAGTGGATATCCAATGACAAGTCCACATCTGCCCGGGCTCATCACTTCTTGGCCCGCCCTCCTCGCGGCTAAATACCCAAGACACGCATCCCGCCAGGATCACCTCATCCAGGTCAGCTCGTCATTCTCAGAGACAGGTGTCCGTAATACAGCGTAGAGCCCAAGAAACTCTATTTCTCATGAAGGCGCCTCCACCTTCCCCCTTCATACAAGAAAACAACCTGTCCGTTTCTAATCTGTCGATGTGGCCGATTTTGGTGCAACTGCGGCAAGGTATCTGATACCGTCCACATCGCCGGGTCGTGGGGGGGAGGGGGGGGTTGTCAGCCATGGCTTCCCGTGGTTTGCTTGGTCACTCCTTGGAACGTCGCCGCCGTGTACCAGGCAAACAAACGGGGCGCTTATCACGACAGGATCGGAACATCCGAGAGGCTTTTCTTGCTAGCCCGCCCGTTTCTCACCGTCAGCTTCTAGCAAATCCCTCATATTGCTGGAAGGCGCTACAATATACCAAGGTAAGGTGGATATTTCTGTGCTACGAGAAGATGCAGTCCGACGTATACCAATGAAGAATTTTCATATGCGTATCAGTGACGTTGACTTGGAAACCATGAGACGGGAGTGACGTACATATGTAGCATCACACATGACAAAGGTCAAGCGAGTTTGCATGTAGCCCGATGGCACATCCGACATTCGGATCCGGTGCAATTTCAGGCGGCTAGCCTGTATGTATGTACACATGTATTTCTGTTTATCACGTCACAAGATTCAACAGCCTTTGTGGGTTTCATCATTGGTGTCTTTTCTTAGCCACGTCTGGCCACTGTCTGACAGAATATCCAGGCCTTAATTGGCCACCCCGTTGTGTTTCCAGGGGACATGAATACTATGGAATAAACCACATATACACAAACATGTTATAGCACCCACGTCAGCATCCAACTTGAGGCGGCAAAATTGGGTCCGGTTGCAACGCCAGAAAAAAAAAGTATCGTCATGTGGTTCTCTGCATGTAGCAAAGAACCGACTTAGTTGGTTGGCGGGTTTACAGGGAATATTGCTTAAAGAAGAGGTTGGTCACAAGGCGAGTTTGGCCAAACATTTGCTAGCCTGTTGATGACGTCGTTTTGCTGCTGTGGGTTGGGGTTCCCGTGTATCTTGGTAAAAGGCGGCGCTGGGGCCACAAACATTGTGCTGTATGTAACAAACACTGCCGAATTCGTAGACGAGAGATGACTTTTTTTCGGTACGGAGACGGATGAGATGCCATGTTTTCTTGTCCTTGTGTTAATTCTTTGGATCAACTATTTGGACCAATAACACTCTCTCTTTAGAACAAGTAACCAAGGTAATCATTAGACTACACGTCATGTTGTCACAAGCCACGACGTTCACAGCGGGGCGTCAAAGGATACTATCTCGGGCACTGCAAACAAACCTAAGACATTCTCAACAAAGATGTGTGGTGTTTCCAACATTCCGGGCAAAACTTGCACCGCCAACACCAGCCGCAAATCCAGTTAGCCGCGGGGTCAAAAAGTCGGACGTTGAGCCTCCGTCAGGAAAAAAACGGAAAGGAGAGGAGGAAGTAGGAGACGAACCCCAAGGCAGGTTTCTGATCCACTGATCTGACGGGTCTGTACTCTGGTATCCCGGCGACAATGACGCTGCAAGATCCACAAGAGGCGACAAAAGACATGGCCTAAGTCCGCTTGTGGTTCTGCCAATCATCATGCCGCCCCGTCTCTAGAACCTCCTACAATGCTCGCTAGCCGGTGCTAGATGGGCCCCGAAAAGGATCCGCTCGATGATGTCGATACACCTGGTGACCCCACTCCTTACATGTACTGAAAGCTCAACTATTGGCTCGCTGGTCGCCGTTTATAGTACTTTTATGGTACTTGTATTTCTGCATGTCTCCTCACCGTAGCAAAAGTACCTGAGAAGTCATGCATGACCACGGCCACGGACCCCTGTCAATGTTGGGTCTTGTCAGAGGTCACGAGGTGTCTTTTCATAGTATTAAAGTTCCCAGGAACAAGCATCATTATCGTTCCAAACCCTCGTGTCCAGCGTAAGATTTACATAGTTTCGGTGTTGTTCTCTCGTTGCGGACGGAAGCACGTTGAGAATTAGGATCATTGTCTTTTGTTGGAAGGACATTTCTTTTACAACGGTATATATTCATGTATCGAGGACTTTGAACATGAACACCCAAACCCTAGTTGGGTTCACCTGATGCCGTCATATGACCATCTGTGGCTGGGCTGGCTTTAACGGACAAAGGCGAGAATGTGTGAGGCGGGTAGTACAACATCGATTTCCATGTTCTTGACATACGATAATAAGTGAGTACATGTACATATTTTCATATGTATATATTGGGCTGTATCATTGTGGAATGAGGTTGTAGTCCATGTAGTCCATGACGTCCGAGGGGCACGCACGCTCCGTCTCAGTAGGGCTTGCTTACATAAAAGAGCCTAGCCCGCGAAGTGGCCAGTGGTAATACGTCGAATGTTTTGCTTATGGCCAGCTGACCAGTAAAAAAAAGCACGATACTCCCCGCACCTGGGCTCATTTGAGTCTCAGCGTCCATGCATCATCTCATCGGCTGGCCACCCGTACATGGCCAGTGAAACAAGATATAACCCAACCCGGCGCCCAGCAGCCACGAGGCCCGCGGTGATTTGGCTCCGTTGCCACTCGGTTCTGCAGGCCATTTTTGCGGCTGAGAAAAGCAATATCAAAATGCAAACGAGGCTCTAGAAGCAACCCGAATGATCAACCATTGCTTATCAAGTATTTGTTGTCAGCGGTGATCTACAAGACCTAGAACCAAAGAGCTTCTTGGACTCATCTTGTGGCCGACGTTCCAGACAAAGTGCTGATGAGTGAGTTCTGTGTAAACGAGGCGTCAAGACTCGTTAGCCAACCACGATGGCTCGGGGTGAGGGAGTCGGCATCCAGCTCCGTGTGTAATGTACCTTTTTATAGCTCAAGTCGCATGTTGTCCCGTTTAGGCTTATGCCAATTACTATTGCCAGACAAGTGCATGTTAGGGAATCAAAATATCGAAATAGGCCTCCAGTTTGAGCTTTTGAAAAGCCCCGTATATCAGGTTCCGGTATTAATGTAAGGACTGGTTGTCACAAGATTCCAGACCCGGCAACGTCATCTGGACAACAAGCAGAGGCTGAACAGTATTATTATGGACCTTAGCCGTGTCAGATATGCTGTTGCTTACAACAAGTGTCTCGCCACGAGATGTAATTGGTAGATGTAGCACAATATCATCCAGACATACCTGAAAAGCGGCAGTTTATTAGCCAGATCAATAAGTGGTCTTCAAGGACGTTGCCACCACTTAACCCTTGAAACGGCCAAAACACCCTGTAAGCTGAATACAATAAATGTTTTCAACATGCTAGTTGAGGCGTAGCAGCAAACCTCGTGACCGTTCACCTTGTGGATACACCCACGAGAGCGCCTTCCTGCTGCGACATTTCCTGTATTTTTGGTGGATGACTGGACAACCACACCTATTATATGCTGGCAAGATCTTATTACAGAGTGTCGTTGCCTGACTGGGCCGCGTTATTTTGTATGTAGTTGTAGTTTTGTAGTAAATTAAGAACAGGAACCGTAAGAAAAAAAAACATAGACTGCGTTTTCTTCTACATTTCGACCTTCTTCACTCATAACCCAGACCCCCCACTATCCGAGCCAAAAGCTGTCGATACCAACAATATATGTGCTTCATGCCTGCACTAGTCACCAATTCCGCCTACTAGAACATTACGATCACACCAATTCAATATTGCATTAACACATCGGTGTCCGCGTATCTCATCGCCTTCGAGATTCTATCATCATTTTCTCGCCTTCACCGAACCTTTTTGTGTTTCCAATCGCTAGACTCGCCTGTACGTCCATCTTTCCCACCCACCACTATGTCCCTCGGATGCGTCGCTCAATTACAACTGTTGTTGTCCGGTTCATTGTTGTTGTTACTGTTGATGTTGTTATCCCCCTTCAATCCTGCCCTCCTTCCCTCCCAGCCCGCTCACATTCCACACACCTGCCTGTGTGAGACTTTGTCGATACGCGCCTTCCTAGTCATTCATTTATTCACAGCCATACATCCCTCCACTCCGTCTTCTTTGACATGGCCTATTTGGCCAACTGCCACAGCTGCCAGTCAATGTTAATACGCTACAGAGCCCCTCTTTTAGTCTAGGGTGGTAACTGATGAGAGCTCGTTCCTAGTCATCCCAGCTAACCCAACCCTCATTTAACCGGAAACCCCGTTATAATAATTACTGTTCTAACTCTCGCTCGCTCTTGGCCTGATCATCTCCAGTTACCCCTCTCAGCCTGCGGTACGAAACCAACTGCACCAACACAGACAATTCCCGTCGACTACCTTTGACCCCTCGACGAATTCCATCTATTGCCCCTCCCAAACTTCCAAAACCTATCGATTCTCGACTGTACACTGAATTTGCCATCGTTTCGCAACTGTTTTGACCCGATTGATTGCTCTTCATTTTCCCGCCATCTCCTCTTACTACGACCCCCAAACAAAGTAGCCAAAATGTCGACTTCACGGACGCTATTAAACAGCCTCCGTATGGGTGGTAAGCCGCTTTCTAAATCTGCCGTACCGCTGGCGTTTTCGTGACGCTTTTTGCTCTGGAGTTTCCATTGAGCTGCGTTTATTTCTTGTTTCTCACTTGAAATGCGAAATTACCATTGGGCACCTTGTCCAGGATTCAGAGTCGCTAACTTGTTACTTTCTTGCCCATGAATAGAAGTTGTTCGCGAAAAGGTCCAGGACGGAGTTACCGGTGAGCCGCGTGAACTCCAATACACCCAGTGCAAAGTCGTGGGTAACGGGTCATTCGGTGTTGTTTTTCAGACCAAGTTATCCCCCAATGGCGAAGATGCTGCCATCAAGAGAGTTCTTCAGGATAAGCGCTTCAAGGTGCGAATGGATTTAGACTTTGTAACAGTATGTTTACTAACTTAAAAAATAATACGCAGAACCGTGAACTTCAAATAATGCGGATCGTTCACCACCCTAACATTGTTCACCTCAAGGCCTTCTTTTACTCTAACGGAGAGCATGTAAGTTTCTAGCTCCGTGCCCTCGCGCATCACCACCTACCAACTGAAGCAAAACATACTGATCCGTTTGTCTCAATTCAAATAGAAGGATGAAGTTTACTTGAACCTGGTTCAAGAATTCGTTCCGGAAACCGTTTACCGGGCCTCCCGTTTTTTCACCAAGATGAAGACTACCATGCCCATCCTCGAAGTAAAGCTCTACACCTACCAGCTTTTCCGTGCATTGGCCTACATTCACTCCCAAGGCATCTGCCATCGCGACATTAAGCCCCAGAATCTGCTGCTTGACCCTTCTACTGGAATCCTCAAGCTTTGCGATTTCGGCAGTGCCAAGATTCTCGTAGAGAACGAGCCCAATGTCTCGTACATTTGCTCTCGTTACTACCGTGCCCCAGAACTTATCTTTGGCGCCACCAACTACACAACCAAGATTGGTGAGTTTTGTCACTATCTGTCTATACAGTAGTCGCGTATACTAACAGTCATTTATGAACTAGACGTCTGGTCTACGGGATGCGTCATGGCGGAACTCATGCTTGGCCAGCCACTGTTCCCCGGTGAATCTGGAATCGACCAACTCGTTGAAATTATTAAGGTTCTGGGAACACCTACTCGGGAGCAAATCAGAACAATGAACCCGAACTATATGGAGCACAAGTTCCCTCAGATTAAGCCTCACCCGTTCAACAAGGTGTTCCGCAAGGCTGACGCCAACTCACTCAACCTCATTGAGAAGCTGCTGGAGTACACGCCTACTGAGCGTGAGGCTGCTATCGATGCTATGGTTCACCCCTTCTTCGATGAATTGCGCGATCCCGCTACCAAGCTGCCTGATTCTCGCAACAACAACAACCCGCCCCGTGATCTCCCCGAATTGTTCAACTTCACCAAGCATGGTCAGTCTCTCTACTTTTGTACTAATTATTTGCATCATATTCTAACACAGTACTCCTTTGGTTGATATAGAACTTTCGATTGCGCCTCACCTCAACGAGCGTCTTGTGCCCGAGCACGTGCGCGCTAAATTGGTCTCCCAAGGCTTGGATATTAACGACTTCACGCCATTGACCAAGGCGGAGATGGCCGCTCGCCTCGACTGAGAAGGTCGATGGCCGATTCGGCGTCGCAAACGCCATCAGCAGACCAAGATTCACCATATCGAATAAAAACAGCCGCTATATGAAGCAACATCGCCCTATCGACCACCGAACCCGTTACTTGCTGTATATACTGGTCCCAAAAGTGCCTCGAAGCTATTGTGTATTTCTGTTTTGGGCGTCAACACTATGGCTTAGGTTAAAATTTGTACCAACGGCACTTTTCTGCGTCCAGTAGTCGGTTCAACAAATCAGGTTGTACAGGAGCGTGATGTGGGACTGGAGGCACATGATACTTTCCATGGATTGGCGTTTTGGAACCGATGCTCTGGCATAGCGGTCTTCATTGGAATTTATGTGGCCCATGGTCAGATATGGCTTGTCCAGCATCGATTTTTGGTGATGTTTCTAGTGATGTGGATGTGTCGCTGTGCTCTGGTGCCTCGGTAGTCTCTGATAGCCCGACGCTATGGTTGTTTAGAATTCAACGTTCGGCCTGGTTGAAAAAGCTACCCCCGATTTGTTATTGTTCGATTCTGTTGCCTGTTTTGATCTTGTTGGTTTTGTTTGGTCTCGGCTACGTTTGTTCCCTTTGCGCCTTCATCTACTCTTTCGCGTCCTTTCCTTTTTTTCGTTTTTTGCTTTTGCTTTTTATTTTTCTGTTTTGTGTGGCGCACTGTTTGGAGTCACCTTGGTCATTGGTAGCTGTTAGACTACTTCGCGTATGGCAAGTTGTCGTGTTGCCGTTCTTTCATTGTTGGTCAAGATCACTACTGGGAATTTCGTTCCTAGTCCCTCCCAATGACAGACACACTGGCGAGGCCCGGTCTCATTCTACGGGTGTTGCCTTGTAACGAGTTATGTCCTATTTCCTTTGGCGTTGTTCTCACCCCCTCTTGTTTTGTTTTTTTTTTCATCTACAGCTCATTATTGTTACGGTTCTATCGGCGCAGATGACGTCTAAGGTGTGGTCCTTAGTGATGGCGCCTGAGGACGGTTGTGGATTGGTTATCTGGTTATGGTGTTATAAGTCGAACCTTCTAAAAGAGTTCCGCTTGGAATAAAAATACCAAAGACTTGTGCTGTGTTTCTACAACATAGCCACAGTGTTGTTTTTTAGATATTGGAAGAGGCCTTATGAGGGCCAACTCCAAATAAAATATTTTACTTTTAGTATCTGAACACGCTTCTTGCTATGTTAAAAGTTGAGCTTTTCCATGCAGAATTCATCTTGGAGTAAACATGATGTTTCGAGATGTCACTGCAATAATTTGACTTGATATCATCCTAGCCAGCCATGTATTATTCTGTACCTGAATGGGCTTAGTCATAAATACACTAGACCGCAAATGGTAAGATACCCTGGCCGCAAGCAGCCGTGTAGCACCCCAAGCGCAAAGCTGTGCATGGGCAAGCATCGGTCTCCTTCACGCGCCTGTTGACACCAAAGTGCGGAAAGCTTTTAGTAAAAAAACTCAGGATTCAGAAACGCGGATTTGACATTTCGTTTTCTTTAGTCTAAAATACTTGATGTCTTTTTGTTTTCTAGGCAATTAAACTATTCGAAATCTCAATTGATCTAGACTCGTGGGATTTTCTCGACCAAACTTTTGGTGTTGAAGCTCAGCCAGGAATTCTGTTAACGGCGCTGCGTGCCTCATTCCGGACATCGTCTTTCTGGGTACATACGGTTTTATTCGTTTTGAGTCTACTTATATCACGACATTTCTCAAGTTTGAGGGTTAGCTGGATAGAGTGAACGTTTGGATATCATTGGGTATCTTGGTTATACTGTATTCACACGACATTTTGTTTCGCGATCCTTGATTCACCATGTCTGACTACGATCGCCGCCAGGGCAACAACCGCAAGAGACGGTTCAGAGGTAGGTTTGGTTACGAAGTTGAGAATATAAAGCAAGATTCAAAGACTGACATAGCTATTCTGACTATATAGAGGAGGATGATTACGAGCGTAACGACCGTCGCGGACCCCGTCGACGTGAACAGAACCACCCGCCTCACATCCGTCTGCGTAGAGCACTGCTTGTGCTTGCCGACTCGTCTCCATACAGATGGCAGGATGAATCTCGCATCATCGCCAACATCATTAAGGACCACTATGAAGAATCGACCGAAGTGCGCACTACCTTCAACGAGCTGCTGGGTCTTGTGGTTATTGAGCAGCCGCTGAGAATTCCGTTTGTGGCCTATGTCATCATGTTGGTCAACGTATCAAAGCCGGAAATTGTCAAGCAAATTGTTAGCCGGGTATCGGATTCTATGCAGGAGAAGCTGAAGCTTTCGGATTGGAGAGGTGTTAAGCTTTTCTTGCGTGTGCTTGCTTGCCTGCAGCCTATTTTGACTGGAGAGGGTATCTTCCCATTTCTGGATGAGCTGTTTGTGCGGGCGGGTGCCTTGCAAAGTGCTAGTTCGGAGGACACCATCGGTACTGAGATTGTCAAGATCATTCTTTTGACTCTGCCCTACCTGATGTCCTTTGATCCAGAGGCGTGGAAGGACAAGGCTTCTGCTCTTATGGAGCAGACTGACATTATTGCATCTGAGCCCCATCCTTTCCAGTCCCTGGTTGATCCTATTCTGGGTGATAACGGTACTGAAACTGGAAAGGCGGCCAGCACCTTGGCTCTTCTCCAGAAGCAGCTTCAATCGGAGGCTGAAAAGAACTGGCCACTCACTATCATGCCCCGTCCATGGATTGACTCTTCTGGCGACGTTGATATGAAGACCAAGATTGAGGGCTCCGAGAAGCACGACACTCCCTCGGTCGCCGTTCCCGAGACTCTGCTCCAGGGCCCTGATGGTATCTACCCTGAGATGTGGTTCTCCGTTTATAGTGGTCAGGAAATCGATACCGTCCCTAGCACGGACTCCATCGCCTCAGTTGTCATCCGTGATGTGTGCCTTGATACCATCTACAACCTAGACTTCAACCGCTACTGGAGTGCCCGTATTGTTATTTGCGTCGATAACTACTTCAGTCACGGCACCTTTGCTCGTAGAGAAACCCCCTACGATCACCTCCGTGAGCTTGACGCCGGCCAGTCGACCTGGAAGCCTGAAGATGTCATTGTCGACACTGTCTTCTCGCGTATCTTCCATCTTCCCGTTTCTGAGCGCAAGCAGGTTTACTATCACTCAGTGCTTACCGAGGCCTGCAAGATCGCCCCTGCCGCCATTGCCCCCTCTCTGGGTCGTGCCATCCGTTACCTGTACCGCAACACGGCGAACATGGATCTGGAGCTGTCGCAACGCTTTGTGGAGTGGTTTGCTCACCACTTGAGTAACTTTGGTTTTACCTGGAAGTGGCAAGAGTGGGTTGATGATGTTGAGTTCCCAGAGTCGCACCCTCGCAAGTCATTCATTATTGGTGCTATTGATCACGAGATTCGTCTCAGTTTCTCGCAGCGTATCAAGGGTACCCTTCCTGAGGTGTACCGGCCTCTTATTAACCGGGCCACTGAGGATGATGAGCCTGAATACAAGTTCAACAACGAAGATACTCCCCTCCACGCCGAGGGTGTTGAGGTTGCTAACTTGTTGCGCAAGAAGACTATCGAGGAGGATGAATTCCAGCCCATCATTGAGAAGATTCAGACTTCTGCCCTGGACATTGGAGTTGACCCCCTTGTTTCCAGTGCTGACGTCCTCATGACCGCCGTCTGCTACATTGGCTCTAAGTCTCTCAGTCACGGTATTGCCTGCCTGGAGAGAGCCCATAACAAGCTGGCTGAGTTCGCTGAGGCATCTGAGGCGGCCCGTGATCAGATTCTCTCTTCCATCGCCACCTACTGGAGTTTCCACCCCGGTTTTGTCGTCGCCCTCATTGATCGTCTTCTGGCCACTGGTGTTATCAGCCCTCTGGCCGTTGTCTCTTGGGCCATCACTACCCCTTCGCTCCGCGAATCCGAGGACTCCCCTGCCGCCGCTAACCTCTCCCGTTCGCTCGTCTTTGAGCTGGTCATCAAGACTGTAGAGCGTGTCATTCTCCGTCTTCACAAGCCTCTTGAGGCCTCTCCTTTTGCTCCTACTGAGGAGTCTCTCTTCGAGCTTCTATCTACCATCAAGGAGCTTGTTGCCAAGATCCCTGCTGATGATGCTGAGGGTGTTGACTCTGTTCAGACTTGGCAACGTAGATGGCAACGTGTGTTTGACCGTAAGGCGGCGCACCAGAAGATGGTGATTGCGGAGAAGAAGGCCGAGCAGGAGATTAAGGCTAGAGAGGAGGAGGCTCTGCTTAAGGAGGCCGAGGCTGATATCCAAAAGGCCGCTGCTGAAGCAGAGGCTGAGGAGTAAATTATTGGTTAGAGGAAAGAAAGATTGCATGCACCATATTCGGTGTTGTCATAGGGTTTGTAAAGGTACTGGTGTTTCTGGATGCTTATTTAGTTTGATATTTCTTTTGAATTACTTGATTTTAGAGTTTAATTTTTTCTGAAAAACCCGTGCTGACCGCCATGATCTCCTTTCGTCTGTGATTCATTGCCACTTACAACCACATGATCCTCCCATTGGCACAGACACAACAGGATTCTCTATTCACACCTCAAACCACCCACAACCATGTAACTGAGAATGAATTAATCATTGGATAGATATACAAGTCTAACTACAAGCAAACCCCAAATAAAGAACCCCCTAACGCCAGAACCAAAACCCAATGAACCTACCGTCTTCCAAACCCAGTTGGCGGCGCATACTGCCCTGGTGGCGGACCCCCCGGATATCCCAGCCCGCCCGGTGGCCCTCCATAACCAGGCGGTGCCCCAGGATATCCCATACCGCCTTGTTGTCCAGCGAATCCCGGAGGCGGCATACCCACGGCGCCCGGTGGCGCTCCATATCCCACCATCCCCATTGGACCCGCCTGTGCCGGGAACCCTGGTGGCGCCGCGGCGGGGACACCGGGTGGTGGACGGGCGGGGAGATTCCCTGGGGCGCCGCGGGATTGCAGAGTTGATGGCTCGTGGGTGGTTGTGACGGGGACGACGGGGATGGGCATGGCGGCGGCCATGGGGAGAGCGGAGCCGGCGGGTCGCGATTGTAGAGCTGAGGGGAGTTGTGATTCCGGGATGACGTTGTGTTTCTTGGCTTGTGCGGCAAGGGACCGTTCGGCTTCGTCACCGTGACGCTCGTTCTTGCCGTCTTTCTTGAAGGCGTATTGTACAGTGACTTGCTTGCTAAGAATGTACTGGCCGGACATAGTCTCCAAGGCGGTATCCGAGGCGTCGAAGTCGGCGTAGGAAATGAAGCCGTACCCCTTTGACGTGCCGCTATCATCGCGGGCAATCTTGGGGATGTTGAGAAGGGAACCGAAGCGCGAGAAAGTATCGTAGAGAAGTCGTTCGTCTACCATGATATCCAAGTTACCAATGTACAATTCGGCACCAACTTCAACGCCTTTGGCGCGGTCGGCACTGGCTTTGTTGACGCGCATGGATTTGCCGTAGACTTTAATCCCGTTCATGACGGCTGAGGCGTAGTCTGCGTCGGCGGGGGTGTGGTATTCGACGAAGCCGAAACCTTGGTGGTTCTGGGTGACGCGGTCGCGGGGCATATGGAGGTCGTGGATGGGGCCCATTTGAACCATTATTTCGTACACCATTGGGGGGGTCACGCGCTCGTCAATGTTACCGATGTAGACGGTCGCATCGCGGTTTTGTTCCCTGTAGACGGTACTGGTTAGTATCGCGAGGCTGTGATGGTTTCCAGGCGCATTCGCTCTTACCAATGTCTGTTGTGCGCCATTTTGCCGGTAATATCTAGAGCTCTGGTATATATATAGCTAGTGGTGAGCTTATATCATGGGGCAGAGGCTCAACTATCGTCTTTTCGCAAAAATCATCACCTGAGCCCTTGTCGCGATACCACCAATCTAGAAATTTTCGTGGCGATAACATGCAAGGCTGCGCTCGCGCTTTCTATCACGTGAAACTATCAACTTGTGTAACCCATGTGTAGTAACCCTAGGAAATCACAAATTACGTCGTTCGGCAAAGTCACGATTGGGGTGGGACAAGCGAGAAACCTGGAATTTCCTCTTTGAGTATTTTTTTCTTCCAAGGGGATCTGTACTTGACATTTGGACATTGGGCTGAGTTACCTGCAGTTCATCACAAGTCATCCTGCAAAGCCGGGTCATATAGTTACCCCTCATCTACCGTTACGTTGTGCCTAACGAACCCCGCATTATCATGACCACAATCACCATCAAGGTCGAACTCGCGTAAGTTATTGGCAATGACAGCACGCTGGACTCCCTTGCATGGTGTGTACAGTTGTCCACTAGTGGCAAGATTAATCTGACGAGATTGTTAACAGCGGAGGTCTCGATCTCCTGTTTGACAACGAGCCCACTCTCCAAGTGACACTACCTGCGTCGGGCGTTTCGGACTCCGGAAATCCCATAGCCACCGTCGGTGAGCTGATTTCCCATATGGCTACTATTATGAATGACTCGCGCAAGGAGCTCTTTGTCATTCAAGACCACATGTAAGTCGGTGTGCACGCTCCTCCGTCTAGTTGCTTCTCCGATCTCTTGGTGCATCCAGCTGGACGGCCTACGTGGCAGTTCGCTCGGGTGTTCCCTATCACATTCGGTCTGGGGCCATGATATTTTATCCATATTAGGGAGAGGGGTGTAAAGAACCACGGCTAACAACTTTCCAGTCGGCCGGGAATCATGGTATTAGTGAACGAGGCGGATTGGGAGCTGGAAGGAGAAGAGGAGTGTGAAGTCAGCAACGGGGATGAAGTCTTGTTCGTCTCGACTCTGCATGGCGGGTGAATACATATGAAACGGCGGTGGACAGAGAGGCTGTATCCGGAGAAGGCGGGGAGAAGAGAGTCGGTGAGAGCTGCGAGCCGCGGTGGCGTCGGTCTATGGATCGCTCATATGTGCAGAAACAGCCCTGATTTTCAACAGCAGTCGTATTGCATGAGAATTTATGTCGGGCCGGGTTTACGGGGATAATTGGTTCATGGAGGTTGCGTGTGGGACGGCTTGTTGACGTGTAGAGTATTGGCCATCAGCAATGAAGCGAACCATTGCAACCTCAAATGCGCATCGAAATCAATACAAAGGACAAGCGAGAGAGCCGTATGGGGGTCAATCTTTCTTCGGGCCAGTCTAGACAAGGAGAGAGTCGCATTGGGCCGAAAACCATGGTGCATATGTATCCTATGTACACTCAAAGACGCGGTACAAATATAATGAATGTGATATTGACGCGGCCCTGTTGCAGCAAGGAGTGGCGGACCAACCGGCCCTTGGTCGCATTTCCCGATTCTGCTTATCCATGTGAGCTGTCGTCGCAATCGCCTAAGCCCAAAGACAACGCTAACGAGGATATAGGAGTGTTATTGCGGCGATGCAACGCACCAAGTTACCATGGCATTTGGAGGTCGACGATTGGCCGGGTCCGAAAGTGGCGGGGGAAGAATCGGTCGGTTTTGAAGGAAAAGCAAGGGATTGAGTAAGTTATTGTCAGCAGTTTCGTTGCTTGGGCCTTACCGTTTTACGCCGGGCGGACAGTATGGCGTGGGGGCGAAGAGACTAGGCGGAGACAGAACGTGGGATGAACAGCTTTCAAGACGTTTGTGGGGATTCTTTGGGACGGAAGAGAAAACGGCTGGTTCCTTCTTGTGGGTGGGATTACGGGCGCTAAGGTTGATTTTCATGTCTATGTAAGAGACGACAAAAGGCAAGAGACGGGGGGGATTGCATGGCCCTGGTAATGAAATCCCATAACAAGACGACATCTATATTATACTTGGAGTGACTGATATAGAGATACATATGTGTGTGTACATAAATTTAGAGGTACATTGTTGGAAGTTCTTTTGGGGGACCCTGATAGTTTCCTAAAAGAGACAATGACCTCATTTGGCTACAATTGAAACCTACTGCAGTTAAATGTATTCCTTCTGCATGGCAGCTTCAACCCCACCGATGCTGCAGCTGTATGCGACCTACCCCTCAGTGGCTTGTAGCAACCGGCTATTTTTCAGATGCAGTCTTAGCGAGTCGCGAAAAGACCGTCGCGGCGACTTTAACAACAGGTACCAAAGAACGACGGACTAAGTTGAAGTGAAGGCTATCAAACCAAAAGTGTAGTGTGACTGGTTATGTATGTACATAAGTTTGGGTACCTGGTCCGATGATCTTGTCATGCGGTGAGAATGGTAAAAACGAAGAACAGTGTGATATGTAAGGGGCGACACAAGTGGAGTTGGATCGTTCGATGCTTTGGGGTTATACGGATTCCGGGAAGCCTTACCGCGCTGGAATATTTACTGGGTTGGGCAGCGAAATGGATTCCGGGATCTCGGCGCAACATGATGTGAGGCAATAGGTTCTGCGGACCGGATTAGGCGGGGGGGCGTATTCCTTATAGTTTCAATACGGAGCCAATAACCAGGTCTAATGAAATATTTGACCAGAGGGGGGGG